>SJYA01002905.1:3489497-3529392 GCA_006410615.1 Neotragus moschatus | reverse complement strand
TTTTTTTTTTTTTTTTAATCTTCTGGACAATAAACAGTTTTGTAAGTTTTCATGTTCTCTTATTGGTGTTAACTTCCAGAAATTTTAAGGTCAAATTTGTCATCCACAAAGTGCAAAGGAATTAGTGAAAAACATTCGTGGTTCATATTGCCTTTTTCTTTCCACTTAATATCACTCGTTCTAATGTAACTTATCTTTCTGCGTAGTATGTTTTTGTAAGTCTAGTAAATACAGGACTGAAAATAAAGTTAACCTACTCTACAGACCACGCATTCTGCTTTTTCCATGTTGAGTAATAAGCCAAGCAGGTCTTCAGAGAAATCAGATAGAGAGATTATCGTGTTTTTATGGTTTATTTGTGAATTGCTTATAATTTATTCAAAAGGTATCACACCACCAATTCAGTTGGCTCTTGAAGATGATAGGACTGGACCTGATGATAACAAGGCTCTTGATGGGTGGGAAGGTGTTCTGACTGAAGTTTTTGTGATTAGGCTCAAGACATGTTATATGTCTGGCAAAGCAAAGAATGTTTTTAGGGCAAACCACCTTTGACGTAAGCATTTTGAAATTTATCAACTGTTGTAAAACTAATCTGTGCTTTTAGAGCTCAGACTAGAGATCTCCTTGGAGTGGATTATAGTGGCTGGAGCTGGGAAGGAGGCTCCTGGGGTCATGAGAATGTTCTCTTCCTTAATCTGTGTGCTGATTATTAGATGTTTCAGGTTTATGAAAATTCATAGTGCTGTACACTTACGATTTTTGTACTTTTCTATAATGTATGTTGAAAGGAATCATATTTCTGTTCAAAAGCAGACAAGAAACTGAGTGAGGTAGCTTAATTAGTAATTATTTTGTTGTTTTTGAACTAGTAAATAAATTTCCATTACACAAATGATTAAATTAAAAATAATTGCCAAGTTAAAATAGATAGACTCTAAATGTGGTGAAATAGATATTGCAGGACTTGCATGACTACTTGAGATGGAAAAAAATGCAAAGGGACTAAAAAAATGTTACTTATAATGGAACCTTTGTGAAGAGTGAACCATGAGACCAGACTCTCTGGAATCGCTGCAGTCTCTCTTCATGGCTAGATATCCCCGTCTAGGTTCTATTTCAGAAACATGGTCAGGGAACAGATGGGTTCTTGTTGCAGATGGGCCCATCATCCACAGCATTGCAATGTGCTTGAGGGGCTGACTTCTCACACCTTCAAGGAGAGCCAAGAAGGGACCTCAGCAAGCATAAATCCCACTGTCCTCCTAAATGGGGTAAACTAAGGCCTTGGTTTGTGTGGGAGTTGGCACAGTGTCACACACACAGTGTCTCACCTGAAACATGCGTTCAGGTTGTCTGACCCCAAGTCCATCATCGTGTGCACAGCAAGCCTAGTTCTCTTAGATGCAAACTCATTTGCCAGAGAGAAAACTTTGTGCCCTAAACTACAGATACCCTTGAAAACCATTCTGAATCATGATGATGAAAATATGGACACCTCAATCAGAATTCTGTCTTCTGGGTCTGTGGTCTACCAGAAGTTTCCTGGATTTATGCACTAGAAATACCTGGAGGCAGGATGAACTGAGACAGGGACTCCAATCTAGCTGGTGGAAGCTTTGGAGAAAACTGGGAGGAGAAGACACAAATGGGGTCAAAGCAGTAAGAAAATGAAATGTGCGGAGTACATAAAGCCAGGTATTTTTGAAGTAGCTTAGAAAAATGGGGCTTTCCTGGTGGCTCTGCTGGTAACAAATCCACCTGCAGTGCAGGAGACCCTGGTTTAATTCCTGGGTCAGGAAGGGCCCCTGGAGAAGGAATAGGCTACCCACTCTGGTATTCTTGGACTTCCCTGGTGGCTCTGCTGGTAAAGAATCCGCCTGCAATGTGGGAGACCTGGGTTCAATCCCTAGGTTGGGAAGATTCCCCTGGAGAAGGAAATGGCTACACACTCCAGTATTCTGGCCTGGNGGGTCAGGAAGGGCCACTGGAGAAGGGATAGGCTACCCACTCTGGTATTCTTGGACTTCCCTGGTGGCTCTGCTGGTAAAGAATCCGCCTGCAATGTGGGAGACCTGGGTTCAATCCCTAGGTTGGGAAGATTCCCCTGGAGAAGGAAATGGCTACACACTCCAGTATTCTGGCCTGGAGAATTCCATGGACTGTATAATCCATGGGGTCACAAAGAGTCAGACAGGACTAAGTGACTTTCGCTTTCACTTTTAGAAAAATGGGACATGAGGTCCTCGGGGATAAACAGGCTTCATGTCTTGTGCCACCATTGATTGCTTGGTTCTGGTAACTGAAGGTCATTGTCAAGGGTTTTGAGTTTGCATGTAGTAGCCGGTGGAAAGAGTACTATGGTAGATGAATGATTAATATAATTAACAATGTCTGCTTTGTACATGGTCTCAGAGTGTTGCTGAACATGTATCATACCCCTCAGAATTTTCCTTGATTCATTTCACCAACTTTGGAACACATTCTTTCTCAGGGACTAATGGCATAGTAGTGTTTATGATAACTTACTATCATATAGGGAATGCAGGCCATCAAAAAACTCTCAGAAATTTCAATTAGATTCTACAGTCAGTCTTCTGCAACTTATTTATGAGCTCTGTCTCTTTGAAATTTAAAGCATAAGGCAGTTCCCTCATCAGTTTAATTCAACCAAACATATATTTATTGAAGAAAATTAGGGAGCATGGTGTGCCAAGCAGTCTGATCTATCAGTTGTCTCCAAGTCTACAAAAACCCCTTTCTGGAATAAAATGCATTTCCCTCCTTTGTCTCCAGTGGGTCCCCCTTCCTCCTGCATTCCCTACTGTATAAACCTCAGGCTCTGCATCTCAGAGCAAGTTTTATCAGAAACTCCATATTTAAGGATTGTGGCATGTGGTTCCCTAAAATAGAGATCTTTGTGACCTTTTGAAAAATCCTCTCCGTTCCATATATCCTTCCCAGATACACAGCCCATTCTTTCTGCTGAAGGGAAAAGTATAACGAAAGCAGTGCCAGCAAGAGGCTTTGGAGCCCAGCATGTTCGTGGTGATGCGTCCATATACATGGGATCAGGGGCGAACCGGATGGACCGACTCTCCCAGTGAGGGAAAGTCTTAAACCGAGATTAACCTTGAAGCTCAAATTAGATAAAAACAAATAGAAATTTCTCCACAGGAATAAGAGCTTAATATAAAGGAAAAGTATTTCATAGCCCACATAACTTTAATTAAGATGAAAGCGTTTCCAAGTATCTGCTTCCGCGACAGTCTTATGTTTAGAGATGTGTGTTGAGCTCAGCATGAAGGAACTAGTCTATGCAGCTCATTATTCACTTTTACAAGGGCCTACTTTGGGAGCTCTTTGTAGAATCCTGGTGTTCACTTCCAATTTCCTCTCCGTGCTTGCCTTTCTTTAGCCCTTTGTTACATGCTTGGGGAACCTGTCGACCTCTTTTTTGCAATGGTGGGTATACCTAGCAGCCTAGGAACCCTATTCCAATTGTGACAAGGCATCGGCAAGATCAGAGGTACCCACCTTCAGCAACCATCTGTTGGTGTGTGAGTGGTGGGTTGTATAATTTCTTCCACAGAATTTGTTAAGACAAGCTTTGTGCATTTTTTTTTTCTAATAGGCAAGATCTAGTAGGCAAAAGTTTACACAAAAAAAAGATACAGAATCAGACACCCATTGAAAGACTACAAAACCCTTTGATAGGTTTGTTAAAAAGATTGACTGAAGTTTGTCTTAGGAATACAGTTCTGATTCTTTGGATAAGCATCCTTCTATTTTCTTTGTGCTTTTAAACCCTGGCTAAATAAGCAGCATCTATCGAAGAATTTTGTAAGGCACAGATGCTCCAGGAGTATCTCTGGTGCATCCAGAAGAGCATTTAAACCTGTGGATGTCAGCAGCATCCTTCAAGATGTGCATGGACTTGGCCCCACACCTTACTGACTGAGTGATGATGCATCTTTTATGAGACTTCCCTCAACCTTAGCTTCAAATCTGTGTAAGTGAGAATCTGAGTAGCATTTACTTCATAGTAGAATTATAGTAAATAATACATATAAAATCCTTAGGTGCTGGACTCATAATAAGCATTGAAATAAATGCTAGCTATTGATCATGAGTGAGAATAGATGTCCAAAACCATTCATACTTAAAATACTTTCTGATGATCTAACTTAACTCTTTCCAGGTGGGATCTTGAGTAAATTATTTTATGTTCCCAAGCCTTGGTTTCCATAGAGGTACAATGGGGGTAATATTTATCTGCCTGGAATTGGGACGGGGATTGCCGTAAACATTGAGAGGTAAATGCAGTGAGAGTGTGAGCCTGGTACAGCGTCTGGCAGTAATAAGATCTAATAAATGTGAGTTATTAGTGGTTATTACCTGAAGGCTGGTTAGCAAGTTTTCCGTAAGAGCTGTCCTTGGGCATCCAGGGTGTGAACGATATCTTTGTTCTGTTATTTACATAAAGCCGGTTAAAACTGACCTGTAAATATGCAGGGAATGTACTTGATGGTGCTTAGAAAACCAAACATTTGAGAGAATAGCACTAAAACATGTAAATTATCACATGTGAAACAGATCGCCAGCCCAGGTTCAATGCATGAGACAGGGTGCTCAGGGCAGGTGCACTGGAATGACCCAGAGGGATGGGATGGGGAGGGAGGTGGGAGGGGGGCTCAGGATGGGGAACACGTGTGCACCCACGGCTGATTCATGTCACTGTGTGGCAAAACCACTACAATATAAAAAAGAAGGAAAAAAAGAAAAAGAAAACCAAACATTGTCATTGTTACCAACTAATCTTTTGTGATTTTTTAAAAAATGGCCACAGTGGTCTATACCAGGTAAAACAGGTTTGGAAAATAAGGCATGCCAGCTCCTTTCATTCCTCTGAGTCGCTGGTTCTTAGAGATATACAACGCCTATTAAAAAGAAACAGGCAAAGGCGATTCATAGTAAAGAACCCCATAGAACCTATTTCATCTTGTGTTTTCTAGTCTTCCTTAACCATGAACCTATATTTTTTAGAATACCTATTACTGATAGAGATATTGAAACATATCCTGATATATAAGCATAATCAGATATGAAATGCTTAATGCATTCAGATTAAATTACTGTTTGTGATCTTGGCAGAATAGCCATTTCTCAGGTTTTTGGTTTTTTTTTTTAATTAACATTCTGTAGAAGTATTAGTCAAAGTATTGCTTGCATAAAGTTAAAGAACAGAAATTAAGCTGACATCCAAACGTGCCTTGCTCACTTCAACAAAGGAAAAAACACTAAATATTCATCAATTTAGCAGAACCCCAAGATGACTGAGTGGTCCAAGCCATCATAGGGCCCACTCTCTAGGGCAGACTGGTAAACTCATGTATCTAGAGTGGCAGATAACATAGAGAGTCAACTGATGGGCAGTTCCACAGCAAACATTTCAAAATAATCTATCCTTATTTAAAGTTTTTTCTCTCATCTTCTTAAAGCACCAAGTCTGTTTTCTCACTTTTGATCCAGATACTTCTCTTTTAGGAAATACTGCAAAGTTGTAACAATAAATTACAACTGACGCCCACAATGACAGAAAGGCAAAAAGGACAGGGAAAAGACTGTAGCAACCTCGAGACACATACTCTGGCCAAATGAAGGTGTGGTCACTCAGAGGTAGCCGGAGTGTGGACCCAGTGTTGTCACAACTTTGGACTTTAAAGGGAACCCGAAATTTCTCAGTGTGTATATTTGTGAGTCCAGAAGGCTTGTTTATGATCACTTCTCAAGGCATGGGATGGTAGGAGGATATTCTGATGAAACTGCAAGCTATCAGGTATGCTGGGGAGATACCACCACGAGGAATCCAGCACTTCTTAGATTTAAGTCTCCTCAACTCTGGACAAGAACAAGTGTAGCTTTTCCAAAATGGTTTAATATTCAAGGAAGAAGGGACTGTGGGTCTGACTTGTGCTAGGAAGTATTGTGTCCTTGAGAACAACTGATTTGTTCATTCATTCTAGTAATATTTATGGAGTACCTGCTGTGTACCAAGCAGTGTTCTAGAATCTCGGCGTTCTTCAGGGAAAGAACAGATCAATTCCTTTTCTCACAGAGCTTAAGTTCTGTTGGGAGGGAGAAAAGGTTGTTTTCCTCATTTATAAGTGTCACAGTAACTACCTCAGGGAGGTAATTGAGAGGAGGATAAACACACAAATAAATATATGTTCAAGGCAGAGGATGCAGATAGAGGGGAAGGGAAACTGGGGCAATGGTGGAATAGAGAGAAATCAGGCCTCTTCTGAGGGGGAAAAGAGGACAATGCACTGAAATTTAATCAAGGTGCAGAAAATACAGCATTACCAGCTCAGGTGGGGACCTAAAATATACCAGCTCTGATGACGTGCCAAGCCTGGTGCTATAAGCTTCATATGTATGGAGACCCATTTTACCTGCCCAGCCACCCTAGAGAGCAGAAGCTCAGACTGTCCCCTTTTAATAGAAGAGGAGAAAGAGGCTCAGGGGTGCTGAGTCCTTGGACTCTATCACTGGGCTCATAAGTGATGTAGCTGGTGGGAATGGTTCCACGCAACCATCCTGAAGTCCACATTTGGTTCTTTGCTCCACCCACTTTTCCATTTCTTTCCCGAGATGTAGTGCAGATGATGAGGACTTGCTTTAGAAGAGAAGAGGCAGCCAAGAAAACCCATCCCATTATCTGACTATTTCAGCCCTGACCCATCAATGGACATGCACAGAAGAAAACTATGAAAATGACTTGGGACCCTAAAGGAGGGAATGCATGAGTTCCAAAATATGAATGAAGAATAAAAGCATCTAGGTGCGTCCATAATATTCCACACTGGACTTGATTCCCCCCCAATTTTTCTCATTTCCACTAAAGTCCAATTCCTTGTATTGTTAGTGAGTGAATGAAGGAGTTTGAACTTATCAAGAACTAAGTTACAAAAATAATTGATGAGAGGGTATAAAAGTTGAAAGCATTCTGCATTTTGTGTTGGGTTCTAGTCCTAATTGTCTCCCTCCTGTCTTGTAGCTTGCACCCTTTTTTGGTATGCCCATTACTCAGCAGAGAACCTCCTGATGGGTACTTGATAAATGTTAACCTGAGCAGTTGAACCTGTAGTTCTATTTATGTGTCTGTCTATGTACTTGCGTGCATATTTTAAAAATTCTTAGAGATCCTCAAACCAAAGTCATTCTCCAAGTCTGAGGTGATGTTATTTATGACACTCAACCTGGGGAATGGCGTTGCAATCAAAAAGAGTTTTCCTGCAGGGCAAAGAGCAGGATGAACTTTTTATTCATTTTGTTCAAAAAAGCCAAAATTAACATCTTTTTGCTTTTGCATTTGGTATAGCATATTTAATTCAAGCCTGGGTTGGGAGTTTTTAGGATTTTTAAAAATCATTTGTTGAGCTAAGGGCTTCACTGCTCCTGTGAAGTCCATCATTTCCTGGTATTAGATACAGCTTTTCATTTAATTAATTTTAATACAGTAATTTATTTTTATATTTTCCTCTAATCTTGTCAACCTAATGTGGATTTTGCTTTTAATAAAGTACTGGGTAAGCTACTTAAAGTGAACTAATTGGGCAAAGCCTGACTTGTCCATCTGATCAGAACGGACATTTGGAGGAAGGTGGGGCCGTGGGGGGACAGCCAGCAAAAGAGAAGAAAACCCATGCTTGGAATCCATGGGGCGGCAGCAGCGAAGTGAATAGAACTTGCCAAGCACGCAGAGGGTGTGGTTGAAACTTGCCCAGGGCTCTAGGAGAGGGTTCAGAAAATTGATTTCCTTTATGACTTAAGCAGCAGCCCCAGCTATTGTTAAGAGGGAGATAAAAAGTTAGCTCAAGTTTTTGAAAGTGAATTGTAATTCATTATGAAGTCCTGTGTGCATTTCTTCCTATAGCTCTGCTCCCGGGTGAGCCTGTTTACATGCACACACTTTGGTCCTGGTTCCTGGCTCTATATCTTTATTCTGTACCTTGTGGGCACAACGACAGACCCGTTTTTTAAAGAATCCTGCCTTCCATTTCAAGAGCCAAGCCTGTGCTAGACACTGGGATTTAAAGAATGAAATGCTGTTCTTGCTCTGCAGGAAGTTACACTCTAATTGAAGTCAAAATCCCAAAGAAATCCTCTAACCCTGGCTAAGCGGGCCCCAGGTTATTCCCTTTGGAAATCGTAAGTGATCTTCAAACTGACTGTGCTCCATTAGACTCCATCAGCTCTGGACCTGGGCTGCTTGGGTTGGAATCCTGAATCCATCACTGGCTAGTTGCATGATCTTGGGATCACACAGTTTTCCCACTTATAAAATGAGGGTGTAACAGCATCAGCCTCATGGGGTTCTTAGAGGATTAGGTGAGTTTATGTATAAAGGTTTGTCTAATGGGCACATGGGAAGGACTAGATAAGTGTCAGCTGACATTTATTATTAATATCTGTCAGACTCTTCCGAGTGCAAGCGACAGAAATCCCATTCAAACTAGCTTAAGCAACAGGAAATCATTGACTCAGGGGACTTAAAGTCACAAAGACACAGCTGAATCCAGGTCAGCAACTTCCTTCTTTAGATCTCTCTTACNACTAGATAAGTGTCAGCTGACATTTATTATTAATATCTGTCAGACTCTTCCGAGTGCAAGCGACAGAAATCCCATTCAAACTAGCTTAAGCAACAGGAAATCATTGACTCAGGGGACTTAAAGTCACAAAGACACAGCTGAATCCAGGTCAGCAACTTCCTTCTTTAGATCTCTCTTACTTTCTCTCTTTGGAGAAGGAAATGGCAACCCACTCCAGTATTCTTGCCTGGAGAATCCCATGGACAGAGGAGCTTGGTGGGCTACAGTCCACGGGTCGCAAAGAGTCGGACACGGCTGATCGACCTCACTTTCGCTTTCACCGCTTTCTCTCTTTCCTGAGTTTCTCTGTGTTTGCTTATCCCTCAGGCAAATTCCATCCTTGTTCCTCCCCTCCCCCACCCACGATGGCCATAGGCATCCACCTCTAATTCCAGTGATAGAGTCTCCTTTGCTCGAGCCCGGACCAGACTCCCGGGACTGGGTTTCATTGGATGAACTGAGTCACATGACCACCTCTGGGGTCTTCATTATTAGAATCATGGCACTCAAACCATGTCACATCTGCACAAGCAAGGAGGTAAAAGCTGCTTGGACTGAAAGGAGGGGAGTGGTGATTCCCTAAATGTGGGTCTGTTACCAAAGGAAGAGGGACAGAATGCTAGGCTGACAAATAGTAAGCATGATAACCCACCGTACATGGTAAAATCATTTTCCTGCCTCAAATCTCCCATTACAGTGGTTTCCGGTATGACATGCAGTAACAGGGACCATTCACTATGGGGCAAGCCCAGGTTTTTCCAAATGCTTTTTATTATGGAACATCTGTTTGTCTTATTTAAATGACTTTTTTTTTTTTTTAATATAGGTGCCTTTTAAAAAAATTTTTTGGCCATGCTGTGAGGCATATGGGATCTTAGTTCCCCAGTGAAAGATCAAACTTGCATTCCCCTCCAGTGGAAGCACAGACTCTTAACCACCGGACCACTGGGAAAGTCCCTAAATGGCTTAATAAATGATACATATACTTCTCAAAAACCTCACTGCTCACACAGTATCTGCCCCCACCACTTTCTTTCTTTCTTTCTTCTTTAAGCATTTTAGCCTAAAGACCAATGCATTGCCCAGTGACAACTATTACTTTAGGGCTACAGATACCTGTCACGCTGTATGGGACTTTCCCCTCTGCTGGGATTCCCCCTTTGCCAGCCTTTTTAGCCTGGTCAGAACCACTGCTGCAGCCTCCTCCCCTCTTGCTTCGGATATATAATTTCACATTGATTTTAATAAATACATCTTCTTCCCAGGGGAGTTCTCCAGTTTTATCCACACATACATAGTGTTGCTGACTAAAATCATAGCAGTTAGAGGAGGCTCACATTGGTGAAGAGGCTTCCTAGGTAACTCAGTAGTAAAGGATCTGCCTGCTAGATATAAGAATTCAGGTTTGATCCCAGGGTCTGGACTATCCCTTGAGAAGGAAATGGCAACCCACTTCAGTATTCTTGCCTGGGAAATCCTATGGACAGAGGAGCCTGGTGGGCTACAGTCCATGGGGTCACAAAGAGACAGGAGTGATCAACTGAGCACACACACACACACTCTAGTGAAGGGGAGGCAGAGATGTGAGGAGGACGTGAGATCAAAGGCCAGGCACTGAAGCAGCAGAGAGGAGGGTCCCTGGCCTGGGACACCTCCATGAAGAGAGAATGGGACAGTGTGGGCCATGTGTCTGCCATGTCCTGTGCAGGCTAAACCTTGGGGCACCGTTTAAATGAGCACGTCCAGCAGCCCCATGAGTTTCTGATGTAAAGGGGCTGGTGGACAACTTTCCGCTCACAACATCAACCTTGCTTGCCTCCTTCAAATGATTGAGCAAAAGATCCTGAGACTTTATCAAGTCTCCCAAATTACCCTGTGACAGGCTACCTTGTGCTCAGTGGACTAAGGTGCTCATAACTTTGTACTCACTACCAAGGTGAGTTATGGAGGACTGGTAATGAGGAAACCTCCCCACACTTACCACATGAATATGTATTGTCATCAAACTGAAGATATTTTCTGCTTTCATTATTACCATCTCAGTCACTTCTTTTGAGCACTTTCTCTGAGTTCATAATCCCTAATCCTTTATGGATCCCCATCAAGCTTCCTGTGTTCATCATGGGAAATACAGCTCCAGGATGATCATCTGTGCTGTAATCTTGCAGCTCCAGGGTGTGGACAAGCCTGGAATGCTGTCACTATCCATTCGTGGCTTTAACTGGGCCTAGAGAATCAGACACTCCCTCATTGCCTACTAAGAATAAAGGCATTGAAATGTGGATTCAGTGGCAGTGGGTTAAGATCCTATAGATCTTTGTTCAGATAAAACAAAACAAAGGAAAGTTCATTTATAAACAGTAAGGGAAGTGTCAATCAAGGCCAAAATTTCCCTGTCAGTGAAATAGAGATTCTGTGACATGAGAGAGGAGCTCAGTTCAAGATTTTCAACCCTTCGTGGGTCTGAGCCACTTGTGGGAAAACTAGGTTGTAACTAAGTTAGATAAATCATGATGGTAAAGTCTACTAACAATAGTAATAATCGTATTTTATCCCCCTGTTTAGCATTCTTCTGGTTGCTACATTGGCAGAACACCTATGAAGGGGGCTTTGACTTGCAGTAGGAAAGAGTTGTGCTTTGGATTCTGCCATTAACATAGAATTTGTGTAATGCTTTCCAGATGGTACACTAACTGTGCGATTTTTCTTCTTATAATAAATGTTTGCAGGATGGCTGCCAGGCAGTGTTCTAGGTTTTAGGGATTCAGAGGTGACTGAATGAGTGGGGGTGGGGGCAGAAAATAGATAAAAAGCAAATAGACAAATGAGAAGATACTGGCTAAGTGATAAGAATGATGAAACTAACTGGTGGTGGCAAATAACTGGGGGCTCTTTGAGATTGTGCTCTTAGGAAGACATCCTATGGGATCTTTGGTGTCTGAATGAGCCACTGTGTGACAATGAACAAAGAATGTTCCAAATAAAGGGGACAGTGTGCAAAGGGAATGGGTAAAAACCTGGCCTTTCATTCATACCCATTCTAGAACTACTTCGGAGAAGGCAATGGCACCCCACTCCAGTACTCTTGCCTGGAAAATCCTATGCATGGAGGAGCCTCATAGGCTGCAGTCCATGGGGTCACTAAGAATCGGATACGACTGAGTGACTTCTCTTTCACTTCTTACTTTCATGCACTGGAGAAGGAAATGGCAACCCACTCCAGTTTTCTTGCCTGGAGAATCCCAGGGACGGGGGAGCCTGGTGGGCTGCCATCTGTGGGGTCACACAGAGTCGGACACGACTGAAGTGACGCAGCAGCAGCAGTAGCAGTAGCCAAAGGCATAATTTTAATGTTGCTGGGAGTGATATGTGGAGCTATTGCAAATTTTGAGCCTAGGAGTGACATGATCTGACTTACATTTCCAGAGAACACTGATGGCTGAAGTGAAAAGAGATTCAGAGTGAGGAAGTGTAGAAGCAGGGAGAATGGTTAGGAAGCTGTTGCCTTAATTCAGGCAAGAGATGATGGTGGTTTGGACCAGAATTGTAGGGATGGTGGGGCATGGCTTGATTCTGGATTCCTTTTGCAGGTAAAGCCAACACAGCTTTTTTGATGGTTACATACTGGATGCATGAGAAAAAAAAGTCAAGCATTACTGGCTGAGTAAGAAGAATGGAGTTGTCAGGGAAACATTGAAGAAGGCTGAGGGCAGAAGAGCTTTGGCAATGGGGAGGGGTCGAGTGGTCTTGGAATAGAGTTTTGGTCATGTTCATTTAGATAAATATTTTTAGTTATCAAAGTATAAATGTTAAATAGGCTGTTGGTTATCTGGCTCAAATGTTTAGGAGAGGAATCTAGTACTAATTTTATGCTGTAGGAGGAAAGAATATGGAAACACAAGCTTAGGCCAAGGGCTAAATTCTGGGGCAATCCAGTGTTAAGAGGTTGGGGAGAAACTAAAAAAGAGTGTGAAAAGGGCAGTCAGTGGAGTTAAAAGAAAAATCTAGAAAGTGAGGTGGCCCAAAGGTCAAACAGAAATGTAGCCTCAAAGGCAGTCATCAGCTATGTCAAATGCTTCCTGTAGGTTAATTAACAGGAGAGTTGAAGAATGACCACTGGATTTAACAGCATGGCAGTGGGGTGGCAGGGGAGGGAGTCAGATTTAAGTTAGCTTAAAAGAAAATGAGGCTGTTCTGTACATCTGCATCTCCACTGCTGCTTGGCAAACAGATTTGTCAGTACCATCCTTCTGGATCCCAGGTATATGCACTCATATGCGATGTTTGGTTTTTTCTGACTACTTTACTCTTATAATAGTCTCTAGGTTCCTGGAGCAGGGTGGTTGGGGGGAGAAGAGATTGGGGGGGGAGATGAGGGAGAGAGTGAGATGAATGGAGAGAGTAGCATGGATGCATATACACTAACCTATGTAAATAGAGAGCCAATGGGAATTTGCTGGAAGACTCAGGGAACTCAAACTGGGGCTTGGTAATAACCTAGTGGAAGGGAGATTCCAGAGGGAGGGGTTGTATGAACACCTATGGTTAATTCATGTGGATATATGACAGAAACCAAACCAATATTGTAAAGCAATCATCAATCAATTAAAAATAAACATCTTTTTAAAAAGAGAGTGAGGCGCTCTGCTGGCAGTCCAGTGGTTAAGCCTCCATACTTCCAATGCAGAGGGCATTGGATTCCCTCCCAGGTAGGGGAACTAAGATCCCACATACCATGCAACATGGCCAAAAATACATACACATATACATAAAAACAAACTGACTGCAAAATCAAAATTGCTAAAGGAGAATGAAAAGAAGAAAATCAGCTCTTTAACAAGCTTTGCTTGGTGGGGGAGCTAAGACCTAGGGCAGTAAATAGTAAGCACATCAGACATGGTCCAGGGAAGAACTTTTTTTGTTTGTTTACTTTAAATGAGAGAAGTAATCGCATGTGTTTGCAAAGTGGTTGACGCTGCTGTAGGAGGAGAGAAAATTGATGTTGTAGAGGAGGAAAGGGATCTGGTTGAAACACTGTCCTTGAGTAGGGACTAGAGGTGGTGTCCGCGTGAAGGGGTGGCCTTAGACAGGAACAGGAAAAACAGGCAAGCAGGCAGACTGCAGTCGGGTAGGTGAGCACATGGGTTACTAGGTGTCTGTTAATTTCACTTCTTGTTGCTTCCATTTTTCTTCGTAGGAAGAAAGTCAGCAGAGTGAGGAGAGAGCAGAGAGGGAGTGTTGGGGCAGGAGAAGGTTTGATGGACAGCGAGGGTTTCTGGAATTGATGGCCAGCAGGAAGGACTCACCTGAGACACCTGGTTTGTGGAGGCCAGTGTGCCTGGAACATAGTCCTGCATGGGAAGGGGAGTGTTGGGGTGGGGATGGCAGGGGGATACCTGGAGCTAGGTCAAGTAGGGTTTGGTAAAACTGAGTAGAGTCTAGATTTTATTCCAAATGAACCCTTAGGAAAATCCTTTAAACTCTGCACCTCTGTATTCCACTTCTGACAAAATAAGAATACATAACCTTTCACCTCTAAAATTCTTGATTCCACGTATAAAAGGGAGAATTAATTTTAAGTGTTCATTAAACTAACAGCTCAAATCTCCTGATTATGAAGCGTTTGTTGAGAAGTAAAATTTCTCATCCATGCATTTTCCTTTTTTATTCTTTGAATAGCTTTCAGTTTTGCTTCAGTATCTTGATCTTCAAATTACTGTCTTTCTGGAGCTTGTTTTATTGATTCAGCTCCAAATTTTTTTCACGAAGAAAGCAAAGAGAAGTTAATCATTCAATATGTATTTATTGAGCAGAGATGGTGATCCTGGCACTGTGAAGTTATTTTCAGCAGTTTTTTAACACTTTGCAGACATATGAAGGTTAAAAGATTAAATGTGAACTTACTAAAATTTGATGGGCAAGTCTGAAACCAGAAATAAATATTCCTTGGTCTTCTAGACTGTTATCAAGGCAGGGGTTTCTCTTGTGTAGACATTTTTTTCCCCTTCTTGTGAGTATCTCTGGATAAAGCCCTTTTGCCCTCTTGTGAGGATACTGACCACGCAATAATTTGCAGTAGAAAAATCACAAGCATCCTGTATTTGAAAAATTCTTGGAATCATAAAATAAATCACCCATGTGATGGAAAATCTACATTCATTTAAAAATTCTCATTTTGATGACTATCGAATAATAGGGAGGATTATTCATGATGTAAATGAAGAACGTAGTAGAACAAAATATTTACTATTACTTGATTTACTGTTACTATTACTTGATTTCTAAGTGAATTCATTTTAAATTTATAACCTGAGATGTAATATAGCATAACAGTTTTACAAAATAGTCACTCTCCCATGTAGTGTGATTAGGGATATTTTGATTTACTTATGAACATTTTTTATTTTTAAGTATTTTTATAATGAACATGTATTTTTTAATGATGAACCTAATATTAAATTTACTAAGATACAATAATTTTCCTTGTGTCTAGGGAAAATTGGTGATTGGAAAAAAAGTTTTTTTTTTTCTCTTTTAATACAGATGCTCCCCATTCCCCACCCATAGGTGGCATAGGACAGGCAAACTAAGGTCCACCCATATCAGAACTCATGGCTACTTGAGCCCCTTTGAAGAAGAAAAAATAATGTCCTAGATTTAAATGTATGTAAACATAATATTCCAGAGAAGGCAATGGCACCCCACTCCAGTACTCTTGCCTGGAAAATCCCAGGGACGGAGGAGCCTCGTTGGCTCCAGTCCATGAGGTTGCTAAGTTGGACACGACTGAGCAACTTCACTTTCATTTTTCACTTTCCCGCATTGGAGAAGGAAATGACAACCCACTCCAGTGTTCTTGCCTGGAGAATCCCAGGGACAGGGGAGCCTGGTGGGCTGCCGTCTGTGGGGTCGCACAGAGTCAGACACAACTGAAGCGACTTAGCAGCAGCAGCAGCAGCAAACAGAATATTCAGGAAAAGAATAGTTTGGAGATAAAAGTATCCAGGGCACTATGTTCTATACACCAGGGCACTGATCGTGTAAAATTGTAAATGCCTCTCTCATTCTTTTCTCTGTGTAATTTGCTATTCACCTGATGTGAAGAACTGACTCATTGGAAAAGACCCTGATTCTGGGAAGGATTGAAAGCAGGAGGAGAAGGGGACCACAGAGGATGAGATGGTTGGATGGCATCACCAACTCAATGAACATGAGTTTGAGCAAGCTCTGGGAGTTGGTGATGGACAGGAAAGCCTAACATGCTGCAGTCCATGGGGTTACAGAGCGTCAGACACAACTGAACTGAACTGAATTTGTTAAGCAATCGTTTAACAAATATGTGAGGGTGTATTGTTTAACAAATGCTTATAAGCACTTATAAGTGCTTCCCTGGTAGCTCAGATGGTAAACAATCTGCCTTCAGTGTAGAAGACCTGAATTCAATCCCTGGGTGATCCCCCTGGAGAAGAGAATGGCTACTTATTCCAGTATTCTTGCCTGGGAAACCCCATGGACTGAGGAGCCTGCTGGGCTACAGTCCATGGGATTGCAAAGAGTCGGACACAACTGAGTGACGAACACAACACTTATAAGCACTTACTATGTGCCAGCACAGTTTCTAAGTGCTTTGTATTTCAATCCTCACAGCGAATTTGTGACATAGGTAGTATCTCTGTTTATGGATGAAACACTTAGACACAGGGATGTTACATAGTTGGCCTGAAGTCCCACAGCTGGCAAATGACAAGGCTGAGATTCAAACCCTTGGCATCCCCAGACCATGTTCCTGCTCCAAAATGAATTTGCCACTGCACTAGTCTCTTGGTTTCACTTGCTACTAAACAATAAGATATTTTAAGTCCCTATTCTCAGGGAAGCTACAGTCTTGTGGGAAGTCAGACAGCCATCCAGTAATCACACGAAACAAATGCTTGATTACCAAAATCTAACAAACCTGGGAAGGACTATGTAGAAAGTGTCTGTGTGTGTATAAAATGAGACCTTTGAATGTTAGAAAATTGCAGGATACGTCCCTAGGTTCGTCTCGTTCCTCATCACAGCCATTCCATAGAATCATGGTATTGTTCACTTAATAATGTGCAGGGGAAGAAAAGGAAAAGCTCACTACCCTCAATGACTGTTACAGACCAAAACTCATGATCTTTCAGTAGATGGTCAGCCTGGGTATAGGTATAGTGATTCATTTCTTCCTTCAAAAAGAGTCAGGAAGAAATCAAGTATTTGAACAGAAATGACCGTCACTCTTGGTTGCTCTGTAGTAAACTGTCAATATTACCAACCAGTATAAACCCTCTAAAGTTCCTGACTGATATCCCCTTTGGATGAGCTAAAAATAAAATCACAACATAAGGAAAAAAATATAATTTAAATTTTGGGTTAGTTTTTAATGGTACCGGTGTATGAATTTTGGTAATGTAGTGCAGAGGTTTTGTTTTTGTTTTTGTTTAATTTCTCTTTTTTAAAACTTGTTTTCTATCAGAGAAGGGAAAGGTTTCTCTAATTGGAAGGCTAGACTTGTATGAGTGGGGCAATGTAAACTATAAAATCCAAATTTTTTTTTAATTTTTATTTGTATATGATTTTTTTGGATACATTGTGTGAAAATTTTCCATATGAAGTGTCAGATTCAGCTTCAATTTCTGGAAGAAAGTCTATGATAGTCTTTAGAGAAACTGAGTGTCTAGAGTACAGTGTCTTCTGTTCTCTAGCTGGAGAGATTCCAAATTGTTGTCTCTAATCTGGGCAGGATTTAACCCCACTACAACAGAACATCAAAATCAGGGGTAAGATGACCAGATCCCACCTTTTGAGAAAAACTAGGAAGTACTTCACGGAGAAGGCANTTTGGGACACACAGTGAATGACAGATTTCAGCATAATATTTGCAGAGGGAAAAGGAGAATTTTCCATGAGCATCTAGAATGTTGTTTTGCTTGCGTTTATCAGAAAATACATCTGAGAAAAATGAAAACTAATCTTGGAGGAGGGGAGAATTCCTCTGAGAATATAACCAAATAATGTCAACAGAACTTTTCAAGTGATTAGCAGTAAAGAAATAATGTTACCAAAAGTGGGATTTGGCTGCTCAGCCGTCTGAAGCCAATAAAGAGGCAAGTTTGGTGGAAAAGAAAGTTAGCTTTATTTCAGCTTCTGGCAACCAGAGGCAGGGGCAGGGAGGATTTGGGAGGTGATAGGTTGGACCCCTGTCCAAAGGCCAACTCCCACTCACTGACAGTCAATGGGCAGGAGCTTTGAAAGGGGAGTTTTAGGGGCATATAAGCAGAGAGAGGGGACNAGAAAGTTAGCTTTATTTCAGCTTCTGGCAACCAGAGGCAGGGGCAGGGAGGATTTGGGAGGTGATAGGTTGGACCCCTGTCCAAAGGCCAACTCCCACTCACTGACAGTCAATGGGCAGGAGCTTTGAAAGGGGAGTTTTAGGGGCATATAAGCAGAGAGAGGGGACTACATGCAGAAACAGCATAGTCAGCTCTGACATTCATACTGAAATTGGTCATGCAGTGGTCTTACCAGTACCATCTGATTAAGTGCAGTTAGTCTTCAGCTTTAGGGTCAGCTTGTTCCCATTTCCTTGAGGCCAGTTCTCAGAATCGTGGCTGCTTATGGCTATGGTCTGGCCATCGTATAGTTAAGTTCTTCCACCTGGGAAGTGTTTCAGTATCTACCAGATAGCTCACAGGATGTCTCAAAATATTATCTATGGCCTTTGAGGAGGAACTAAATGTCCTTGAGTTTGCTTAATAAGTAAATTATTGTTATTTTGTCTTCTTTGTTTTCCTTTGCTACTGCATTTTCTCGCTTCTCTGATTAAACTTTACTCTTTGGCTGAAGTTTTTCCATAGACAAAAGGCAGGCTGGAGACATGAAGGGCAGGGACCATAAAGTCCTGCTCCATTTCAGTAAGACTTGATTTTTTTTCCCAATCTCACTTTTGCAAAAATAAGCTGAGCTCTTTTATAGAATGGTCACATGATAAATGGGTGTGGTTGCAGATAAGCCATTAAAATATATATGATCTTGTGTGCATGTTTGCATATATTTCTCTTCTACTCTTATCTCCCCTCTATGGCTTGATACATTCAGTAACTGGTTATAGATTTGGAAATGTTCCCTCCAAAAGCCATTTTGAATAAAGAAAGGCAAAAGCTATCATTATCAGCAGGCCAAAGAACAATAAGTGAAAAAAAACTACTGGAAACCATTACAGATAGTGAGCCAATGCAGAAACTATTCGACCTGCTTAATAAGAGAAGCTCTCCCATTCAAGAGAACTATTGTTAAGAATGGAGGATGTACACACTACAGTATATAAAATAGGTAACTAATAAGGTCCTACTGTATAGCACAGGGAATTCTACTCAATACTCTATAATGACCTATATGGGAAAATAATCTAAAAAAGAGTGGAGATATATATAACTGATTCACTTTGCCGTACAACTGAAACTAGCACGTTGCAAATCAACTATACTCCTGTAAAAGTTTTTTCTAAAAAGTGGAACAAAATGAAATAATACCTCATTTGGCTTAAAAGTCTGTTTATTTGACAGAAGTTCAGATAATATGAAATCCAGAAATACTTATTCCAAAGAGATCAGGACAAGGCACTCTAGACATGAAATCGCACCTCTTCTTCACAAGATTTTAGCAGTTCTGTAGAATAATGGAAGAACAGTCATTTGTAATCCAGCGGCCCTGAATTTGAATCCTGACTCTGCCATTCATGGCTACTGCTGCTTGGTAGTCATGGAAGTCATGGACAAATGGGTCTCAGCTTTCACATCTGCAAAGTGGATACGAAAATATCTGTAAATTAAAAATGAAAGCCCCCAGCACCCTGCCTGGCACAGAAAAGCTTTCGGAAAGGAAGCTGGCATTTCCCAAGTTTGTATCAGAAGAGCCGCTTTTATCAAGTGATAAAAGTCCTGACTTCATTCTTGTAGAGGATGCAGAATTGGATTTTATATTTCCAGTAACTTGGAGGAGTCAGATCATTTTTTATCACCCTCAAATCAATTTGCCTGCCATGTACACCACCTTTTACTAATTAAATTGTATGTGCAAAAATCTGGGTCGTACTATTAAATTCAGTTTGGGAATATATACAGATTGTTAGCCTAGCCTGCTCTCCAAACATAAGAACAGCTTCTTTAGTGTAACTCTGCCGGATGCAACTGTGAAATGGGATAGACAAAAAAAAAAACTGCAATTTTTAATAATAAATTCCCTCGTTCAATGATTTTTAAAACTTCTAAAATAGTAATAATTCATTTGTAAAATACTTCAAAAGTTAAAAAAGGTATACATATATACATAGTACTTTTATCAAGCATAGTAAATAATTTGCTATATATATGTTAATTTTTTGAGGAAATAAAACTTCAAATTTATTGGAGCCTAATCCCAACACCTTCCAGAGTCACCACTATTCTAAATTTTACATTTATCATTCTCAATTATCCACAACTGCATGGTTCTTAAGTTTTGAAGTTCTGTAGAAATACTATGTTACTTGATATGATTTTTTTAACATTTTTGAGATTTAACCATGTTGATACATATAATGTCATTCATTTTCACCACTGTGGAAATTTCCATTGCATGAATCTGGTGAAATTTAATTGGCCTAATCTTCTGTCAAGGGGTATCTAATTTATTCCAGCTTTTTACTGTACCAATGATGATATGAACATTCTTGTAGCTACCTCCTCCTGTGCACATACACAAAAGAATTTCTCTAATATATATTTCTAGAAGTGAAATTTATGGGGTGGAGGGAAAGCATAATACTCAGATTTGACTATATTATACTAGAAAGTTGTTCTCCAAAATGACGAATACAGTTTGCCCTCCCACCAGCGATGAATGGAAATTCCTAATCATCTATCGTTAACACTTGATATCATCAGGTTTCTGAACTGTTTGGAAATCTGGAAAGCATAAAATTAATTTTTTATTTTGTATAACCTGACTACCAGTCAGATCACCCCTCTTTAATACACTTATTGGGTAATTCACATTTTCTTTCCTGAGACCTGCATGCTGCTTTCTATGCCTTTCTTCCTAGATATGTTTTTATTGTTCATTTGAGGAGTTCTTCATATATTGTGAATGATAATCATTTGCTTTATGAGTTGAAGATATCTTTTTCTGGCCAGTATGTATTTTAATACTGTTAGTGAAGGTTTTTTTAAATTATTTGAAAACTGAGGTTTTTTATTCTCATGTTTCATTTTTAAAATTATTCTCTATTTGGAGGTCATAAAAAATCATTTGTCCATGGTTTAGCATTTGATCCAACTGGAATGTGTCTGGGATGTTAGGTAAGGATTTGCTTTTGATTATTTTTCTCATGAGTAACCGTTTCCCCTAAGATAGTTTGAGTAGCCCGTCTTTCCCCTCAATATTAATAAAGATGACCTCTACTTATTTCCATTATTTTATGCCGTAGACCTACACAAAAAACCTATTTGCAAGACCATATTATTGTATCTTTACAGTCATTCTAGATAGTCAATATAGTATGCTTCTCCACCATTAATATTGTCTTCAAAATTGTTGATTTGTTCATCCAAATGAATGATAGATTCACATTGTTCAATTCCTTATACAGTTATGGGAATTTTGCTTTAAATCCAATGATTTCACCATTTGGGGAGAATTGACAAGAAGTTATCACTGGGACAGTATATCTGTGTTCTTGAATTGCTCTCCTCTTTTTCAGTTCTTGTTTTATATCCTTTGTAATCATATTAGTTGAGATTAAACTATGTAAAACAGAAAAGTTACAAAACCAGAAGCTTAAACAAGAAAGTTTATTTTTCCCTTATATAAGTGAAGTCTGCAGGTAGGTAGGTGGCAACTCCACTGTCACCAGGAACCCAGGCTTCTCCTAACACTCTGCTGGATGATTCCAGCACATGACTTAATCTTCAAAATCACTTGATCATCTATGTGATTCCTGGAGCGCCTGTCTCATCCACACTCGGACAGATAGAAGGGAAGGTGACAAGGGCTTGATCTGTTTATCGCCCTTGTAAGGAACCTTTTCAGAAGGCCCACCCAGTAACACCTTACATCTTACTAAGCCAGAACATAGTCTCATGTCCCTACTTAAGTGCAAGGGAGACTGGAAGATGTAGTCTTTTCACTAGATCCATTGCAGCCCCCAGTAATAATGGAGGCTTTGTTAATAGGTAAAATAAACAGATATCAATAGTCCATCCCAAAATGCTCTGGATTCAAATGGCCAGGGTTTGCTCATTTCTAGCTGTATCCTTTTGCTGGTTACTTCACCTGTCTGAGATCCAGTTTCCTCACCAGCAAAATGGAGATAACTATGATACCTCAAAGAGGATGGCGTGAGATAACATCCAGTGACTTGAGCTTGCTGAGCCGTCATAGATTGTAACTGCCACTATTCTGCTCCACTATTTCAACTAGAATGAAAGACAGTCAGGCAGGAAAATGACCCTCGTGCCACACAGTCCTGGAGTCTAGCTCCCCACTGATCTTCCCACTCTCATGCTTCAGGTATTGTAAAACTTACTGCGTATGTAATTTAAGCAAAATTAAAGATGACAAGACTGTCAGATAAATAGAGATTATTATTTGTTTGCAATTATAAATGCTGATCATCTTTTTTTTTTCATTGTTGCTAGCTTGCCACTTTGATCTCAGTTCATTTTGAGTGATGGTCAGAAATATTCATTATGTTTGCTTATAGTTGATAGAAATAGTTGTTCCCTGATAGCTCAGTTCATAAAGGATCTGCCTGCTATGCAGGAGACCCTAGTTTGATTCCTGGGTCAGGAAGATCCACTGGAGAAGGGATAGGCTACCCACTCCAGTGTTCGTGGGCTTACCTTGTGGCTCAGCTGGTAAAGAATCCTCCTGCAATGCGGGAGACCTGGGTTCAATCCCTGGGCTGGGAAGAAGCCCCTGGAGAAGGGAAAGGCTACCTACTCCAGTATTCTGGCCTGGAGAATTCCATGAACTGTATAGGCCATGGGGTGAGAAAGAGTCAGACACGACTGAGTGACTTTCACTTTATAGTTTTCTTTGATCTGGATTTTCAGTAGTACGATATCATTATTCATTGAACTGGTCTGTGTTTAGATGGTCCATTATATACTAACAAACTTTGAACACATGAGTTTGTTTTCTTCCAAATGCACTTCTGATTCTGTCTACAAGTTGCCTTTAAGTGATATTTTATTTTATGTGAGCCCTTACCAAAAATGTTTTTGTGAGCCACTTACTTTTTTTTTTAATTGTTTGGCTTTATTCCATAGGAAGTGACCTCTTTTGCCTGATCTTGGATGTGATTTATCTATTAAATAAACTGTGATGGGCTCTAACTGTTGTCCTATTGCATGACAAAATTGAACTTTACAGACTGAGAGCTCACTTTTTATTTTTAAAAATTTACATTATTGAAATATTAGCTGGTTTCACAATGTTGTATTAATTTCTACTCTATAGTAAATTACTGACTCAGTTATGCATATATATAACTGAACTTTCTCATGTTCGTTTCCATTTCATTGTGGTTTATCACAAGGTATTGAATATGGTTCCTTGTGCTGTACAGTGGTACCTTGATATTTATCCATTCTCTATGTAATAGTTTGCATCCGCTAATCCCAAACTCCCAATCCATCCTACCCCCGACACCACCAGCCCTCCTCCTTGGAAACTACATGTCTGTTCCCTATGTCTGGAGTCTGTTTCTGTTTCAAAGATAAGTTTATTTGAGTCATATTTTAGATTCCACACATGTGATATTATATAATATTTGCCTTTCTCTTTCTGACTTAGTATGATTATCTCTAGGTCCATCCATGTTGCTGCAAATGGCATTATTTTATTCTTTCTGATGAATGAGTAGCATTCCATTGTATATATGGACCCGTCTCCTTTAGCTGTTTATCTGCCGATGGACACTTATGCTGCTATCATGTCTCAGCTGTTGTAAATCTTGCTGCTGTGAACAGTGGGGTGCATGCATCTCTTAGAATTATGGTTTTCTCTGGAAATATGCCCAGGAGTGGGACTGCCAGATCATATGGCAGCTAATACTTGGAGTTTTCTAAGGAACCTCCATACTGTTCTCCACAGTGGTTGAACCAATGTACATTCCCTCTGATAGTATAGCAGGGTTTCCTTTTCTCTACATCCTCTCTCCAGCATTGCTATTTGTGGACTATTTAATGATAGCCATTCTGGCTGGTGTGAGATGTCACTTTGTATTTATTGTTTGACATTTAGGGATGTGTGTGGCAGTTAAGCACAAGGTGGAAAGTGGCAGTATTAAACTCAATGAGCTAATGTGTTAAAACCGCACTTTCGTACTTGAAGATGGCAACAAAGCTGCAGTCTACAGGTACAGTAACTTATTTCCCAGGAATTTATACTTATCGAAAAGAGTGTGTGCCAGTCACTGATAGGACTGTTTGATACAACCCTAGAGCAAAACTGATCTGTGAACAGACACACCTCTACAGTTTTGTTGTTTAACGGAATCTAATGGGTTAAAGGACTATAGTTTAGAAGGTAAGTCACAGTGAGTAGAAATTTATAACTTCTTTTTGTCTCAGTTTGGTAAAGGAGCAGTATTGCCTTAAAGAGATACTCTTTTAAAAGGACTTGATTTAATATATGCTAAGACAAAAAGACAAATATAAACCTTTTCTTCTTCCTCATTTGAATTTTACCTTTATCCTTAAAGTTCCTATATTCATTCATGCAGTCTTACCTTTAGGAAAACCATTTTAGATTCTACTTTGTCACTCTGCTTTTTTAACTTCTATGCAGAGGACATCATGAGAAACGCTGGGCTCAAAGAAGCACAAGCTGGAATCAAGATTGCCAGGAGAAATGTCAATAACCTCAGATAGGCAGATGATACCACCCTTATGGCAGAAAGTGAAGAGGAACTAAAAAGCCTCTTGATGAAAGTGAAAGAGGAGAGGGAAAAAGTTGGCTTAAAGCTCAACATTCAGAAAACTAAGATCACGGCATCTGGTCCCATCACTTCATGGCAAATAGATGGGGAAACAGTGGAAACAGTGTCAGACTTTATTTGGGGGGACTCCAAAATCACTGCAGATGGTGACTGCAGCCATGAAGTTAAAAGATGCTTACTCCTTGGAAGAAAAGTTATGACCAAACCTAGATAGCATATTGAAAAGCAGAAACATTACTTTGCCAACAAAGGTCCATCTAGTCAAGGCTATGGTTTTCCCAGTGGTCATGTATGGATGTGAGAGTTGAACTGTGAAGAAAGCTGAGCACCAAAGAATTGATGCTTTTGAACTGTGGTGTTGGAGAAGGCTCTTGAGAGTCCCTTGGACTGCAAGGAGATCCAACCAGTCCATCCTAAAGGAGATCAGTCCTGGGTGTTCATTGGAGGGATTGTTGCTAAAGCTAAAACTCCAGTACTTTGGCCACCTCATGTGAAGAGTTTACACATTGGAAAAGACTCCAGTGCTGGGAGGGATTGGGTGCAGGAGGAGAAGGGACAACAGAGGATGAGATGGCTGGATGGCATCACTTACTCGATGGACATGAGTCTGTGTGAACTCTGAATTGGTGATGGACAGGGAGGCCTAGCGTGCTGCAATTCATGGGGTCGCAAAAAGTGGGTCACAACTGAGCAACTGAACTAAACTGAACTTGTGCCAGACAAAATGTTATTGGTGTTATTGGTGCAACAGTGCACAAAACAGGCATGTCATGGATCTGTATTCATAGAATTTATAATCCAGTTTCTAAAAGTGTTTCAAAGTCTGCATGAAAAGACACCATGTAGTACTGTGCTGTCCAGTGCAGACACAGGCGATTATTTAAATTAAAAATGATTAAAATTAAATAAATTCAGGCTTTCAGTTCTGCAGTACACGAGCATTTTGAGGGCTGAAGACACCATATAGGACAATATAGATGTGGAACATTTCCACCATCATGAAAGTTTTGTTGGAAAGTACTGCTCTGAAGTTTGAGATGCAGAATTAGCCAAGCAGATGGGTGAGAAAGGTCAGTCCTGGAGGCCTCTCCTGAAAGCTGCTCAAACAGGCAAAAACCAAGAGCAGCAGAAAAACTTAAAGAGCGTCTCCTGAGGTGAAAGATAAAGGCTTGGCTGGAAACTGAAGGAAGCCACTAAAGTCTTGCTCAGTTGTTGGATGAGAAACGCTCAGTGCTATTCTGTGGCAGACGAGGGAGCTCCAGGAAATTTCCAAAAAGGAATGATTTGGCCGGGAACATCTCCAACAGAGAAAAGTTCAATAATTGTGTGAAATCACTTGATGCTGACTTGGCCAAATTTCTGTGGTAATTTTGATCCTCACAAAATGTCAGTTATTTCACACACACACACAAATATTTATCATGCATAATTTCAGCTACTCTGAACAATTTGCCAGCATTTCCCGTATTTTACCTTTGAATTTTGTAAAATTTCAAGATATTTTGTGGTTACATCCAAGAGAAATTTTAGGTTATTTTCTTTTTATTTTAAACCATAAGGCTCTCATGAATTTGCAGTCTTCCATTCGCTGCTTGAAACTGAGATACCAAATCCATCAACTTTCCTATCAAACAAATAATTGGCCCACATGTAATTATATTATTAATAAAAATAAGAATGACCCATTTCTGTTCACATTTAGTAACAGTTGAAATGGTACATAGAAATAATAAACTTTAGAATGAATCAGCACAGAGGATCAAAATAAAATTCCTAAAACACAGTACATTTCCTAGACCTCACTAATACAAGTTATCCTTCTGATAGATTTGGTCATGATGATCAACAAGTAGTAAATATTACATTTTCTCAAAAAAAAAATCTCTAATATTATCATCATTTAAGAACACTTTATGTTAGGAATTTGGGACTAACAGATACACATCACTACATTTAAAATAGATTTTAAAAAAAGACCTATTGTTTAGCACACAACTATATTCAATATCTTATAATAACTGATAATGGAAAGGAATCTGAAAAAGAATATATATATATTTATACACACACACACACACACATACATATATATGTATAACTGAATCACTTTGCTATACACCTGAAACACTGTAAATCAACTATGCTTCAATTTTTTAAAAAATTTTAAAAGAATACTTTCTACACAGAAAAACAAAATCCTCAATATCTATAAATATGGTCTCTCAATAGAAATGTTAGCAAACCTGTTTTTGCACCAAGAGATCTAAAATTTTGGGCATCTATTAAATTACAAAATTTGTCCTATTTTTCCTCCATCAAAGTGTCCAGCGTAAAAAAGAAAAGAAAATGAGCAAACTTCTCAGTCATCCAGCTGGGCCATGAGAGATCAACACTAGGAGCTACAAGATTTAAAAGTAAATTTAAAGATTTACTTAATGTGTTAAGGAGAAATAGAAATTGACCTTAAGTTTCCTCATCTGTTCCTTGCCTCATTCACTAGATTCGATGAACTTTTCATAGCAAGAATTCAGCAAGGTTCTATTTGGAAATGAGGACCTCACAAGAGTAATTGCAGGCAGCAATGATACAGATATGAGCAAAAAAAATTAGTCATCTT
Source organism: Neotragus moschatus (assembly GCA_006410615.1). Lineage (NCBI taxonomy): Eukaryota > Metazoa > Chordata > Mammalia > Artiodactyla > Bovidae > Neotragus > Neotragus moschatus. The sequence continues at coordinate 3,502,112 of SJYA01002905.1, read as the reverse complement.
TTACTATGTTTATTAAAAACAGAGTAATGGGTTTGGTTTCCACTAATAAGGCAAGTCCAGCCCACTCCAGTACTCTTGCCTGGAAAATCCCAGGGAAGGAGGAGCCTGGTGGGCTGCAGTCCATGGGGTTGCTGAGAGCTGGACATGACTCTGACTTCACTTTCACTTTTCACTTTCATGCACTGGAGAAGGAAATGGCAACCCACTCCAGTGTTCTTGCCTGGAGAACCCCAGGGACGGGGGAGCCTGTTGGGCTTCCGTCTCTGGGATCGCACAGAGTCAGACACGACTGAAGCGACTTAGCAGCAGCAGCAGCAGCTCATATAGTTATGAATGAAAAAAATTTGAAACTCGTGACAAGCATTTGTTGAAACTCCAAAGCAGAGTTCAAAGAGAGCAATTTGGTGCAGATCAGGTAGGGGTTTTCCCTGGGTCGCAGGATTGCATCCATTTCCATCATATAGTTGAAGCTTCCTCTATAAGAACGTTAAGTTGGTTTGGCTTTGTGGAGCCACATTCTCCTTGGAATATGTTAGATAATCCATTAAATATTGCCTTTGTGAAATGAACTCTGTATTGCAGAATATCTTGAGAAGAAATAGTTTACTCTGGACACTTACTCTAAAGGCTTACAATGTAAATACTGTAGAATCTAACTTGAATATCTATCAGATGTTCTTTGCAAACCCACTTTGTTTATTGAGATGGTTGAAGTTCACCAGCGTTTATTCTCACTGTGTCTGACAATAAGTCACTCATCTGAGTAAGTGGTGGAGCTCTGACTTAACTTCTAGCATGGCTCTCTCTCGTGTCAGGAAATTTTGAAGCCAGGAACTGAAGTATCAAATGAGTAACAGACTTTGCTTTTGGCAGTGAGGACCACCGGGCTGGAAGTTTGCTAATGAATGACTTGAGCATGTGTGTGTGCACTCAGCCGTGCCCCACTCTTTGCAACCCCGTGAACTATAGTCCACATGCCAGGCTCCTCTGTCCATGGGATTTCCCAGGCTCGAATACTGATTAGGTTGCCCTTTGAAGTGGGTTGTCATGCCCTCCTCCAGGAGATCTTCCAGACCCAGGGATCAAACCAGTGTCTCTTAGGTCTCCTGCATTGGCAGGCCGGTTCTTTACCATTAGTGCCACCCGGGAAGCCCAACCTGAGCACAGAAGCATGTGTTTACACAAGAAGAGATCTTACTTTTGTCTCTTCTAATAAAATTACAGGTAAATTCCCTGGTGGTTCAGAAGGTAAAGAATCTGCCTGCAGTGCCAAAGACCTGGGTTTGATCCCTGGATCGGGAAGATCCCCTGGAGAATGGAATGGCTACCCACTCTTGTATTCTGGCCTGGAGTATTCCATGGACAGAGGAGCCTGGCAGGCTACAGTTCATGGGATTGCAAAGAATCGGGACACAACTGAGCGACAAATACATACAAATAATCCTCTTTACTTAAGTAGGATCTATTTAGTTTGAAAACATGTTCATTCCTACTCTGGACTATTTATGAGGTGAATTTTTATTTTTCTTTCTTTAGATCAGTTGTTTCCAGGGACCCACCCTTGTAATATGAATACAAAGACTAGAATGATTTGTAATTTTGTTACTGATTTATCAACACTAAACTGTGTGCTATTTGAATTCGTTTGAATAGGTATCGACAAACTTTTTCTGTAAATGACCAGAAAGTTGATATTTCAGGCTTGGCAAGACATAAAATCTCTGTCACAACTCAACTCTGCTGCTCTAATGCAAAAGCAACCATAGACGGCATAGAAATGAATAAGCGTGGTAGTTTTCCAATAAAATGTTATGTATGGACACTGAAATCTGAATTGCATGCAATTCTCGCATGTCAGGAAATAGTCTTCTTTTTATTTTTTTCAGTGTCATTAATTACTGTGGCAAATATTCTTGAAAAGAAAAAAAAACTTATAATCTGAATTGTCTCAAGTTAAATAGAAAGATCAGGTTGAAGCATCTTTCTATAGGATGCTTCCTACAGTAAATAAAGGGCATCATGGTCCCTGTTTCTGTGGACAGTATTCTCACTGACCCTCTTCTTAGGCATGCACTTTCAAACCCCCTTTACAGTTGGTTTAGGGCTGCTTAACTAATTTTGGCCAATGGATTGTGATCATGAATTACGTACACTGCTTCTGTCTTCTGTGAGATCCAGTCCTTTCTCTCTTCATTTGTCAACTGGCTGAAGGTAAGAGGACTCAAAGCCCTTGGAGGATGACCAAGACAATAGATGGAATAATTCTGGATTCCTAAACCTCAGGAAGGACTGCCTACGCAGTACCTAACTGAGTGAAATGAGCAGGGGATAATATTACATCGTTCAACAATGGAAATGTGGAAACTCATTTCTGCAGCAGAGCCTAGCCTAGCCTAGCCGACTCATGCAATCTCTTTTCTCAACCTGAATGCTTAATAGAGTGTTTAGTACATAGTAGGTGCTGAATGGACATTTGTTGATGGTTGATAGATACCAAGCAATAATTTTACCTTGTCATGTTGTATGTTACTAAAATATGACAGTATGTTATTAAAATAAAATGTATGTATTATCGATAACCAGGTTTCACATATTATACACATGAGTNTCCGGTAGCATATTGGGCAGCTACTGACCTGGGGAGTTCCTCTTTCAGTATCCTATCCTTTAGTCTTTTCATACTGTTCATGGGGCTCTCAAGGCAAGAATACTGAAGTGGTTTGCCATTCCCTTCTCCAGTGGACCACATTCTGTCAGACCCCTCCACCATGACCCTCTGTCTTGGTTGGCCCCACATGGCATGGCTTAGTTTCATTGAGTTAGACAAGGCTGTGGCCCATGTGATCATCTTGGCTAGTTTTCTGTGAGTATGTTTTCAGTGTGTCCGCCCTCTGATGCCCTCTTGCAACACCTATTATCTTATTTGGGTTTCTCTTACCTTGGACGTGGGGTATCTCTTCACGGCTGCTCCAGCTGGTACAATGGCATACATTTGTTGTGCTGATAGTACGTGCCAGGAATTGAGGCTGGGGATACAGATAGGAATCATTTATGACAGATTTATTATTTCTATTTTATGCTTTTTATTGGAGTACATTTGCTTTACAGTGCTCTGTCACTTTCTGCTGTAAAGCAAAGCAAATCAGCCACACACATGCATATATCCCCTCTTTTTTTGGATTTCGTTCCCATTGGGGTCACCGCAGAGAACCGAGTAGAGTTCCCTGTACTATGCAGTATGTTCTCATATGTTCTCTTCACTGCTTTATACATAGTATCGATGGTGTATGTATGTCAATCCCAGCCTTTCTATTCATCCCACCACCCCTTCCTTACCCCTTGGTGTCCGTACATTTGTTCTTTACATCTGTGTCTCTTCTTCTGCTTTGCAAGTCAGATCATCTGTAGCACTCCTCTAGATTCCACATATATGCATTAATATATGTTTTTCCCTTTCCAAGTTACTTCACCCTGTATGATATTTTCTTGATCCATCTACATCTCTGCAAATGACACGATTTCATTCCTTTTTATGCCGAGTGACATTCCACTGTACGTATGTACCACGTCTTCTTTCTCCATTCATCTGTTAATGGACATTTAATTTGCTTCCATGCCCTGGCTTTTGTAAATAGTGCTGCACTGAACACTGGGGTCCAATGTATCTTTTTGAATTATTGTTTTCTGTGGCTTTATGCACAGGAGTGGGGTTGCTGGGTCATATGGTAGTTCTGTTTTTAGTTTTTTAAGGAACCTCCATACTGTTCTCCCTAGTGGCTGTTATCAGCTTACATTCCCACCTGCAGTGCAAGAGGGTTCCCTTTTCTCCACGCGCTCTCCAGAATTTACCATTTGTAAATATTTTGATAATGACCCTACTGGCCGGTGATAGCTCATTGTAGTTTTGATTTGCATTTCTCTAATAATTAGTGATGTTGAGCATCTTTTTATATGTTTGTTGGCCATCGCATGTCTTCTTTGGAGAAATGTGTATTTAGGTCTTCTGCTTATCTTTTGATTGGGTTGTTTTGTTTTTTAGATATGGAACTGCATGAGCTGTTTGTATATTTTGGAGATTAAGCCTTTGTCAGTTGCTTCATTTGAAAATATTTCCTCCCATTCTGAAAGTTGTCTTCTTGTCTTGTTTATGGTTTCCTTTGCTACACAAAAGGTTTTAAGTTTAGTTAGGTCCCATTTGTTTGTTTTTCTTTTCATTACTGTAAGAGGTCAGTCCAAAAAGATCTTGCTATGATTTATGTCAAAGAGTGTTCTGCCTCTGTTTTCCTCTAAGAGTTTTATAGTGTCTGAACTTACATTTAGGTCTTTAATCCATTTTGAAGTTTTGGGGGTTTTTTTCTGTGTATATGATGTTATGACAAATTTTAAACACAGTTTTCTGAACATCATACTTCACAATTACGATGGTCAAAACAAAACTATCCAAAAAAGAGAAACCAGAGTATTCAGGGAAGGGACAGATATTAAAAGCACGTGTCCCCTATACAAACAAAGAAAAATTACTTTATATAGTAATCAACCTGAATGGTGAGAATACTCAGATGAATAAATCATTTTCCCTTGCATTAGTGGGAAATTTGAGACAGATGGACAGGTGTACCCACAGCTGTGAGTACAGAATACAAAGTAAACAGCTCTCCCTGAGGATTGTAAACAGTGGCATTTGAACTGAGTCTTTAAAAGAAAGATACGGGTCACTTGGCAGATAAGGGAAAGGCAAGTGTTTCAGTGTACCTTGGAGGAAGGATATAGGCCAGGGTATATTATGTAGTAGAATGGGGTTCACAGGCAGTAAATAGGAAAAAGATGAGAAAATGCCAGATAGGCCAGATTATGGAGGTTTGGATGACATTTTAAAGGGCTTTGACTTTCTCTTTCGGTAGCTTGGAACTACTAACAGTGTTGGAAAAGAGGAAATAATGTGGACATTTGTATTAAATAAAATTACAGATGCTGAAAGCCCTATAAAGACAATGCAATGTAATAATTGTCTCTACAGCGTTATATTTTATTAAAATAGATGTGTGATTTGAGTCTTGAACCATGAATAGGGGTAGAAATGTATTTTAAAAGGTGGCCAGAACTCTCTGACAAGGTGAGGTTGAGCTGAAATATGGATGATGAGAAGTTGGTCCATTAAGGCCAAGAAGAGGCACAGATGCAAAGGCCCTAAGGACGGACAGAGGGCATGTTTGAGGGTCAGAAAGATGGTCAGTGGGACTAGATCAACAAGAGAAGGTGGGAGGGGCAGAGCACCTGGTCAGAAAGTTCAGTTAGACCCATTCCCATAGTCTTTCGCATCATGTGAGAAGTGGAGACTTTTTTCCTAAGTGCAGTGGGAAGCATGTTAAGGGTTTTTTTGACTGTCACCTGCAGCAACTGTGTGGGAAGGAGATTATAAATAGGCTGGAGTATAGTACAAGCTGAGTAGTTTTGGGTGAATCTTGTTGGATTATCCTGACTGTAGATGAGACTATTTGCAGAAGAATTGAAAAGAACTAGATTTCACTGGAGTGTCTGTTGGAAGAAAAGCTGAGAGAATGTATTGTGGTTGGTTGTGAGAGCTGAGATAAAAGAAAGAATCAAGTATCAGTCCTAGATTTTCACTCAGTGAATAGAGGAGCATTTGTACTTCCTCTAATGGGAACAATGAGGAGAGGAAGAGACTCAGAAAGGAAAAGAGAGTTCTGATTACCCTCACTAAATGAAATTCCAGTTTTAGCTCTCCAAAAAGAACTATTGAGTAGACAGCTGAATATCACAGTTTAGAGTTTAGAGCAGTCAGGAGTCAAGACACACATTTGAGATATTTATTGATTATAATTAATGTCTTGAAAACATATGCAATCATCTAAGAGAGAGAGAGCAGAGGTGAAGCTTAGGATGGAAGCATGAGGTGTTTCAACAATTAGAGGTTAAATGAACTGATAAGGAGGAAGAGATAAGCTTGACAAGTGAATGTTGCTTTAAGAACACCAAAGAGGAAAGAGAGCTCCAGGAAAGAAGGAAGGAGCCACCCTTTCAAACGATGCTTGAGAACTCAAGTAAAAAGAGAACAGAAGTTGGATTTCTCCATGTGAAGGTCAAGTTCACCTTGACAAGAGCCCGGTGTGGGTTGATTTTTTTCAAAAGAAAGAAAAACTTGGACAAGAGAAAGAGTAACTATAGATATTGCCTAAGAAGTTTTCCTATGAAGACAGTAGAGAGTAAGGCTGTAGGTGGAGGGAAATTTGAGGATAAGGAATGTGAATTAAGGAGGTTGACCCTGGAACATTGTTTGTTTGTTGGTGGGAACAAATCAAAACCAAAGGGAGGGGCAAAATGAATGGTGTTGAAAGGAAGGAGCTTGATTGCAGGACTACATCATCGAGAGGCGAGAGGGCCTGGGATCCAGAGAGCAAAAGAAGGGGCTGGTCTTAACGTTAACTCTATATCATAGAGAAGCTTTTTAACAAAGGTTACTGAAAGTGGAAAAACATTCATTTATAAGATGAATAAGTTTTAAGATCCAATATTTACCATGGTGATTAGAACTGAATTGAATAATTGAGATTTGCTAGGAGAGATGAACTTAAGTGTTCTCCCAAAAAAATGAATTTTAAAAAGAAAAGTAAATATATGGGGTGATGGATGCACTAATTAACTTGATGGGGGAATCCTTTCACAATGTAGACATATATCAATCAGCACTTTAAATAACTTACAATTTTGTCAATTGTACCTCAATAAAGCTGTTAAAAAATGGAGGTAGCGAGTGAGATTACAGCTCTAAGTAGGTTGATTTAAGAAGGGCAGGTCTGTTTGTATCTTTTTTATATAGTTTTAAGATTTGGAGGGGAAAATGGTTCCCTCATTGGAGAGGGAAATATTTGAAAACAATTAAGCAGTAACAATTGTTAGAAAGCTCTTCCTTGCTTGGAATCAGAATTCACTCTCTTCTTTACAGTATCATAAATTTAGACTCATACATCGTCAAGTGTGGTATGGATAGCAAAATATTACACCCTTCACTGTGGATGGTAATTCTATTGATTTTGACCAAGAGTGCTTTAAATACATGTGAATTTACAGTAGATTATTTGGAGCTTATTTAATATGGGTCANAGAGAAGGTGGGAGGGGCAGAGCACCTGGTCAGAAAGTTCAGTTAGACCCATTCCCATAGTCTTTCGCATCATGTGAGAAGTGGAGACTTTTTTCCTAAGTGCAGTGGGAAGCATGTTAAGGGTTTTTTTGACTGTCACCTGCAGCAACTGTGTGGGAAGGAGATTATAAATAGGCTGGAGTATAGTACAAGCGGAGTAGTTTTGGGTGAATCTTGTTGGATTATCCTGACTGTAGATGAGACTATTTGCAGAAGAATTGAAAAGAACTAGATTTCACTGGAGTGTCTGTTGGAAGAAAAGCTGAGAGAATGTATTGTGGTTGGTTGTGAGAGCTGAGATAAAAGAAAGAATCAAGTATCAGTCCTAGATTTTCACTCAGTGAATAGAGGAGCATTTGTACTTCCTGTAATGGGAACAATGAGGAGAGGAAGAGACTCAGAAAGGAAAAGAGAGTTCTGATTACCCTCACTAAATGAAATTCCAGTTTTAGCTCTCCAAAAAGAACTATTGAGTAGACAGCTGAATATCACAGTTTAGAGTTTAGAGCAGTCAGGAGTCAAGACACACATTTGAGATATTTATTGATTATAATTAATGTCTTGAAAACATATGCAATCATCTAAGAGAGAGAGAGAGCAGAGTTGAAGCTTAGGATGGAACCATGAGGTGTTTCAACAAGAGGTTAAATGAACTGATAAGGGGGAAGAGATAAGCTTGAAAAGTAAATGTTGCTTTAAGAACACCAAAGAGGAAAGAATGCTCCAGGAAAGAAGGAAGGAGCCACCCTTTCAAACGATGCTTGAGAACTCAAGTAAAAAGAGAACAGAAGTTGGATTTCTCCATGTGAAGGTCAAGTTCACCTTGACAAGAGCCCGGTGTGGGTTGATTTTTTTCAAAAGAAAGAAAAACTTGGACAAGAGAAAGAGTAACTATAGATATTGCCTAAGAAGTTTTCCTATGAAGACAGTAGAGAGTAAGGCTGTAGGTGGAGGGAAATTTGAGGATAAGGAATGTGAATTAAGGAGGTTGACCCTGGAACATTGTTTGTTTGTTGGTGGGAACAAATCAAAACCAAAGGGAGGGGCAAAATGAATGGTGTTGAAAGGAAGGAGCTTGATTGCAGGACTACATCATCGAGAGGCGAGAGGGCCTGGGATCCAGAGAGCAAAAGAAGGGGCTGGTCTTAACGTTAACTCTATATCATAGAGAAGCTTTTTAACAAAGGTTACTGAAAGTGGAAAAACATTCATTTATAAGATGAATAAGTTTTAAGATCCAATATTTACCATGGTGATTAGAACTGAATTGAATAATTGAGATTTGCTAGGAGAGATGAACTTAAGTGTTCTCCCAAAAAAATGAATTTTAAAAAGAAAAGTAAATATATGGGGTGATGGATGCACTAATTAACTTGATGGGGGAATCCTTTCACAATGTAGACATATATCAATCAGCACTTTAAATAACTTACAATTTTGTCAATTGTACCTCAATAAAGCTGTTAAAAAATGGAGGTAGCGAGTGAGATTACAGCTCTAAGTAGGTTGATTTAAGAAGGGCAGGTCTGTTTGTATCTTTTTTATATAGTTTTAAGATTTGGAGGGGAAAATGGTTCCCTCATTGGAGAGGGAAATATTTGAAAACAATTAAGCAGTAACAATTGTTAGAAAGCTCTTCCTTGCTTGGAATCAGAATTCACTCTCTTCTTTACAGTATCATAAATTTAGACTCATACATCGTCAAGTGTGGTATGGATAGCAAAATATTACACCCTTCACTGTGGATGGTAATTCTATTGATTTTGACCAAGAGTGCTTTAAATACATGTGAATTTACAGTAGATTATTTGGAGCTTATTTAATATGGGTCAGATAAAATTCCATATTTTTCATGTTTGTTGATGTTAATTTAAACAGCCTTTAAAGTGAAAGTGAAAGTCACTCAGTTGTGTCCAGGTCTTTGCAACCCCATGCACTATACAGTCCATGGAAGTCTCCAGGCCAGAATACTGGAGTGGATAGCCCATCCCATCTCCAGGGGATCTTCCCTACCCAGGAATTGAATGGGGATCTCCTTCATTGCAGGCAGATTCTTTACCAGCTGAGCTACCAGGGAAGCCCTTTATTTGGGGCTTAATTTACTGGAGAGTAGCTTATAAAGCGTATTTGTATCTTTAATTTTCAACTGTTAAATATATTTTATCGCAATATTTTTCTGTATTAGTAACTTAGAATTTTGCCTCTTTAATCCAAAATGCTGACTGTCCTTTCAGTTTTGAGATGTCTTATATTTTCTTCTCAATCAGTGATTCCTCAGTCTTTTGTCTCAGAAGAAAAAATGTTTGACTTATTTTTTCTCTTAATACGTTTGTCTTTTATTGAACAGTCAATATTTTCCTGATTATTAACATCAACTTTAGGCTTCCTCAAATTGGTTTGTAATCTCCTTCGTGAATACCAAGACAAGTCTGCCTCCCTTGTATATCAGTGTTGCACTCCTGTTTATCCTTATTTCTGAAATATTATCCATTGAACATATAGAACTTTTAAAAATCTTAACTCCAAAACAAGATTCCTCTATGGTAACACTAGGCTCTGTACACATCTCCTTCTCCTCTTTCTGTTTGTCAATATCTACAGAATCACATATACTTCTGAGAAGACACTCATCAGTCTCAAAGCAGAGTCTTTTAGACTACATTTAAAAGACCACATTTATAATTCCTTTGCAGTGTGGTCTTGAGTGTATGAAGTCAGATTTTGAGTAGCTGTCTGAATATCCCAATATTGTCTTCTCCCATCATTACTCATTTCAAAATATGCTGGCTTCTCTTTCCAAAGTTCCAGCACAGCTTCCCATTCTTCCACGGGATCAGATTCAATTGTTTATTCTGTTGCATCCTCTGTTTCTGAGCCATGAAATTTGTTTTCTTTTTCATTTCACAGAAATATCAAGTCAGTGCCTCCTAGTTTAGGTTTTGATATTATAATACTTATTTCCAACAGTAATTTCTATAAGGGTCATTCTAATCTAAATTGTGGTGTGGTAACAAACAGCCCTTAAAACCTCAATGGCTTACCACAACCAAAATTCATCTCTTACGTAAGAGAAGTCCACTGTGTACTGGGCACCTCTTCAAGGTATCTGAATTCCATGGAGTGAGTCAGACAGTCCAGTGGTTTCTATCTCATGACACCACCCATGTTGCTGCTACCTGTCTCTTTAAACTCAATATCATCCAGCCTAACCCATGATACCGCCTTCCTTAACCCAATCCATCAAACCTATGTTTGATGTTCCTATATATCGGATGTTCCTATATCAAACTTATATGTTCCTGTATAGAGGTATGGGACCCATCACTTAGGCAATTGAAGGCAAAAACTTGCAGCATTTTTTTATTATTCTCTGTCTCTGGGTATATAAGGGTCTCTTTGACCCCTATATACTCAGTGATACACTATTTAACAACCAGTTCTCTAGAAAGAAAATGTTTATATGTTTAAATTTATCATACATTTTATTGGGCTTCCCTGGTGGCTCGGACAGTAAAGAATCTGGCTGCNGCAAAAACTTGCAGCATTTTTTTTATTATTCTCTGTCTCTGGGTATATAAGTGTCTCTTTGACCCCTATATACTCAGTGATACACTATTTAACAACCAGTTCTCTAGAAAGAAAATGTTTATATGTTTAAATTTATCATACATTTTATTGGGCTTCCCTGGTGGCTCGGACAGTAAAGAATCTGGCTGCAGTGTGAGAGACCCAAGTTTGATCCCTGGGTTAGGAAGATCTCCTGGAGAAGGGAATGGCAACCCACTTCAGTATTCTTGCCTAGAGAATTCCATGGACAGAGGAGCCTGGCAAGCTGTAGCTCATGGAGTCGCAAGTGACTAACACACACATACACATTTTATTAATATAAAGAATATGTAGGGACTTCCCTGGTAGTCCAGTGGTTAGGGCTCTATACTTCCTCTGCAGGGGACATGGGTTCAATTCCTGGTCAGTAAGCTAGGATCCCACATGCCATGTGGCAAAGCCAAAAAAAAAATTAGAAAAAGAATGTATAGTACACAACTTACAATGATAAGCCAATGGATTCTCATAAAATGTTTTGATTTTGCAAAACTCTTGGTTCCATAGCCAACTTAAGGTTGAAACTAACAAGTAATTCAGATACATATGTTGGTTGGTAGTTTGCCTTACATTAAAGAGAAAAGATAAGAGTGTAACAACACAGATATATGTCAGAATTTCATTCTTTTATCAGTGATGTGAATGACTTCTTTGCTGAATCAGATAACAGTTTTCACATCCTGGAGAAATAGTTCCTCAATTTTGTGTGATATTCGCAATGAAATATCTGCAGGCATGATATACTTCTAAAAATAATCTGTATTATTAACATTTTCTCCATCACTTTAAGTCTGCAAAATCAGCAAGATAATAAAGTAAGCTCAATCAGCAAGCTCAAATGCTATAAATCATATAGCATTTGACAGTTACCAAGGAATAAATACTTCTCTGATTTCAAGCTACCAGTGTGACATAACTGAATACAGGGTTGAAAAAATTTGCACAGTAACACACCATTTGATATTTCCCGTAGAAACACAATAGACGTAAATAGCCTTGAGGGCATAGATAATAGTTAAACATAGTAAAATAGAAGCTTAGGAATTAATTACTATTGAATATTTGTTAACTTTGTTTTAATATAATTAATTACAAGTTGATACAATTTAATTCTTAATAACCGTGCTTAACAGGCAACTAACAAAATTACTCAAAATTTAATTACTGGCTCTGGTAAACCAGTACATACCAACTCCAGCACTCTACTACAAGCAAGAGTTGATTCTACTAAAAAAAATCTTACAAATTAAGTCAACTTCTCTCCATTTCTGACACCTTCACCCTAGCCTAAATTGTCATTGCTTTTTATTAACCCCTCAAAATATCCTCTTGTTTTTCTAGATCTACACTTACTTTTCCCAAGTTATTCCTCAAGCTTCAACCAGAGTCATTTTTAAATGCCAATATGAGCGTGTTTTCCAACATATTTGTTAATTTCTCTATTCAGCAAATGACCGTTGAGTTGTGTGTCCCAGACACTGCTTCAGTTTTTAGTTGACTAAGGTAAACATGAACAAAAGACAAAAACTCTTGGCTCATGAAGAATCCATTTTCCTGGGGAGATACAGACAGTACTGGCAGACCTCAGAGATACTGAAGTTTTGATTCCAGACCACTGTAGCAATGGGAATACCACCCTACAGTGAGTCATATGACTTTGTCTCTCACTGCATATAATGTTCTCTTTATACTACACTGTAGTCTACTGTGTGCAGTAACACTGTCTTAAAAAACAATCTACATACCTTAATTTTAAAATAATGCTTTTGAAAATAAATGATTCAGGTTGACTTACTTGACACGTTGCCACATGTTTCAGTTTGTAAAAAAAAAAAAAAAAAAAAAAAAAAA
>SJYA01002905.1:3454823-3480199 GCA_006410615.1 Neotragus moschatus | reverse complement strand
TTTTTTTTTTTTTTTTTTAATTGTTCAATGTTCTGCTTAAACAAAATTGATTCCTCTTTTTTGGTGAAACTTTGGAATTGAAATTACAATCAGCAATGCTTCGCATTTTCAGGAGGAAAGAAACACCTCTGAGTTTTATGATTCTCATATATTTCATCTCTGAAGAATGTCAGACCTTTTTTTTTTTTTATAAAATAAATAGACGATGTTTATAATGGAAACTAGTCATTTGATCATTTCAGTTACAACAGTGAGGTAAGAAAGCAAACTGTAGACAAAATCTTTCTTGATATTTGGTTATGAGTCACAGGCTGACTCTACAGAACCTTTCCACATGATCGGCTGTTATCTTTAAATCAAAAGATGACAGTCTTCTCAGGCATGGCAGAGACTCACACCAAAATCCAGAGGTAATCCTATCAAATGTCAAGTTACTGCAAAAAAGTGGCTTGAAAAATAGGCCAATGGTCCATTATTTGATGAACCCCAAGTGAGCATTGAGGTTTATGGAGTCTGTCTTTCACTGGGCATTCTATTAATGCTCTTCCCAATTGTTTTAGAGCATTGATTTAAAAAGAGCACAGGAGCCCTTCCCTTGTTTATGGCTGTTTTGTTACCTGACTACCCATCTCCCTCTATAATTAAATGGCATGAATAAAATGATAATAAACATAATTTTATTAGTACCATTACTCATTGCAGAAAGTACATATTTACTTCCCCTACAAGAAGAAAAAGAAGCCGAGAGCTTGCTTCCTTCACATTTGAGAGAGCCATGCTAAAGTCACAGGTTTTCTAGATTCTCTGTGCCTGCAAGGAATTTTGTGTTTGCAGCCTGTGAGGCAAATTCATTTGTAGTGGGTACATGTGTATGTATCCTCTTTTGAGGGTCAAGATTTGACTTGGCCTGGGAAAACACCTTAAAAGACCAAGCCTGCAAAGCAAACTTGCATAAAAGCTACCCAAAAGTTATAACTGGGACGTCTCTCTGCAGACACAACGCTAGACGCTGTAAAGAAAGTAAGATTCAGCATGTGCTGTGTAACTTCTGATTAGAAACCCCTGCTGCTCTTTGGCCCTCTCTGTGTTCTCGGCAAGTCCTGAGAACCCAAGGCTTTACCCAAATATACCTAGTCCCAAAATTACAAGTCTCACTCCCTGGCAAACAGAACGTTCTAGAATGACAACCTCATGGGATAATTTTATTTTTCTCTTGTGTTATCTCTTGTCTGTTCTGATTTTCCTCAGCCAAAGTCTTCCTGACTTGACCTAGCAAAAAAAAAAAAAAGAAAGAAAACAGAAAATATGTTGGAGAAACTGTACCATACATCCCCAAAATGGAAATGTTGAACTAGCTCCATTAAAATAAATCATACTTAGTGCTGTAATCATTCTTCCTTTTTTTTTTTTTTCTTTCACACTTTCTGTTCTCCTAGTGGTTTGCTAATTCTAATAATGTTTCTCAAGTCTGTGCTGCGTATATGAAGACCTTCAGAAGTTGTTAATTCGCATCAAAATTATTAACTTTCTTGGCTTACATATTTGCAAGAGAGAGAAGTTTGAGCAGAATACTCACATCCATGCATGCACTAAAACTCTGGAACCTGAAAACCCGCCTCTGTGAACAGTTAATAGTTCACCGCTCTGGATCTACAGTAGTCCCTCTGCTCTTCTCAGAAAAACACTTTGAAAGAAAAAAAACACACTTTCGGCTAATAAAATTTACGTTAGAATGACAACAAAATGTCAACATCTTTGAAGTGTTTTGAGCACTTTTGATGTTTAAAAAATATATACACAATTTGAGAATTTGTAGGCAGTGTACCTATTTACAATTGTAAGTTTTAACATCCGAGGTTAGGGGGATCAGTTTGTCTGAAATGTAGACAAATGTTCACAGCATTAACACCAGCAAAGTCCTTTTGGAAAAAGATTCTTAAAATAAACGTACTCACTGAGCAGTAAATATTTGTCCAATTGGATATTCTAAATGTTGAAATCCGTTAGTCATTTTTTTAATTTATTTTTTTTTATTGAAGGATAATTGGTGTACAGAATTTTGTTGTTTTCTGTCAAACCTCAACAGGAATCATTCTGGTTGAACTCAGGCAGCACAATGAGATTGCTTTCACTTTTCCAGCAGGCATCTTAAGTCACGTTAGGGCTTAACAGCTAGTCCTGGATTCCAGAAAATACTGTGAGGGAAGGAAAAACAGACTCTTTGGCTGGAGTTGTGGAAGGAGGGTGGAACCTTATGAATTAGATGACTACATAAAACGTAGGCAATTTTATTTTGGCAACAAATTCAGGCTTTTGCATTAGGCTTGGATTTTTTTTTTTCTTACACTCTTAATTCAAATACATGTCTACAGTTCACCTAGAAAAAGAAAGATTCTTACCCATCTGCAGAGCACAGTTTAACTAATAAGTACGTGTTCCATTTTTATCTTTCAGATTAAAGTACCA
This sequence comes from Neotragus moschatus, assembly GCA_006410615.1. NCBI lineage: Eukaryota > Metazoa > Chordata > Mammalia > Artiodactyla > Bovidae > Neotragus > Neotragus moschatus. Next base: position 3,477,733 of record SJYA01002905.1, on the reverse strand, counting down.
TGAGCTTAGAAACTCTGCAAGCTATAAGATCTGCCCCAGGGTAAGTGACTAGGATCACGGAGTAATAACTCAAAGATGAGCTCAGATCGTGTCCAGATTCATGAGAAGAGAAGCACATGTTTGATGAATAGTTGAGATGGTGTCATAGATCACCTTTGGTGGAGTGTCTGGTGTTTTCAATCGTCCTCAAAATTTTATTTAAAACACCTAGAAAATAGCACCTTGAGGGTGGTGATTTCTCAGGTGAAATAGTGCCCCAAACTTATCAAAATGTTTCATTAGCTAGACATTTATTTGGAAACTGTGAACCAGTAGAAATGGCTGGTGAAATTTATGGCATCTTCCATTGAGCCAGTTGACTTTCTTTCGCAGTAACAGGCACCCTAATAATGGGCTCTAGTCTGCCAGTCCAGACCAAGGACAATTTGATGTAGCTCCATGGTAGCATATTTTAAGCTTTTTTTGAAGTTCAGGAAGACATCTTTCAGAATCCGCCAGTACTTCAGAAGCATGGCTCGCCAAACCAATCAATCTAGTACAAAGTTTGTTTTTAGATTCCGAGTTCCTTGTTACTGCTTTGTAAGCAGATGTCTTCAAAGATATAATATGGTGAAGAGATTATGTGATTTTTGGGTGTAGCATTTCTGCCAGTTATAATTAAAAGGGCCAACATCCAAGTTTTGTTTTCTTTATAAACACTGTGGAGTGTGTCAGTGGCCGATCTAAAATTACCCACAGAAGAGTGTGCGTTCTCTTCTTTAGCACAAGATAATGAAGATGGTGTGTGAAATGCGCCATGGTTATAATAAGCTGGTGGACTTGTGGTCCTACGCGCAAACTTGTCCAAATGTAATTATAAGAGTTTTAAGAGAATTGTTGCTTCCTAAACTGACTAGTCAAGTGACTCAAAAGTTAATATCACCAAATTAACAAACTGACTTTGAAGGTCTACAATTGTACCTAGAAAATAGCTACTTGGAAGTAATTATCCTTTTTTACAGGGAAGTAACATCTTTTAGATACATCTCAATGCAGGGGGTGCCTATTCAGCATTCTTTGTAGATACTGCTTCTAGAAAGGTGCAGTGGATCTAAAAATGAAAAGCCACAAAGAGCTGGGCTCCCACGTCTTTTTCTCATGCACGGAGGAGAGAGGGCCAGTAGGAACCTGCTCTGTTATTTGTGTGTCTGGAAAGGTGTGATTGCCAGGCTCCCCCACCTGAATCACAAGGGCAAGAAATCAGATTGAGGCCCAGAATTTTGACAGGGAATATCTCAAGATGATTATTTAATTGTAAGCCTCTATACCACCAGTTTTTATATACAGTGAGGAAAAAAAAAATCAGGGTAAAGCTTGGAGCCATCAACATATAATTCTTTCAGGATTTTGGAGGTAGTCTAAAAAAGATGGCATCCAGGCTTGAGATCTGTGTAAATCAGGGAGGCTGAAGACATCTTTCTCCTTTCTGTTTGGAGTACACATCTTCAAAAATTCTGCGGAGAAACTGAAATGTAGTAATGTTGTTCCAGTAATGAGAATCGGGGATCCCAATGCCTCTTATAGGGAGTCCCTCTCAGTGGCTGGTGTGGTTGAGTGACATGTAAGCTTCCCAAAGGCAATGTGTGCTAGAATCACTGAAGAGAAAATTGTCACTCAAACTAGCCTCATGTTTTGCTGCACTGTAGTTTGTTTTGGATGTTCTCAGTGTCCTAAGGCATCTGTCTCCTGTCTCAAACTTACCAGATTGAACTAACTAGATGATCTGTAATTGCTTTAAAGGGGTTGGGGGAGGGAGGCAGGCAAAAATTTTAAAGTAACTAAAATTTACCAAAACAACCAATCTCAAAAACATGTCCAGTGCTGAGCTGTTTTTATATCTCATTTTATTTCTGAGGTATCTGTATATTGACAGGGAATGTTCATGTTGTCACATACTCTCTTCATGTAAATATAGGTACACGTTAATGTTCAATCCTTGCTTCGACACTGTAGCCAGAGCAGTCTTTTTCAAAGGGAACAAAAGGCATTTAGTGTCTGAGCAAAGAGGAAAATATCAATACTTACTCTTGTGTGGTTTGGCCCTGCATTCTCACCCAGGCTCATCTGATACTAATGCCCTTTTATTCTCCAACCCCCGTGTAATCTGGCTTTCATGTTATTTCATGCTATCTAAATTCTGTACAGTAATTGCATATCTGTCCCCCTAACACGGAGTCCTTCTTCATGGGCACATCCTTAGTGAAGGCAAATGCCTCTATCTTTATATCTGATGAGATCATGATACTCATGTAATAGAAATGATCATGGTTGTTATTGTGCGTTTATATGTATGATCCATTGCCTGGAATCTACCTCCTGATCTATAACCTTCGTGAAGAAAAGCACCATATCTACTGAGCGTATTATTACATGCCCTGAACTTATCCCAAAGCTTGAAACACAGGTACCCTCAAATATTTCTGAAGCAAAGGGATGAATGTCCAGAACATTTATTGAGCATTTGGACTATGGTTTCCCATGTTATGAAGGCCTATCTTATAGGCCGTCTCTCTGTATTATAAGATACCTAGTGGAGCTGCTAAAGGATATAGTTGGGGACTTCTCTATAAGATTCTTTTTTTCTAGTCAGGTTAAGTAACCCTAGCTGCTGTAACACACGGGCCCAGCAGCTTGGCGGTTTGCCATATGGGCGTTGATATTTTACTCTTGGCATAGTCAAATGCAAATTGGGAATGACAGATGGCTCTGCTCCCCAGAGGCACACCTGAACCCAGGTCATCTCCTCTTATTCATCCTTTCACGAAATCTCAAGAGTCCTCCTGGATTTTTGGTATCTGTCGTCCAACAAGCAAAGGAACAGAAAGATGAGGCTTTGAAGTGGATGTATCTGTTCTCTCCACATCCTATTAGCCAGAATAGGATCACATGATCCCACTGGATTGCAGGGGAGGCTGGGAAATGTGGCCTTCTTTGTGCCACACATGGTTTTGTTCCTGCTATGACGAGGTACAATCGAAATTTGCCAGCAGTTCCTGGATACTCCAAAAATTATATTATCGGTGAGAAAAGGAGAACAGTGCTCGAAATCAAACTCTCGAGGAAGGCAAGTGCCAACATTAAATGGACTGATTTAGTGGTATTGTGTCTGTCTAGGAATGTGCTACATGGTTTGGTAAATACAGTTTTCCTACCACAGAGACTCTCCAAACAAGTACATTTTGAAAATGAACTTTGAAGAATCAGCTGGAGGGTATACAGATTTTTATATTCACTTTAGGATTTTTCATTTTCATATTGTACTAGTTAATGTGCCAAAATGAAAATAGCTTTTCACAAAATGGAAGTTACATTATAAAGCTGGAGTTGGTATTATTTATTGCTGAATTTCAGTGGAATCTCAAACAGAGTGATGTAACTATGGAAGCAGGATCCTCTCCTCCACTGTTTCCCTCAGATTCTGTCAAATAGATCAGGGAAATGAAATGTATGCAGGGTTGACTTCTAATCAACAGAGACACAAAGACCCTGATAGATAAATCAGTGGAAAGAGAACGTGTACAATAAGTGACTGGCAGTATTGTGAAGACAACAGTTTAGGCTTGACATTGAAGATATTCTTGAAGAATAATTTATCTGGGAGAAAATTGACTTGCTCTATAGAACTGCCAAATGTAGTGATACTCTACTGAATGCATCCGCTTCAACCTTACTATTTGGGAAAGTTTTTCTCTTTTAATTGAACTTTTACCTTTGAGAAGATATGTAGCAGGGACCTGTGTTGTTCTTTGATGTACAAAGCAGACGTGGAATTGGATTTCAGATTAAGTGACAGTGGCAGACTAAGGTTAAACACCAAAATCATCTATGAAATCAATTTAATTATTTGTTTAATCATGACACACTCTGCCGTAGAGAAAATGCTCACCAACTTTGTACTTTTGCCTTTATTAATCAGCAATGCAGTGAATGCATCTTATTATCTTTGCTTTTTTCCATTTAATGGGGAGGAGGAGAGAGGTGGGTAGTATCCTTCTTGGTCAGTATTTTCATCTCAATNTTGTTTAATCATGACACACTCTGCCGTAGAGAAAATGCTCACCAACTTTGTACTTTTGCCTTTATTAATCAGCAATGCAGTGAATGCATCTTATTATCTTTGCTTTTTTCCATTTAATGGGGAGGAGGAGAGAGGTGGGTAGTATCCTTCTTGGTCAGTATTTTCATCTCAATGTCTCTCACACTTTTTTGCTTCATTTCGGAGACAACGAAGCGTGTGGTCCAAACTTAGTCCCGTAGTTCATTGAATCTAAGATACTGTCAATTGTAAGAGGCACCATTTTTTAATTTACCACTAAGAAAGAAAAAGCAGAAGCACAGTGCTGCTTAAACTATAATGTGATGCTTTCTTATCACCTAGAATTTTTATTCTGTACTTACCAAAAGAACAGTTTTAGACTTAGACACATTTTTTCTCATATTTCACACTTGTGCAAACAGAAAAAGTAAAACATAAGTAAAATAAATTGAAGTCTTTCTAAAATTTCTGCACATTTATAGTCCAACTCTTCTGAATCTGTGTTTTACGCAGTTGTTGATGTTTGTATTTTTCCTTATACTCCTGTCTCCTGTGCCACCATGAACATTAACATCCCTTAAAGAGTGTTCCATTATTGTTCCCCGAAACTTGCTTCCACTCTTCTGAAACACTCTCTCGTGCAAAGAATTTTCATGAGCAAGCACAGGTTGGTGATGACTCTGTCATGATCAACTGCTTGGTCAACAATATGTTAAAGTACTTCCCATGAAGATGTGGAAAAGTACATCAAGAATTTGTTAATTTCTGTCTCTGGTCCTGCCATAGCCCCCTGAATGTGCTCGATCTCATCTGATTTCAGAAGCTAAGCAGATCAGGCCTGGTTAGGACTTAAATAGGAGACTGCCTGGGAACACTGGGTGCTGTAAGCTATTAAAAAAAATAGAATTTGTTAAGTACTATTTACTTTTTAATGTACATATGAAAACACAACCCTATAGCTTATCTCAACTGACCTAATATTGTCTGATATTTCAGAATATAAAATAGAACTAACATGACAGATGTCTCTCTGCCTTTAGCTTTTATGTTAATATAGATGTTTAGTTGTAAAAGACATTCCTATTGAATTTGTACCCATCCTTCATGGCATAAACTCTTCAAATTAAGTTTTTGATAAAGCTCTTATTCACTGTTAATTATAATTCATAATTATTATAATGAAGTTATATAATTTATAATTATTATAATTCACAAGTATAATTAAAACTTATAGAAATAGTAAACTTTCTGCAAAATTTATATANCATCACTTCATGGCAAATAGATGGGGAAACAGTGGAAACAGTGTCAGACTTTATTTTGGGGGGCTCCCAAATCACTGCAGATGGTGACTGCAGTCATGAAATTAAAAGATACTTTCTCCTTGGAAGGAAGGTTATGACCAACCTGGATAGCATATTCAAAAGCAGAGATATTACTTTGCCAACAAAGATCCATCTAGTGAAGACTATGGTTTTTCCAGTGATCATGTATGGATGTGAGAGTTGGATTGTGAAGAAAGCTGGATGCCGACGAATTGATGCTTTTGAACTGTGGTGTTGGAGAAGACTCTTGAGAGTCCCTTAAACTGCAAGGAGATCCAACCAGTCCATCCTAAAGGAGACCAGTCCTGGGTGTTCATTGGAAGGACTGATGCTGAGGCTGAAACTCCAATACTTTGGCCACCTCATGCAAAGAGTGGACTCATTGGAAAAGCCCCTGAAACTGGGAGGGATTGGGGGCAAGAGGAGAAGGGGATGACAGAGGATGAGATGGCTGGATGGCANATCCTAAAGGAGACCAGTCCTGGGTGTTCATTGGAAGGACTGATGCTGAGGCTGAAACTCCAATACTTTGGCCACCTCATGCGAAGAGTGGACTCATTGGAAAAGCCCCTGAAACTGGGAGGGATTGGGGGCAAGAGGAGAAGGGGATGACAGAGGATGAGATGGCTGGATGGCATCACCAACTCGATGGCCATGAGTTTGGGTGAACTCTGGGAGTTGGTGATAGACAGGGAGGCCTGACGTGCTGTGATTCATGGGTCGCAAAGAGTCGGACACGACTGAGCAACTGAACTGAAATGACTGAAGGAACCTCTATTTTTTATTTTTAGGTTCAGAATCTTACTCCCTCTAACTTCTCAAAACCAGTGGAAATTCTTTGTAAGCATTCTTCACATATTGTATTATTATATTCCTGAATTTCTGTGAATTAATCAAGTGTTTTTAAATGAAGCCATATTTCTTACCATCTTAGATTTATGCTTCGGAATTGATTTTCTTAATTTTTCTAGTGTTAACATTGTCTGCTCTCTCCAAAAGAGTTTTTGACTTTGTCTCCCTCTCTCTTGCCCATATCTCCCTTTAAGACAAAGTTATATAAATTTCAGTTTAACTGTACTTGGGAGTGCTCAGTGTTTCAAATAAGCTCCCTACAGACACTTTTGTGACATCTTAAACCCATGTGTGTTGTGAATAATAAACCCAATGATTATCTGGTTTAGATTTGTTTTGTTTTATGGGCTAGCTTAGACTGGGGACATTTCATTTTCCATGTAAGAGTTAACACTCCTAAGTGTGTTCTGCTGAACACCACTGTCACTCCGTCCAAACTATTTGCCGTAAAAGCCAAAAACTCCCTATCAGCTCCATTATTTTTTGCTTTTCTCATATGTGTTTGGGTTTTAAAACATATTCTCCACGGTAGTGACTACGTGAGGCTTAGAAATGCAACTAGACAGATGTACTGACCACAGTTGCCAAGGGAGCAGTTTCCTTGACGATGGTCAGCCGTCATCCAAGCAGTCCATGTTCTCTGTCCTTCCCATGTGACTTGCTCTCATGCTGCAGAGCTTGGGTAGGGGAAGGAGCTCTGTGTAAATCACCCTTCCCCAGCCACCTCCACCCACCCTACATACCACTGGCTTTCATGAAGCAGGCAAATGAGAACAGGTGGTAAATTGTTTGTGATGCTGTTTGAGAAGCTTTACAAGTGCCCCAGGCACAATTCACCGTGAAGGGTTTCTATCTCTCCAACTTCATCTCAACCAAAATCTTATGCCAGTCATTTGAAGAAGATCCAGATATACACCAGCCAATGCCCAAAGGTCGAAGCTGCAAGAGATCCAATAACAAGGGAGAACTCTTTCGCAGAGTAAACATTTTCTAGTAGTTAAAAGGAGAAGTATGAAGAACCAGACTGACTTTTCTAACTATTATTTGCAATCACACTGAGTTGTCTCTCTGCCTGTATTGCTGCAAATTGGTAAATGAGAATATTAATCCTCCATGGTAGAGTACTGGACCCTGTCATAAAAGTCTATAATTAAGACTGATGTTTTCACGTTAAAGGTTAGAAGAAATATTTCATAATATTGTTCAATCTTTAAAAAATGTAAAGCGGCATGCAAGAATTACAATAGACAATTGTTTCCCCAAACCAAGCATGTAATATAGATGGTATGTGAGTATTTGCTGAGACTGAGGTCTCCATGTTAAATGTCTTATGTGTGTTATGTCATCTCCTCACAATAACTCCAACTGGTAGACACTATTGATATTCTCATTTTACAGATTTTAAAAAAAAAATAGGCTTTTGGAAGTAAAATAGTTTACCAAAGGTCTACTACTAGTGTGTGAGAATTGGGACTCTAGAAAGACTGACTATAGATCTCACACTGGACCCCACTATACAATGCACCCCTCTATGTGCAGACTACTTTCTTCGTGTATCAGATTAACACACCATAGGTAGCTTTTCTCTTTTTTTATACACCTTCCTGCATAGTTTAGAATGGTTGGAATGCATATATTAAATCCAAGAATTTGATATATCAGCTTAGAGTTTGAAGAACAGTTTTTTTAATGTTTCATAAACTTGAAAAGTTTTCAACTGATCATATATTTTGGAAACAAAGAAATAGTAATGGAGAGATTTATGTCTCCAATGGTATTATAATGTCTCCAACTTGTAATATAAAGAAGAGACCAGTCATGTTAAACTTAACCAGATTATTCATCTATGGAATTCATTTTCTTGTACCAGAATTTCAGCATGATATTTTCAAGATTTTTCAGTTTTATAAAAATTTAGTGAGGGCAGGAAAGAATGACAAAAATTAATAATGTTAGGAATGGGTTCTGAGTGGTTGTTATACTGCATTTTACGTGTTCCTTGTAGACTTGATTAGGTCAACTAATATTTCCTGTATGAAGAATTGAGGGCCATACCCCTTCAACCTGAGTAGTTTTACTCTACTTTATGTTAACATTTTATTCAAAAGCAGATTTCTTGGGATAAAGCAACTTGAAAATAATACTTTTAGAGAAAAAAAAAGATGTATTTTTTGTAACTCAAAAGTATATAATTTTGTAGATGCTATTCTGTTTCTGTAAGAAACATGAAAAGAGGATATATAGTTAAATAACAATGGAGGTAAGGACTTAGAAGGAAACACTTCTTGATTCTGAAAGCATTGACACCCTACAGAAATACTACTTAAGTGAGTCAAACACACACAGAACTTCCCTGGGAACTTTGCAGACGATAGAGTATGGAACCTTTCAGGAAATTTTCATCTTCCCCATCCTCACCTGTATCCTACTTCAAGTGATCATTCTTTGGTGACCTCTGGCTTCTACATGGAACTGTTCCTACAGGCCCCACGTGGTTGGAAAGCTAAGAATTGTGTTCAAGTTGGAGAGAATCGAACCATCTTTTGAGAGTGGTCCCAATCAATCTGAATTTGTGGATTGGTAGTATATATGATTTAAAATATTTATGTCTGGCTGATCCTTTTTTCCTTAATATATATATATCTCATTTCTAAAAATTTACTGCGAAACTTTGCTGTTCAGAGAGAATTTCAAAGCCTTTCTTAATTTGATAATTGGGTACTACATATTAAGTATTTACAATGTATTTTTCTTTCTAAAAATGGATTCCTCCTAACTGTGGCCCATTACAACTCCATCTTTACCAGACACATTGAGGTTTGAGGGTTGGTTGTTTTCTAAGTGACATGACATGATTGATATAATCTGGCATAATTCATTACGATGTCAGGCATCAGCAGAACATTTGGTAAAAATATTCATCAAAATCTATTACTGTAGAAATTACCACTTGCAGATTCTTTTTCTGGTTAATTTCCTGCGTGGTGAAACAACACCTTACTGATGTCAGACTGCATGTTTTTAGAAAGTGTGGTTATTAATATAGGTGTTCCTGAAATCCCAGCATTGGCTTAAGGTTTNATGTACTGACCACAGTTGCCAAGGGAGCAGTTTCCTTGACGATGGTCAGCCGTCATCCAAGCAGTCCATGTTCTCTGTCCTTCCCATGTGACTTGCTCTCATGCTGCAGAGCTTGGGTAGGGGAAGGAGCTCTGTGTAAATCACCCTTCCCCAGCCACCTCCACCCACCCTACATACCACTGGCTTTCATGAAGCAGGCAAATGAGAACAGGTGGTAAATTGTTTGTGATGCTGTTTGAGAAGCTTTACAAGTGCCCCAGGCACAATTCACCGTGAAGGGTTTCTATCTCTCCAACTTCATCTCAACCAAAATCTTATGCCAGTCATTTGAAGAAGATCCAGATATACACCAGCCAATGCCCAAAGGTCGAAGCTGCAAGAGATCCAATAACAAGGGAGAACTCTTTCGCAGAGTAAACATTTTCTAGTAGTTAAAAGGAGAAGTATGAAGAACCAGACTATGACTTTTCTAACTATTATTTGCAATCACACTGAGTTGTCTCTCTGCCTGTATTGCTGCAAATTGGTAAATGAGAATATTAATCCTCCATGGTAGAGTACTGGACCCTGTCATAAAAGTCTATAATTAAGACTGATGTTTTCACGTTAAAGGTTAGAAGAAATATTTCATAATATTGTTCAATCTTTAAAAAATGTAAAGCGGCATGCAAGAATTACAATAGACAATTGTTTCCCCAAACCAAGCATGTAATATAGATGGTATGTGAGTATTTGCTGAGACTGAGGTCTCCATGTTAAATGTCTTATGTGTGTTATGTCATCTCCTCACAATAACTCCAACTGGTAGACACTATTGATATTCTCATTTTACAGATTTTAAAAAAAAAATAGGCTTTTGGAAGTAAAATAGTTTACCAAAGGTCTACTACTAGTGTGTGAGAATTGGGACTCTAGAAAGACTGACTATAGATCTCACACTGGACCCCACTATACAATGCACCCCTCTATGTGCAGACTACTTTCTTCGTGTATCAGATTAACACACCATAGGTAGCTTTTCTCTTTTTTTATACACCTTCCTGCATAGTTTAGAATGGTTGGAATGCATATATTAAATCCAAGAATTTGATATATCAGCTTAGAGTTTGAAGAACAGTTTTTTTAATGTTTCATAAACTTGAAAAGTTTTCAACTGATCATATATTTTGGAAACAAAGAAATAGTAATGGAGAGATTTATGTCTCCAATGGTATTATAATGTCTCCAACTTGTAATATAAAGAAGAGACCAGTCATGTTAAACTTAACCAGATTATTCATCTATGGAATTCATTTTCTTGTACCAGAATTTCAGCATGATATTTTCAAGATTTTTCAGTTTTATAAAAATTTAGTGAGGGCAGGAAAGAATGACAAAAATTAATAATGTTAGGAATGGGTTCTGAGTGGTTGTTATACTGCATTTTACGTGTTCCTTGTAGACTTGATTAGGTCAACTAATATTTCCTGTATGAAGAATTGAGGGCCATACCCCTTCAACCTGAGTAGTTTTACTCTACTTTATGTTAACATTTTATTCAAAAGCAAATTTCTTGGGATAAAGCAACTTGAAAATAATACTTTTAGAGAAAAAAAAAGATGTATTTTTTGTAACTCAAAAGTATATAATTTTGTAGATGCTATTCTGTTTCTGTAAGAAACATGAAAAGAGGATATATAGTTAAATAACAATGGAGGTAAGGACTTAGAAGGAAACACTTCTTGATTCTGAAAGCATTGACACCCTACAGAAATACTACTTAAGTGAGTCAAACACACACAGAACTTCCCTGGGAACTTTGCAGACGATAGAGTATGGAACCTTTCAGGAAATTTTCATCTTCCCCATCCTCACCTGTATCCTACTTCAAGTGATCATTCTTTGGTGACCTCTGGCTTCTACATGGAACTGTTCCTACAGGCCCCACGTGGTTGGAAAGCTAAGAATTGTGTTCAAGTTGGAGAGAATCGAACCATCTTTTGAGAGTGGTCCCAATCAATCTGAATTTGTGGATTGGTAGTATATATGATTTAAAATATTTATGTCTGGCTGATCCTTTTTTCCTTAATATATATATATCTCATTTCTAAAAATTTACTGTGAAACTTTGCTGTTCAGAGAGAATTTCAAAGCCTTTCTTAATTTGATAATTGGGTACTACATATTAAGTATTTACAATGTATTTTTCTTTCTAAAAATGGATTCCTCCTAACTGTGGCCCATTACAACTCCATCTTTACCAGACACATTGAGGTTTGAGGGTTGGTTGCTTTCTAAGTGACATGACATGATTGATATAATCTGGCATAATTCATTACGATGTCAGGCATCAGCAGAACATTTGGTAAAAATATTCATCAAAATCTATTACTGTAGAAATTACCACTTGCAGATTCTTTTTCTGGTTAATTTCCTGCGTGGTGAAACAACACCTTACTGATGTCAGACTGCATGTTTTTAGAAAGTGTGGTTATTAATATAGGTGTTCCTGAAATCCCAGCATTGGCTTAAGGTTTATCACTAAGCAGCTAAGGAATGTCAAGTGAAATCTCAAAGATATTTCCTCTACTCATCCACTATCTTTGAGTAAAAGAAACACGGTTAAAACTAGTGCTTTTGCCTTGATCTTACCTTTTGACCATGAGAATGGTTGAAGCTTAATCAGATGATGCTAAAGGGAAGCAGAGGCAGCTCATGGGTTTACCACACTGGAGATTGCTTATAGAGGAGATATTTTTTACATAAAGGCCAAGCTCATAAAGGAAAATCCTAACATCTGTCTTTTTCTTCTCTAGCAGACAGACATTCATAGACTAGGTTCATTATCTGTGATATGACTGACTGTGACTGATAGAGGTCAGCCTCAATTTACAAATACTTTAAAACTAGATCATCCTGACAGTCTCAAACTACTGACTTGGCTTGGGACCCGTGATTCCTCACTCACCTGGCTTAGGGTTGGTACCCTTTCTACTAGCAAGGTAGAGAAAGGGCTACAAGTCAAGAAATATACTAAGCAAAATGTGGATCACAAGTACATTATTAGGTTAAAACAGTTCTCTAGTTTCAGTATGATTGTTTTGTTTTGCATTTATACTTTTTTTTTTTCAAGTTTTCTCTCCAAACCTAATATTCATTATATCTCCTTAAGTATATTCAGTAATTTCTGTATGAAGTTTCATGTTATCCAGTATTCACATGTCTTTTCAACTGGTTTTTTAAATATTTATTCTTTAGCTATCCTCTTAGCTTATGATCCTATCAATCAGAAATTGTTTCTTTATCCTTGGCATACTATACTTTAGATAGTATTAAAATGTTACAGTTTTTTAAAGATCGAACAAAAGTGACTATTGAAAGATGCATGTTGAAACTTAAGGAATTTTTTTTAATATAGAGAGGTCCTTTGTTTTAGACTTACAGTTGGTTTTCAAAATCTATGTTAGCATAAAAATTCTCCCCTGCCTTGACCTTATTTGTGCTACCAAAATATACATAATATGTTTGCCACGACAGTATCTTTTTAGCTATCCTACCCCATTATCTGTGTTCTAAATGTAACACACAACAAACTAGTCATTCCAAAAACAAACTATCTACTGAGCACATACTAGATAGGATTCACTCTTCCAGGGCCTGTGGACACACCATGAATGAAGCAGTTCACTTCATAGAGCTTACATTCTGTGGGTAAGATAAGCAGTTGCCAAGTGCATAGATAAACATAATGTATCAGATATGATGAGTGCTAGGGATAAAAATAAAGTGAAGAGAGGATATAGGGAGAAGTGGGAACACTGCACTTAATTTGTTCATTATTTAAGATATATTTTTGAAACAGCACCCATTCTGTGCAAGGCACTGAACTAGGCAGCAAGCAAGACAAACACAGCCCTAACTCATCATAGACAGAAACTTAAAAATAACTAGTTTCTTAAGTATTCCTAACTCTGATGGAGGTACTCCAGTCAGGAAGTGGTATAGTCATTGCTTTCCAGTGTGTCTTACCCTGGTTTCCTGTCCTAGCCTTTAAGGATCAGTGACACCCATGTACAAGTTCCCTAGAAAGCCAGTAGGAGTTCTCACTGAGAGTTCCGCAACGTGGCCTAAGCTCTTTTGATGCCTCAGTCTCAACCCATCCCAATTTCCACACTAAGTCCCTACCCCCAGCCTCTTGGCAAGTAATCCTGGGGGTTGGGAAGGATGCCATGACAAGACAGTATAAGCCTGGTTTGTCCACCTGGCCCCACAAAACACATGTTCCCATTGGATTGCATGTAGCAGTATACATCGGTTCCCTGCTGTCCTCTCTTCACTTTGTCGTCTTTTTCCTGTTCATTTTCTCACACTTAAAAAGGCAGAAAGACAGATCTACAAAGGTCACGTACAAGCTAATGTCTAACCAGGGAGTGGACTCCCAGTCTTTCTTCCTGAAGACACGCACCATTTCTGCAAGCAAGTCTCTTGAATCTTCACACTCGGTTAGGAGAATGGAACATTCCACTTTCAGTCTCTGTAAGGAGGGAAGGAGAACAACCACAACTTTATTCTTAATACTTTTCATCTTTTAGACTTTGCATTTTATATAGTCAGGTAAGAAAATTTAAATTATGGGATATGAAAAGTAATAAAATGTATTATATAATCAAAGGAAAACATAGTCAATAGAAGTAGGTCAATGGATGACTCAGTTATTGAAACTAGCAAAGACTTTAAATAAATCTTGTAAATACATGCAATGATTTATATGAAAGGTGAATATAACGAGGATGTTTCTGGCAAGAAAGTGGAAACTTTCTAGAGACCCAAATGAAAATTCTAGCACCAAAAACCTAGAATGTCTCTTATTGTTAAAGTTCATAGAAGAGGCTTGGTAGCAAATTAAAACCACAGAAGAAAGAAAGATCGTTCAGTAGAAAGTACTAAAACTGAAACTATGGATGGGGAGGGACTGAAAAATTTAAATACATGTAGATAGCATCAATGAAATCTGAGAATATACCAAAGTCCTGAAAGGAAAACAGAGGTTAGGGCAGAAAAAATTTGAAGAAATGATGTTGAAATTTTTTCCAAATGAAGTGAAAAATTTTATTACATAAATCCAAGAAGCTCAATAAAACCCAGCCAGTATAAATGCAAAATAAATCACATTAGGATAAAGCAATCAAATATTAAGTCAGGCTAAGTTAAATAGTCTTCTTTCCTGAATAATTTCTTAGAATTTGTAGCATATATATTACAAAATTCTTACAAGGGAATATAATATACATTTTGCAGTTTTAAATAAATCCTTTAAAAGTGACTTTTTCAGGGTGTACCATTGTCAGGTATATATTTTTGGAAATGTTGAACTAGTGGTAGGGAAACATAACAAATGGACTAAAAATTAAAAGTGATCTTATAAGGATATAGAGAACATGTCGTGTTTTATATGTACAGCAAATGGGACAAGTAGTTTAGGACAAATGTGTGATGAGCAAAAGGAAAAGAGTAATACAAGTGAATGGAAAGATGACTTTGAAAGTAAAGTACCAGAAGGGCTGCTAAGGAAGAATATCATAGATTCAATATGGCAAGGGGGCAGGATCAATGGAACACATGGCTTTAAAAAAAAGTATAGTGGGCTAATTTGGGGATGGATTTGAGTGTCAGTCTAAAAATTCTGAATTTTTTTATTGCAAGGAGTAGGTTGAAGTAGGCAAGAAAGAGGTGGAACTTGATAAGCTTTTTTTTAGACTAATTCTCTCTCTTTGGCTGTACCTGCATTCTTAGTTGCCATGTTTGGGACCTTTGAGTTGTAGCATACAGACTCTTAGTTGCAGCTTTCAGGATCCACTGCCCTGACCTAGGAACTCTTCATGTGCTTCCTACATTTGGAACACAAAATCTAAGCCCTGGACCACTAGGGAAGTCCCTGGTTAGCTTTTAAAGAAAATTTAGTCTGCCAGTTATACCGAGAATGAACTAGTGAAAAGCAGTTGGTAATGGGGAACCAAGTAGGAAACTGCTAAAATAATTTAAGGAGAGTGTCAAGAAAAAATAAACGTAAGAGCTGTCTGCAGAAATTCAGGGGAGAGAACGATTTTAGTGTCATTTACTTTACATGTCAACGTGAATGAACCACAGAGTGTCCAGATGTTTGGTCAGACATTATTCTCAGTATACCTGTGAGGGTATTTTGGATGAAACTAACATTTAAATCAGTGAGAGACTGAATAATATGGATTGCCCACTTTAATATGAGTGGCCCTTGTTAAATCAGTTGAAATTCTGAATAGGAAAACAAAAACAAAAGGCTGACCTCACAAAAGAAAGAAAGAATTCCTCCTTGAGCTGACCTGCCTTGAGCTGGAACATCAGTCTTTCCCTGATTGCAGACTCATCCTGAAGCAGCTGCTCTTCTTGGAGCTTGAGCCTGCTGCTGGCTTTTGGACTCGAACTTCCCTTGGCTCTCTCAGTCCTCAGGCCTTTGGACGCAGTTTAGAATCTGGGGTCTCCAGCTTGCCAGCCACAGACCTCTGGGTGTCTCAGCCTCCATAATTACATGAGCCAGTTCTTGTAATGATTTCTTTCTATAAAAATACACAGTCTACTGGTTCTGTTTCCCTGGAAATCCCTGACAAATATACATCAGTATTTAGCTTGTGACTACTCTGGTTCAGAGAAGCTATCCCTGAGCCAATGGCTAGAAAAAGGAGGAGTGAGACAAAGCTATAACTCATCTTGTCTAACTTAGCAGTGAGGAGGAATTTGGGGGTGAGAATAAGGATGGGTATGAGAAGAAAGATGAGACCTGTGCAGAGAGGGAGGAAAGAACATAACATGATGGCTCTTTCTGAATGAATTGACAAGTCAGGATGTGTAACAAACAGTGAGTCCTAATGGAGCTTAAACTTGCCATGGGTACAAGGTACTCAAGATTCTGGGAAAGGCGCTTCCTACCCAAGAGCTGCCTACGGACAAGGTCAAATCCCCAGGTGAAACCCAGATTTCATTTAGAAGAGAAGGGCGGAAGGAATCTTTAAAGAGTTGATAGCCTTTGGCTTGTCTGCACAGGACTGTTCCAACTCAGCCCTGGTAATTATCTCTCCTCCCCAAAGATTCCCATAGGAGATTTATACACAAGGGACAATAGCCAAATGAGAAAGACTTTGCCATTGTTTTGTTAGCTGGCCTTCTTCTTGAGGGCCTGCTATGTTTGAANCTATTTGGAAATGGCATCTCTGCAAATGTAACCAAGATGATGTCATACTGGATGAGAGTGATCGCCTTATATGAAGAAACACAGCAACTCAGACACAGAAATATACACAGCTATGTGGAGACAGACAGAGAGTGAAGCGCTGCGGCTACAAGCCAAGGAATGCCAAGGTTCACCAGTAACCATTAGGAGCTAAGAAGAGGCAAGGAAGGTTCTTCTGTAGGGCCTTCAGAGGGCTCATGGCCCTGCAGACACTTTGATTTTGAACTTCAAGTCTCCAGAACTATGAGAGAATAGAATTCCTGCTCTTTTAAGCTACCCGGATTTTGGTACTTTGTTACAGCAGCCTTAGGAAATTACTAGAGTAGAGGTAGGGGTCTAAACCACTCAGAACTGCCACTGCCTGTTTTCTAAATATAGATGAATGTAATGTCAAGACATTCCATATAATTGAGCCTATTATTTTCAGCTGATGAGCAAAGTTGCAGACATGTAAATTCACATGTTCAAAGTCTCATGGCTAGAAATTGGTAGTCAGAATTTGAATTCAGTATCTGGCTCCAGAGCCCAGGCTTTTGATCTTCTGACACAATCACTGGGCAGAATTTCAAAGTGTATGTGATGGTTAAGTTTCACAGGATTGGTTTTCTTTTGTTTTTGTTTAGTTCATCTTTGCTTTTCTTGTACTATCATCAGTGAGTAGCAGGGACCCACTTTCCCTTACATCAGATGGAACAGATACTGATGAACACCTCCGAGAAGATGGGAAAATGATGTAATAGATGTCTTGCAGATCGGTGGCATTATAACCATTCCGGGTCTTGCTGTAGGTTTATTCTCTGAGTACAGAGCCTAGGAGTAAGCTCCTTTCTAAGCGCATTGAGTGGAGAAGGCGATGGCACCCCACTCCAGTACTCTTGTCTGGAAAATCCCGTGGACGGAGGAGACTGCTGGGCTGCAGTCCACGGGGTTGCTAAGAGTCGGACACGACTGAGCGACTTCACTGTCACTTTTCACTTTCATGCGTCGGAGAAGGAAATGGCAACCCACTCCAGAGTTCTTGCCTGGAGAAACTCAGGGATGGGGGAGCCTGGTGGGCTGCTGTCTATGGGATCACACAGAGTCGGACGCGACTGAAGTGACTTAGCAGCAGCAGCAGCAAGCGCATTGAGAAGCTGACACTGTACATTCCTTCAAGTGCAACAGGTACAATTGCGCTGTTCTGTTTCTCACTGGAGACCTTTTGGTGTTGCCTTATATACAAAATGGGCTTCCCAGGTGGCAGGCGTTGCTAGTGGTAAAGTACCCTCTTGACAATGCAGGAGACATAAGCAACATGGTTCGATCCTTAGGGTAGAACAATCCCTGGGTTCAATCCCTGTTGGGAAGATCCCCTGGAGGAGGGCATAGCAATCCACTCCAGCATTCTTGCCTGGAGAACCCCATGGACAGAGGAGCCCCGTCGCAATGAGTCGGACATGACTGAGGTGACTTAGCATGCATGCACACACACATGTAATATATTCTCCATATGTCATGCATACATAGATGCAGTAAACTCTGCAACAAGCCAGTCATACAAAATCCTGCTTCATATCAATTGTGCCTCTCCTTGCTAAACTTCCAGGACTTTTGCTACCATATACAGGGATTCTTAAGCTTTCTTGAGACAGGAACATTTTTTAGATTAATTTTTTATTGGAGTATAGTTGATTCTATTGTTGCATTGGTTTCTGCTGTACAGCAAAGTGAATCATTTGCACATATACATATTCACTCTCTTTTAGATTCTATTCCCATATAGGTCATTAGAGAGCATTGAGTAGAGTTGAGATGGGAACATTTTGACAATCATTTTGACTCCCCCAGAAAAATGTACATAGCATAAAACATTGCTTGTGATTTATGATTTCAGGGAATTGATTGTGCTGCTGCTAAGTCACTTCAGTCATGTCTGACTCTGTGTGACCCCATAGATGGCAGCCCACCAAGCTCCCCCGTCCCTGGGATTCTCCAAGCAAGAACACTGGAGTGGGTTGCCATTTCCTTCTCCAATGCAGGAACATGAAAAGTGAAAATGAAGTCACTCAGTCGTGTCTGACTCTTAGCGACCCCGTGGACTGCAGCCCACCAGGCTCCTCCATCCAAGGGATTTTCCAGGCAAGTGTACTGGAGTGGGGTGCCATTGCCTTCTCTGCAGGGAATTGATTAATCTTCTGAAATGTATCCTGGACCCCTAAAAGAATCTGCTCTTAGGAATTCTTCTCTTGAGCTTCATGACTCAAATAGATAAAATAAGCTGAACCTGATGGTGTAATGAGAAATGTTGGGTTGTATCAATTAGGAATTTTTCTACATGCAAAGGGGAAAAGCTCACCTGTCACTGGCTTAGCTGCTAAAACAAAACAAAAACAATAGTGGTGAAGGTAGTAAAGGAGATAATGCTCCCCATAAATCTAGGGGCAGCACTGACTTCAAACAGGGCTTGAGACAGTTCTTGTGATTTGATCAAGTTCTGTCTGTTGTCTCTGCTTCCTCTGGGTTGGCCCTCTGCTCAAAAGATGTAGTGAAAGATGTCGGCCAGCAGCTTCTGGGGCTGTTTCCCTTCAAACCCCCATCCAGCAGAAAAGAGAATATTCTTCAACTATTAAATAAACATCCTTGGTTTCAGGGATTGGACCATCCTGGTTAAGATGCCCTGCAGCCATAAGGGGTATGTACCTGGCCTTCTCACTACGGAACTGGGAGTGGAATCAGCTTCCCTAAGTGTAAATTGGCAAAGAGAAGAGCCCCAAAAGAATATTAGGCCAAAGGGAATAGACGCTGGGAAGCCAGAAACAGCGTCAATTA
Organism: Neotragus moschatus; assembly: GCA_006410615.1. Taxonomy (NCBI): domain Eukaryota; kingdom Metazoa; phylum Chordata; class Mammalia; order Artiodactyla; family Bovidae; genus Neotragus; species Neotragus moschatus. The sequence continues at coordinate 3,458,349 of SJYA01002905.1, read as the reverse complement.
TGGCTCAATTTAAAATGAATGCATGAGACATGGTTGAAAAATAACTCATTACTTCCTGGATCTGGGTAGCCATGGTCAGATCATGTCCCTTGAGTCCCACCAGTGTGTACCTTAACGGGCTGGTGTTAATTGGTCACCAGTGAGGAGCCCATGCCCCTCCCCTGAGCCAGTATTTTTTTAAAAAGTCCCGATGAAGTCATTTATATATTTTAGAGTAGTTAATGTGCCCCCATGGGCCTGCAGCAAAAGATGCATTTTGAAATATCTAATGAGTAAATGGGGCATTTAGTAAGACACAGTCTAATTACTTTAGGTCTTTGTAAAATATTAATTTAAGGCAACTGCAGCATTGAGGAGTAGGTTTGCCAAGCAGTGCTCAGTGATTCAGCTCTGCACATGCCATTAATCTCAATAGAAGTCTTGCAGCTCACTTGCCGCCCATTGCTTTGGAAATGTACCCCTAAGGTACAGAAATCAGCTAATGTGAATTTTTTTTTCAATTAATGTTTCGGGGAAAGTGCAGTGTTTAGCTTTTGTATACAAGCATATCATCTTCATTGATGGGACCATGGTTTTAGGGGCTGATGTTCACACACTCAGGTTTGCGTCCCACGTTGTGATGTAGCTGTTGTTGAATATCTGGTGTAAACAATCTTCCTAACTCTAGAATACACCTGTAAGAGGAAAACCAATTCTCTCGGCGGGAGAATAGGATTTGCCTTGGAGGTGAAATACCTTCCTAAGAAAATACATTGTAAATACTCCATTCTAGATGTGCATGTTTCTAAAGATGACAGATATTAACTATAAAACATGTAGATGTGAACCGTAAATAACTCTGAATTGTGACACAAAAGAATACGCGGGAACAAATCTAAAGTTACCTTGCTTTTACCTGTCTTCTACAGGACAACCCCCTAGTGACTGACTTGGCCGGCTGATGCCAATGGCAGGGAATGAACTGGTGGTTTCTTTTGTTTGTTTAATTGATCTTGATTTTTTAATTTTTATTGTAGCATAGTTGCTTCACAGTGTTGTGTTAGTTTCTGCTGTACAGCAAAGTGACTCAGCTATATGTATATGCATACATATCCCCTCTTGTTCGGATTTTCTTCTTGCTTAGGTCACCACAGAGCATTGAGTCGAGTCCCTGTGCTATGCGGTAGGTTCTCATTAGTTATGTATTCTATATGTAGTAATGTAGATATACGTCAGTTCCAGTTCACCCCACCCTCTCTCCCCTCCTTGATAATCGTGAGTTTGTTCTCTACATCTGTGACTATTTCTGCTTTGCAAATAAGATAATCTATACAGTTTGTCTAGATTCCACGTATGTGGGTTAATACTCCATATTTACAATATTTGTTTTTCTCTTTCTGATTTACTTCACTCTGTACGACAGTCTCTAAGTCCATTTGCGTCTCCCCAAAGGACTCAACTTTGTTCTTTTTAATTGCCGAGTAATGCTCCATTGTGTATGTTGATCGCATCTTCTTCATCCAGGCCTCTGTTGAGGGACAGTTAGGTTGCTTCCATCTCCTGACTGTTGTTAATACCGCTGCAGAGAACATTGGGGTGTATGTGTCTTTTGGAGTCATTATTTTCTCTGGGTATATTTGCAGGAGTGGGATTGTTGGGTCATATGGTAGCTGTGATTTTAGATTTTAAGTAACCTCTCTACTGTTCTCCATAGCAGCTGTATCAATTTACATTCCCACCAACTAGTCCAGGAGGGTTCCCTTTTCTCCACACCCTCTCGAGCATTTACTCTAGCAGATTTTTTTAGTGATGGCCTTTCTGACCGGTAGGAGGTGATTTCTCATTGAACTTTTGATTTGCATTTCTCAAAGAATTAGCCATATTGAACATCGTTCCATGTGTTTATTGGCCATATGTATGTCTTCGTTAGAGAAAGGCCTGTTTAGGTCCTCCACTCATTTTTTTCATTGGGTTATTTGGCTTTCCTTTTTTGATATTTTGAACTCCATGAGCTGTTTGTTTATTTTGAAATTTAATCCTTTGTCAGTTGCATTGTTTGCAACTATTTTCTCCCATTCGAAGAGGTTTCCTCTTGTCTATGATTTCCTTTGCGGAGAGAAAAGTTGTAAGTTTAATTAGGTCCCATTCGTTTATTTTTGTTTTTATTTTCATTACTTTAGGAAGTGAGTCNATTTTGAAATTTAATCCTTTGTCAGTTGCATTGTTTGCAACTATTTTCTCCCATTCGAAGAGGTTTCCTCTTGTCTATGATTTCCTTTGCGGTGTGAAAAGTTGTAAGTTCAATTAGGTCCCATTCGTTTATTTTTGTTTTTATTTTCATTACTTTAGGAAGTGAGTCAAAAAAATGACCTTGCTGTAATTTACAACAGAGAGCGCCCTGCCTGTGTTTCCTCTAAGAGTTTTATAGTGTCTGGCCTTACATTCAGGTCCTTAATCCATTTTGAGTTTATTTTTGTGTGTGATGATAGGGAGCGTTCTAATTTCATTCTTCAACACGTGGCTGTCTAGTTTTCCCAGGACCACTTATTGAAGAGGCTGTCTTTCCTCCACTGTATGTTCTTGGTGTGTGGTTTTACTACTAGACTTTCCATCCTATTATATTGGTCTACATTTCTGGTTTTGTGATAGTACCATATTGTCTTGATTACTGTAGCTCTGTAAGTATAGTCTGAAGTCAGGGAGCCTGATTCCTCCAGCCCTGTTTTTCTTTCTCATGATTGCTTTGGCTATTTGGGGCCTTTATATAAATTGTAAAATTTTCTGTTTTAGTTCTGTAAAGAATACCATTGGTAATTTGATAGAGACTGCACTGAATCAGTAGATACCTTTGGGCAGTATAGTGATTTTCACAGTGTCATTTCACAGTGTTCTTCCAATCCAAGAACATGGTATATCTCTCCATCTATTTGTGTCATCTTTGATTTCTTTCATCAGTATGTTATAGTTTTCTGCACACAGGCCTTTGGCTTCCTTCAGCAGGTTTACTCCTAGATATTTTACTCTTTTTGTGGCAATGGTAAATGGGATTTTTTCCCCCTTAATTTCTCTTTCTGATCTTTCATTGTTAGTGTATAGAAATGCAAAAGGTCTCTGTGTATTAATTTTGTATCCTGCAACTTCAGTAAATTCGTTGATCAGCTCTAATAGTTTTCTGATGGCATCCTTATATCATCATGTCATCTGCAAACAGTGACAGTTTTTACTTCTTCTTTTCCAATTTGGATTCCTTTTTTTCTTTTTTTTTTTTGCTTCTTTGATTGCAGTGGCCTGGGTTCCCAAAACTGTGTTGAACAGTAGTGGTGAGAGTGAACACCCTTGTCTTTTTCCTGATCTTAAACAAACTCATGGTTTTGCACATCTTTCCAAAATGCCTGATCGGTTCAGAGTAGCTTCTTAAGCAGTGGTTTACTTGCCTGACATCACCTTCAGTTCAGTTCAATCACTCAGTCATGTCCAACTCTTTGCAACCCCATGAATCGCAGCACGCCAGGTCTCCCTGTCCATCACCAACTCCCAGAGTTCACTC
>SJYA01002905.1:3383909-3449636 GCA_006410615.1 Neotragus moschatus | reverse complement strand
CTTTTGAATATGCTATCTAGGTTGGTCATAACTTTTCTTCCAAGGTGTAAGCGTCTTTTAATTTTATGGCTGCAGTCACCATCTGCAGTGATTTTGGAGCCCAGAAAAATAAAGTCTGACACTGTTTCCACTGTTTCCCCGTCTATTTCCCATGAAGTGATGGGACCGGATGCCATGATCTTTGTTTTCTGAATGTTGAGCTTTAAGCACCTTATTGCACCTTTAAAGAGTTCTGCAAATTGGATGAGAAAGATATTTTCGGAGCTAAGTGGTCGTCCTTTGCTTCCACCTTTGCATCATCACGGTTGTCAACTCTGGACAGGAGTAGTCATGATGCCATAGGATGCAGTGAAGAGCTGCTGGGATGGAAAGGACTGTGGAAAGGTTGGAAAGATGAACCATGATATGGTGGTTCCCTGGGAGAAGTGCTGCTGTGGAGGTGGCTTTGGAACAAGAGGCATAGGTAACAGAACAGGCCCTAACATCCTAGAAAATGTAGACTGGCTTTCCTGATAGGGTTTGCTATATAAGTTTTAAGAAATAGCTCCATTGATTGTTTAGCATGAAAACAACATATGTAAAAGAATATGCAGCAAGCATGTAGTTTTGAAAACCATTCGGGGCAATCCAACATCATTCATGGGTTTATTCTGAGCCCTGCCACATACTTTCATGTCTGACTTCATTCAGTTCCTTCTCTTAGGAAGTCACTAGTATCTTTGGTTTCTGGATATCCCTGTGCAAATTGCAAGAGCTAATTTAATTTGGGGGTGGGGAGGCGAAGTCTCTCTGCTCCCTTTCAACTCCAGCAAATATTTCATTGTTTGTAATGCCTCTTAATACGCTAAACAATATTTATGCCACACTGTACAACATTTTATAACTTTCTTCTAATTGCCTTAGCAGTCTTTAAAACCAGAGCTTAGCACTTCGATAATAAGCGTATTAATTTGTCTAACATTTAAGTTCTTACAAAGGAAGAGACAAGCATTAATTTTGTTTAGTTAAAACAAGCTTTGCTTTTGAACAGCAGGTGGTAATTGAAACAAAACAAGGACTCATTAGAAGAGCGTCTGGTGGCTCATGATACAAACAGAGCACACTAGCAAACCCAAACACAAGAGCCCTGAAATAAAGTGGTCATCATCTAATTAACAGAACATGTTTTAATTACCGAGTAAACCATGCAGCGCCGTGTGTCAATTTAACTGATGTGCTAAGTGCCAGTTTACAATATCAGAAACAGACAAATAATTGGAATCTAATTACATGCAGGTCTATTGCACACCAGCGCCTCCAGCCCATCTTAATAAACAAGTTTTTACATCAAACCATGAATAGCAAATACAGCCGTGCTGTTAATTGCTACATTGTGATATTGGGACTTTGCCAGCTCTGACTATTAAAATAAGCTCTTGTGTGGATTGCAGTTTCTCTGCTACGCTTTAATTAGAATCAAATGAGAGGCAGAGATCGGGCTGTATTACTGCAATTCAATATATGTAAATAAGATAACTGGCTAATCTTTTTATTTTATTTCTGAGCCTCCATGCAATAGGCGGTTTAGTTATGGTAATAGGTTATCACTTTGCAAATGAAGTAGACTTGCGCTGTGAGATGAATCAAGAAACATGTAATCTTTGCTGGAGAGTCTAAATATTCCCCATCATCACACGTGGGATCTGGAGAACTTTCTTGCCCAAGATATATGGTGCTATATTTTTAATGCCCACATTGGCCTAGTTTTTCAGCGATAGCTTTTGATGTTGTATTTCACTTGTCTAAATAAACGCGTGATCCATAACATGCTATTTACAATGCTCAGACAGATATTTCAAGATCAACTCTTTTAATGGAGAATCATTTGTTCGAGTACTTGAAAGGTTGCAGAAAAGGTCTACATAAATACTGTATAATGCAAATTTTAAATTAAGACTGANCTTGTCTAAATAAACGCGTGATCCATAACATGCTATTTACAATGCTCAGACAGATATTTCAAGATCAACTCTTTTAATGGAGAATCATTTGTTCGAGTACTTGAAAGGTTGCAGAAAAGGTCTACATAAATACTGTATAATGCAAATTTTAAATTAAGACTGAGGCATAGATAACACTCATATTTCATACTGTATATAAATGTGCTGCTTGTCAGAGAACTAATCAGGGATTCAGAAATACCGAGTGTGAAAATGAAATCTATGGTAGGGACGCTGATGGGCCATTTTTCTGTATTTTCCAAATAGGGAAGAAGATGGTATAGCTATTGTTGAAAAATTACCAAGTAATGATCTCCTGGGAAGATCTCCTTATGTTTCATTAGAGTTGTAATTAGAAGTGGCCGTGACCTTGGGAAACCTGTTTCAGGAGCAAGCTCTCCTCTCTTTTGTTTAAGAAAAACCTTTAAGTTTCCCCTACTCCTGGACCCGAGGCACTGTTAACTGAACTCCATAGAAAGAACATAATAAAGCATTTAAAATGTACTTCTCAGTTGCAATAAACTGAAATAAGCAAATACAGAATGGATTATTATCCAGTTAATTTTGGTTGTAGTTTGTAATTGCAAATTAAAACCATTCAGGGCCTTCTTTCTTGGGTTTTTTTTTGTGTGTGTGTCATTTCCTAGATAGTTCTTAGAACTGTCTTCTGATGGAGATGGCAAGAGCCCTATTAAGTATCTGGAAACTCCCAAAATTTTCAAAACAACCATAAGCCGTTTTCAACTTGTGCCTTGAAGTACGCAAGCCAAGCCACTCATTGGTTGCAGCTAAAGTCAGCCTAACAATACTCCACAAACTTGGCGCAGGTCCTCGCCTATTTAAATTTCTATCACACCATTGTTGAAGGCTCATGCCTTTCACATGGTTCGCCTGGTGGATGTGTTCCAACTCCCAGAAGGGAGCAAGTGCACCACGCAAAATACTGGAAGAGCCCGCATGTTTCCAACACCTCATCTGATACTTTAGTGCAGGGGTAAAAACATTCCTGGTACTCGTGTTGTTGGCCACATCACAAAGGATTTCAGACTGGTACCTCATCCATCTTGGTTCGTAAATGAAATGGAGCCTCCCGGTCAATTGTCAAAAAAAACAAAAAACAACTCCACACACCCCCTGCTTTTCTCCCGTCCTCCATGTCTCCTACAAAACCGTGCCAACCCCACTAACAATATCTAATCAAAATGTTTAAAATGCAAAGTAAAATGTGTATAAAAAATGCACAGGGGCTGGAAAAGGAATGTAATAAGGTTAAATTTTACAAGCATAATTCCATATGTTGAAAGCATCTTGTAGTTATGTCAAATACAGATGAAGCTATAAATTACCCCAGAATCAAAAGTGTCAAGTTTCAGGCTAATGCTGAATATATATATATACACAGCTTCAGAATTCTTATTAAAATATGAAAACACGCTAAACATAGAAAAGCTAACAACTGTACCAAAAGTAAGACAAAGTGTTACTAATGTCTGCCAACTGGTATTACTCACCAGGGCAATCAATCACATATGAGCAAACTTCTATGGCAGGCAACCAGGAAAGCTGAAACCCACCTCTCCCCCATGGTTGTCTTATTTGTGGTTTCTTTCGCAAAGATTCTACTTCATTCCATTTGCTTGCTGTTAACCCTGAGAGGGCATGGTTAGCGAGGGGAAAACATTTATTCAATTACAATGTCTTTATTTCTACTTTAAACACATACAAAACTGTCAGCAACAGACAAATTAGTACTTCAGGCCGAAGCGTGTGCTCAGTTTATTCTATATTTGAATTCTAATAAATTATATCCATGTTATTACAAAAATGATAACTGACATGCTGTCAGAGCTAACCATGTAGATGCATGGAAATATACATAATGCTTTGAAAGCTGTCACATTCAGTCCTGTTGTAAACATCATGCTCGTTTGCTAAACACTGTTGTTGTGGATTTGGTTGACTGTAGTTTTCCTCCACTTAGAAACCATGATTTTGAGTATGTCTTAACTCTAGAGAAAAATAACGTCTCCCTTAAGAGTTTTAATGATCTATCATGAGCTTCAGCATAGCATATGGAAGTGGTTTCTTTCTAAAATATCCTAAGCCAAGTAATAATATGGGCCTATTTGGTGAAGTCAAAATTTGTAAACAGCTTTCCAGTGTACAGGACGACAATGTTTCTGGCACTTGTAAAGGCATCGTCTTCAAAATTTGGTGAAACAGTATCTGCTTTTGCTAATTTGCAGTTGGACACATGGGTTGACCCTTCCCCAGAAGTTAAAATAGCTATCAGAAGGTAAAAATGGAACTGAACATGAATAGTGGTGAAGGGTGTCTGTTTACTGGGAGAGATGTTTTTCATCAACATGCATGGCTGATTCTGTGCTGAGGCTGTGCCTGCATGGAAAGCGTCCTCTAGGGCAGAAATCAAACAGCAAAAAGTAAGTGTGATGAATATGACCAAATGAGGATTCCTGGGTTCCAGGCTTATAAACATTCAGAGTTTTAAACAAAGAAAGATTAGATAAGGAAGTATTCAGAAGTCTGCCAAAATACTCTAACTGTGAGGTATTAGTAATGCTTGGGGAAAATATCTTGAATGTTTTACCTAGAGCACATGGTTGCAAGCAACAGAAAGCAGTTCTGTTAATCTAAGTAAAAGGGAAGGAAACCTGAGGTGAAGACTCACAGAATTAATGGCTAACTAGAGAATTTGGCTTAGAAATGGGAAGAAGAGAGGACTGGAGAACAGGAACCAGAATTTCATAGTAGAAATAGTATCATAAGCTGGCTCTTGACTCCTGGCTGGTCTTTTCATCCTTGTGTTATCTGCTAAAGATCCAAAGTTCTGGGAAACTGTCCATAGCTGGTTGAATTTAGGTCTTGGAGCTACTGCTGGTCTCTCTCCAAATGAGGGGAAAGTGAAAGTGATCCATCATCATCTGGAGTGTACAGCCATCACAAGGAATTGGCCTTCCACCCATATCTTTGCCAAGAGGAAGAGGTAATATCCCCTGAAAAAAAATGAGGTACATCAAAAAGCAAGAATGGGTGTTAGCCTAGAGATGACCACAAGATCTGCTTAACCGCTTCTTGCTTGTTCAGAATCTTGGAAAAGAAGTGCCTAACTTTTGAATTGATCAAACACTAGTAGTTTTCTTATAGTACTGTATTGATCATCTTGCTGCTTCTGGGATGTTTATTCTCTAAGTTGTGTCTGACTCTTTGCGACCCCATGGACAGAAGCCCGCCATGCTCCTCTGTTAGTGGCGTTACCCAGGAAAGAATACTGGAGTGGGTAGCCAACCCTTCTCCAGGGGATATTCCAGACCTAGGGATTGAACCTATGTCTCCTGCTTGGCAGGCGGATTCTTTAACACTGAACCATCTGGGAAGCCCATTGATCGTCTTCACTGTCTAGTTTTAGATCTATACAGGTTATGGAACTGGCTATGTCATACTAAAAAAAGTTTTTAAGTGTATGAGTGTAAAATTATTGATTTGGTAAAGATATTTAGGCAAAAATACTGCTAATGTAGTTGCTAAATTTATTCATTTATAACCAAATGTGAAGTATAGGGATAAGAAAGTTATAGGGTTCATATCAGAGATTCTGCCTCTAAGAATTTTAAGTTCTGTTGTTTAATTTGTGTAAAAGTCATGCAAAAAAAAAAAGTCACATAGAGCAAAAGACAGATATGCAAGTATAAGAATTAAACTAAATTGCAGTGTATAGTCTTTGAATCCTAGAACAGAAAAAAAAAATGGTAAAATTCAAATCAAAGTCTGTACTTTCACTAGTAGTATTATTCTGAAATTAATCTCTTAATTCTGTTAAACATTCTATGATTATGTAAGAGGTTAACAGAAGGGGAAAGTGGCTAAGGAACAGAAGGGGAAAGTGGAATCCTCTCCACTTTCTTTGCAACTCTTTTGTAAGTCTAAAATTATTTTTAAGATAAAAATTTTTTTTCTTATTTGCAGAATTCCTTGCACATAGTAGGTATTCAGTGTTAGTGTCATCCTATTAATTTCCCTCTCTCAATCTTGAAATATTTATGTTGATCAGTTTCCTAAGACAATTTCCTATTGTCCCTTTTTAATTAATCTCTCTCTTAGCGCCCAGAACAAAAAAGGTAATGGGAGAAAAGAAAAAAAAAAAAAAAAATGAAGAAAAGCCTTAATCTAATTTTGCTCTCCTTTGTTGTGAGATGAATTTATTCTTTAAGAAATGTCTAGACACCTCTCATCCTGTGCATCCTAATACTGGCTCTACAGAAATACATTGCCAACAATGACAACATATGCGCCTAATGAGTTCAATTAGGTAGCTAGTTATTCTTCCTTTTGGTTTTACTTATACACAAAACTAACACTGTGTCACACATCTTGAGAATGCTATAGTTCATCTTTAACGGATGGAATTTTGTTCTTATTTTGTTAAATGTTACATTTACATAATTGTGTATGTCATTGGTGTTTATGAGGATACACCAAAAAGTAAAAGTTATCCTCCCTCAAATGCAGAGAATTATTAGTCTAAAATTATAATAGGTACTCCTCACAGTGATAACTCATGCTGTCTGAACCCAGGAACCAAATAGATCTTAGATAATGAGAGTTGGTTTTCTGCTGCTGCTCTGAGATTAGTCACTTATTCTTTGCACAGAAGTTGCACTAGTGTCAGGGATGACTTTTTTTTCTTTAAATCGCAGAGGATATAGCTTTAGAAATTCCTGACAGGAGGCCAGCTGACATTGCTTATGGTTGTTTTCATTTTGTACAGTTAGGTGCCCTTAAAATTGTATTTCTTGGCTATGTTATTCCGTTCAAATTGAAATCACAAAGCCACTCTTGTAAAGTAACACCTGGTGATTGAATAGTTAACTGTAGAACTTACTGTTGTTGAAATATTCTTATCTCTAGACACAAAGATATTTATATGAAAACTGCATTCTTTGTGACAAACCAGAATCTTATTTTGCTGTGGCCAAATGCAATGGACATCTGTTGTTTGTTGCCTGCCCAGCGCATATTCCTCCCTTTATTATTAGAAGAGGCTGCGTTTTGGGGGAGGTCCCACCCCTATAATCCCCTTATGGTTTTGGGAGGACCCTCATCCTCACCCACATTTGAAGAGTGGACCTGTGACTCAGACCCAGCCAGACATTGGAGTCTTTCCTCTTGGCCACAGAGATTGGCTCAACATGAGTGTATGATCCCAGCCAGACCAAAGAGATGCAATTCGGGGAATCATACTGGAATGCCTGGAATAAAGGAGCTCTTTTTCCTGGAAATGAATCTGAGATGTCAACCTGAAGCCACTTGCGGTGGGAGGAGGGTGGAGCCTTGTGCAAGCCCAGCACGGTAAAGGAAGGACAAAGACCAAATCTAAGGCTGTCCTTCCAACAGTACATGGATCCACCCATCCTAGAGAGAAAGAATCTTTTCTTCTCCCTTGAACTAGTTTAAACCAGGTTTGTGGGTGTATGTCTCTTGCACCTAACATAGTCCTATCTAATTCACAAAATCTTCATGCGTATTCTTCTCCCTTTAAGGAATCTAACTCAGGTGAAACAGGTATTCCCATTCATTTCATACATCGATACTAAGTGCAAACAACACAAACCAATGAAGTGTGTAAAAAGACTTTATTAGATGTAATGCATGCCTTCGAACGAAGGTGTGTGGAAAACTAGAAACTGATTGACTTTTAGGGACGAGAGAAAGTTTGAAATTCCTGTTGTCTTTTCTGTAAATAGAATGTTAATTGTTTTTTCTCGTGAAGTACAATTAGTTAGAGAATCCCTAGAACATGATGTTTAAAAGCATGGGTTTGGGCATCAGAAAACCTGGTTTGAAGTCTGTTCTGCCTTTTGCTCATCATATGACCTATAAATCACTTAGCCTCTCACAAGTAAACCTAAATCATACCATTTTTCAAAGACTGAAAAAATGCATATAGATTATATATTATCAGTCCATTCTAAAGGAAATTAGTCTTGAATATTCATTGGAAGGATTGATGCTGAAGCTGAACCCAATACTTTGGCCACCTGATGCGAAGAACTGACTCATTTGAAAAGACCCTGATGCTGGGAAAGACTAAAGGCAGGAGGAGATAGGGATGACAGAGGATGAGAAGGTAGGATGGCATCACCAACTCAATGGACATGAGTTTGAGTAAGCTCCGGGAGTTGGTGATGGACAGGAAGGCCTGGTGTGCTGCAGTCCATGGGGTCGCAAAGAGTTGGACATGACTGAGCGACTGAACTGAACTGAGCTGATGCCTGATAAACAGCATTAAATGGTAGTTTAAAACATGATTATATAATACGTGATTCAATATAGTTTGTCACCAATTTCAGAATCTTTGGCTTGGTTTCCAACAAGAGAAAGATTATTTTAATTTACATCTCTGGCCTCTATTTTATTTCTTTGCATCAGATTCCATATAGATGTACAATTGCATAATGGCTGTGGCCACTTGAACTTCTTGCAGACACAGAAAATTGACCACACTCAAAGCCAAAACCAGTGTTTCTCCCTTGGCTCAAATCCATGTCTCTTTTTGAAATCTCAGTTTCAGTGAAGGTGCCATTGTACACCCAGAACCCTGCTCATTCCCATGTCAGATCAGCTACCAGGTTAGTTCAGTAGTCTTACAAGTGTCTCTCTGCCTCTTTTCTTTAACCCCATGAGCTGCTTCCANTTCGAACGAAGGTGTGTGGAAAACTAGAAATTGATTGACTTTTAGGGAAGAGAGAAAGTTTGAAATTCCTGTTGTCTTTTCTGTAAATAGAATGTTAATTGTTTTTTCTCGTGAAGTACAATTAGTTAGAGAATCCCTAGAACATGATGTTTAAAAGCATGGGTTTGGGCATCAGAAAACCTGGTTTGAAGTCTGTTCTGCCTTTTGCTCATCATATGACCTATAAATCACTTAGCCTCTCACAAGTAAACCTAAATCATACCATTTTTCAAAGACTGAAAAAATGCATATAGATTATATATTATCAGTCCATTCTAAAGGAAATTAGTCTTGAATATTCATTGGAAGGATTGATGCTGAAGCTGAACCCAATACTTTGGCCACCTGATGCGAAGAACTGACTCATTTGAAAAGACCCTGATGCTGGGAAAGACTAAAGGCAGGAGGAGATAGGGATGACAGAGGATGAGAAGGTAGGATGGCATCACCAACTCAATGGACATGAGTTTGAGTAAGCTCCGGGAGTTGGTGATGGACAGGAAGGCCTGGTGTGCTGCAGTCCATGGGGTCGCAAAGAGTTGGACATGACTGAGCGACTGAACTGAACTGAGCTGATGCCTGATAAACAGCATTAAATGGTAGTTTAAAACATGATTATATAATACGTGATTCAATATAGTTTGTCACCAATTTCAGAATCTTTGGCTTGGTTTCCAACAAGAGAAAGATTATTTTAATTTACATCTCTGGCCTCTATTTTATTTCTTTGCATCAGATTCCATATAGATGTACAATTGCATAATGGCTGTGGCCACTTGAACTTCTTGCAGACACAGAAAATTGACCACACTCAAAGCCAAAACCAGTGTTTCTCCCTTGGCTCAAATCCATATCTCTTTTTGAAATCTCAGTTTCAGTGAAGGTGCCATTGTACACCCAGAACCCTGCTCATTCCCATGTCAGATCAGCTACCAGGTTAGTTCAGTAGTCTTACAAGTGTCTCTCTGCCTCTTTTCTTTAACCCCATGAGCTGCTTCCACATGGCAGTCAGAGTGATCTTCTAAGTCAACACATTGCCTAAAAGCCAACAGTGGTTTCTCACAAGTCTCAAGGTAAAGGCCAACTCTTCAGCATGGATTCCCTTCGCTTATGATCTGGGATCTTCATCACTCTCATCTCGGGTCTTAACCCTGCCCAGCCACACTTGCCTCACCATTCCATTCATCCCACCCTGGAAGCTTCTCTCATCCCTCCCTTGTTCCTCTAATTTGCATTACAAAGTTTGCATATGTGGTTTCTTTTGACTGAACAAGTACTTCGTTACCTCTCCTTATACTCCTTCCATTGGTTTAATTTTACTTATCTTTTATATCCCTGCATACACAGAGGTCAGAGGAGGCAATGGCACCCCACTCCAGTACTCTTGCCTGGAAAATCCCACGGGTGGAGGAGCCTGGAAGGCTGCAGTCCATGGGGGCGCGAAGAGTGACTTCACTTTCACTTTTTGCTTTCATGCATTGGAGAAGGAAATGGCAACCCACTCCAGTGTTCTTGCCTGGAGAATCCCAGGGACGGGGGAGCCTGGGGGGGTGCCATCTATAGGGTCGCACAGGGTCGGACATGACTGAAGCGACTTAGCAGCAGCAGCAGCATACACAGAGGTAGCAGACTTCTTCCACATGTTCCTTTCTCCACCCATGACTAGATGAGATATTACAATAGCATTGTACTTTCTGATCACAATGTCTGCCACATTGTATTTCATTTCTACATGGATATGTAGTTACAGATATGATATAGTAGAATTACCAAATTCATCATCTATTCTAGTACCAGGAATTCTTAACCTGATGTGACAAACCTCCAAATGGCTCATAGATAGAAATCTGGGGAGGTGGTGGGCAGTTACGGACTTGGGGGAAGAAATGAATCTTTTTCTCACTAACTTCAAACTGAAATTCATTATTTCCTTCCAGTGTAGATGGAGGCAACAAAACATAGTGTTAGAAGTTGTCTATGACTTGGTCAAGAGTAAGCAGAGATAGTTCATAATATTTTATAGTTTCTTCTGATCTCTTGAAATATTTAGGCTCGTCCCTATTAAGGCCACAAGAATTTATTTAATACGTTGATAAACATATATTGCATAGATTTTTGAAATACTGAGATAATTCCATTATCATTTGCTGTTATTGTTCATTTACTCAGTCGTGTCTGACTCTTTGAGACCCTGTGGACTGCAGCATGCCAGGCTTCCCTGTCCTTCACCATTCCATTCAGTCAGTGATGCCATCCAACCATCTCATCCTCTGTTGCCTCCTTCTCCTCCTGCTCTCAATCTTTCCAGCATCAGTGTCTTTTCCAGTGAGTCAAGACTTCACATCAGGTGGCCAAAGTGTTGGAGTTTCAGTTTCAGCATCAGTCCTTCCCATGAATATTCAGGACTGATTTCCTTTATGATTAAATGATATGATCTCCTTGCAGTCCAAGGGACTCTCAAGTGTCTTCTATAGCATCACAGTTCAAAAGCATCAATTCTTCAGTGCTCAGCTTTCTTTATAGTCCAACTCTCATATCCATACATGACTACAGGGAAAAACATAGCCTTGACTAGATGGACCTTTGTGGACAAAGTGATGTCTCTGCTTTTTGACGCTTATTATGATTTTTTTATAGTCCTCTATATTTAATCTCCTTAAAAATATTACCCCAAGAAGGAATTCATAGGATTCACTGAATGTCAGAAGGTTTTAGGGCCCAAAATTGGTAAGAATTCCTGCATTTGAATCAAAGCTGTGTGAGGCCAGACTACATTTGGCTTGTTCATGACCATATTCCCAGGGCCTCAGACAATGCCTGGCACACTGCAGGTGCTCAGTGAGTATGTACTGTACTGAACTGAGATGAAAGCTAGACTGATTTTAATCCAGCATTATTTAGAAGTACATGCCCTGTGGATCTGGACAGTTCACTTGTCCCTGGAGGAGAAGGTGGCCCCTATGGTGGTGGATGGCTTACATTCTGATTGGTGGTATGTCAAGCTGATGTCCTAGAGTTACTTGGGATAAGGTCTTGCTGAAAGTCTGGTATTAAAATTTAAAAAGACATAATGAGAAATAGTAGCCAATTCTTTTCCTCTATAAAAAGCAGCCGACAGCATTGACCTTGAGTGATACAGAGACAGGTGAATAACTCACTGAACAAGTATGATCTATTTTATACAGTCCTATTTTTAATTTGACCTGGAGCCAGTTTTTCAACTGGACAACTCTCATGCCAACATCTGCTCCAGCCTGTGTTCTTTTATACATAGTGGGCAGCTTGTGCACCAGGGGAAATTGCCAGACGGTGGTTGTGCCCCTCAGTTCCTTTGCGGCTGGCTCTCCTAGATTATCCATAGCAGAAGCGCTTCCTGATCAAGCCACTCTATGCACATTTCAACTGACAGCAGAGGCTTTGGAGCAGGCTCCTGAGATCATTTTTTTTTTCCTGCAAAAGTATTTTGAAAGGTAATGCAGGTCAAGTACCTCAAAAGACCCTCAGATCCATATCAACAGACCTCTGAAAACCCCTTCCTGAAGTAACACTGGATTCATGTGTCCATCCATTCAACATATTTTTGAGAACCTACTATGTGTCAATAATTTATTGTTTGGGGGCAGGCTGAGTAAGTGAATAAATCAGTGGCCAGAGGACTTAGGACAAATAATTATAGCTTCTATTTGTGTCATTTTCAGGACTGAACCAGATGGTAGGGGCAGTGGCAGTGGCAGACATATCCTTTCCACCCTGTTTGTGGCGCCTCTATGAGTCCCCAAAACTCCTTCAGTGTAACGGATTTGCTCTCTTAACATCTCCAAAACCTACCAGGCAGATGGCTGACATTCCCGAGGGAAGAGTCATAAAGCAGAAAGATGATTACATGGCTGGGAATTTCATTGATCCCCACTCACTCAGGGAATTTGTGTTCACCTTTTATCAGCGATGGTAACTAGGTCCATGTCATATCCTCTCCAGCAGTTTGGTAGGAACTGTGTTGTGGATTCTGATTTCATTGTTTGGCTCAGTAGGAAAGGATTGTGTAATCAATTAGCAATGTCAGGCAGGGACTGTCCACAGGGGAATAGCATTGCCCTCATCACCCTGCTTCCTGTCAGTGTCTTGCTTCCACTTCCATCACTTTCAGAAAGCAAGGAAAGGCATGAACACACTGCCCAGCTCTGCTCCAAATCTGCAGCGGATTTAGGGTTGGTTAAGAACTCAGCAGGTTTGGAAATTATACTGTCGCAAGTTTGCCTGCTCTGTGGGGATCTGTACACTTTTGCATGTCTCCCTTGCAGTGGAGATCATTGAAAAGCCTGGTCTAAGAGGGGAAAAATATAAAAATAGAATTTGTTTTGCAATAAAACTAGATAGATCTACACCCTTCCATGACCTGCCCTCCATTTCATAAGTTGAGGGTCAATGGAAAGTAATTATACCCTGACTGCTCTAAATAAAATACTCCTTACTTTAGAGATGAGTTCTTTTATGTTACCAGGGTTTACATTTTATTGTGGGAGACTTCTTTAATCAGGAAAATTTGTGTACTAAGGTAGTGGAAAAGAAAACTGCTGAGGCTGGAAACTGGAATCATTCACTGTTAGGGAAAATTTGTGTAAAACCCAGTTCTTTTTGTTTGTTTGTTTGACTTTGTATATTCTTTGATGAAAGAAAAGTTATAATATCTTTTGCATGAATTGCTCCATATTTTTAATGAAACATTTCATACTCACAATCATGTCTCTAATGTGTACAAAAGATATATAGGTAGCAAATATCCATGGACCTATCATCTCCTTATAGAAAAAGTCACACTCTGAAGCCCCAGCATGTCCCTAAGTGATTGGATGCCCTCATGTCCCTCCCTTGACCCTTGCAGAGACAATCCCCATTTAGCCATCTTAATTTTTTTTTTAATTATAAGGGATATGGTCATTATAACTCTTTACTAGGAAAACTCATGAAACTTTCTCATTGAAAATACTCCAGACTGGCTAACCATGATTTAACTCAACTCTCACTTGTTCTGATTTGTGTTCCTCTCAAATTGCTAAAACAAACGAAGTTATTGGTATTACAGTCAACCATGTTTTATAAATGAGGGTGAGAGGTGAGGAGTTCTTGCCCCTGAAGTTCCAAATGTGACCACAAAATTAGGAAACCTATGATTGGCAGACTTTTCTGGAAGGGAGTATTGAGAGACATAGATGGATGGATGTGTAAGTAAAAGCCCAGTTTTTTGGGCAATTGTATAAAGACAGTATTTCAATCTCACCTATAGAGGTTGGTTTGTATTGTTTTATTAAACACAGATGTCAGAAGGTCCACTCTGACCTTCTAAAAATGAATGCTTGGAGATGGAGCCCAGATAGTTATGTTGTATATGTTTGTGTGTCTATTTTCACATGTATATATACCCACATGGTGAATGTGATTGAGATTCCGGTTAAGAATCATTGATGTAAAAAAGCAGCTTTAGAGTTCTCGCATCCCTTTTCAGTCTGAAATTACTTCAGTGGTTCCCTAGACCTTTAGCTCTTAGCTAGGCACCATGGAAAACATTTAGATGCCCTCAGAAAACATAGAGTGAAATGGAGACACTGTTCCACAGATGAAGTGAAAGCTGATGATCCATCTGACTGTTTCAGGGTAATGTATAAGAGTTCAGCCAAGTGTAACTTAAAATCCAGCAGCAAGTCTGAATATAGGCAGTCCAAAATTGTTATCATTGCTCAACTATCCTAGCATGGCCCAGGCTCTCTAACTTCCACACTATCCTTAGTGAGTTAGAATGTATCCTCATGCTTGAACATCTGCTCCATCTCCAGATATCACAGCAATGTTTCTGGCACAAAGAAGAGAAAGAAGACAATGGGTTGTTGGATAAAATTTTTAAAAAGACTCGCCAGTCAAGTCTGACCTTTTAAAATTAGGAAAACAATAGCTTTCTAAGAAGACCTACCCAACAAATTTCCACTTAACAGCTCATTGGCCAGAAGTGTGCCATGTGTCCAAACCTAGCTGCAAGGAAAGCTAGACATTTTTCCTAAGTACATCCTGCCCCCTACCCCCCTGCAATCAAAATCAGAGCTTTGTTAACAAAAAAGAAAAGGAGAATGGAAGTTGTGTAGGCAACTGAGGCAAATCTTTGATGGAAATGGGTGTGGAATATGGGAGCAAGGGCCTGGACCCAGAGAAAAATAAGATGCTTCACTCTTTGGGGAATTCACAACTTATCACTCCATCAAAGGAAACTCTTCTTCTGCCCATTTGACTTATGATTTGGGTTAATGCTGTAGGTAATGGCCATGTTCCAACTATACATATATTGACTTCCTGACTCTCAGCACTCTTTTCAGGTTCTTACTGTGCACTTCAGCGACTTGCACAAATGCCAGCCGCAATGACTGCATCCTCAATAAGTGTCCAGTCCACAGTACAGGATATGTTTTACCCTGGTTAACATAGACATTAGCGCATATTTATGCATACAGTTGCATCATTTAAGTCATATTATTTGGTTTATAGGCTTTAATTAAAAGGAAAAAAAAGTAAGTGGTAGAGTTCATGACTAACTGTGTGCGATTTATGCCTGGTACAATCTGATTTTGGAGGAGGAGGGTCTTGGGAAGGAGATTAGAATGGTCTCAGGCAATATATTAGTTCTGCTTTTGTTCCCATCCAAGCTATGAAAAATATATTGCTGTGTATTCTTACTCCATTTATTATGTTTGGTTTAATTTAATCATAAGCCTGTTCTGAAACTGCCTTCCTCCTATAACCAAATTTCCTGAGTTTAATTACTTCTTAAGGACCAGTTAATTTGGGTTTTTTCTTTTGCCCTGTCAACATGCTGGCCCTCACTTCCTTAAGAGATTAATTTAAAATTCTGGTGAAAATTTTGGTTCTGTCCACTATGCAAAGCTATCATTCAGAATGAACTGGGCTGGAATCACTCAAGATCCCAAACCCCCTTAAAGCTGGTAAGAAAAAGAGAACATTGGGTATCAGAAATACGATCACTGAGTACACCTACCCATGCCCCATAACTAAGCTGCCTGCTGGAACTTATATGAAATTAGATTTTGTTATTGGTATTCAACATGAGCTATTATGTTTTTCTAATAATAACTTCAATAATAATATAACCTTTGTTTAACTTGGGCACCTGGTTTGCTAAATGAGACCCCAGCTGTCAGTGAAATACCTACCTCAGTATAGGAGTGAAAAGTTAATAAATTCATAATATGAGTAAAGAAAATAATAATAATGCTTTGCTTCCCCCCAAGGAATTCAAAGCACTGTGTGGGTACCATTTCATTAATCTGCATATAAATCTTAGGTGCATGGTAGGGAAAAAAACGCTTTTTAACCTTAGAAGAAACTGACTATGGAATTACAGGCTGTTTTGACTCCAAAAGAAACCCCTAACTCATCTACTTCTCTCCATCTGCATGGCATCCATATGGTCCAAGCTGCCATCAACTTGCCTGAAGTACTAGTCTTGATAAATTTCCCTGCTCTCAGTCTTACCTCTCCATAATCAATCCCTGACAGTCAGAATGTTTCATTTTTCACTGAAATAAGATATCACCCTAAGCTTCAATCGCTTCCGTGGTTCTTCATCCTTTGCTTTTACTCTATCTATCCTCTCATATTCAACTTCCTTTCTTTTCCTGCAACAAGCCAAGAGTTTGACTATCTCAGGACTTCTTACCTCCCTGGCCCCACTCTCTAGCACATCAGGTTTTAGCGTAGCTGTTCTGGTCTCTTCCTTCAGATCTTATCCTAATCATCTTCTCATCAAGACTTTCTTAAGATTCCTACTCAGAGTAGCTCCCTCCTCCTTGTTACTCTCTGCCCCACAAGTATTTCTTTTCTTTGCCACATCCATCTCATACTGCATTTATCATTTTATCCTCCTCTGTGTTCATTGTTGATGCTTCTTCCCCTCACCCCACCCACAACTTGACCACAGTCTTTGAGATGAGGCATGCTATTGGCCATATTCTACTGATATGTCTCCAGGCTTCATGTGGTGTCTGGAGGCCAGGAAGTATTCATAAATGTTTTTTGAATGAATGAATGTTGAGGATCGCTATTTTCTATGCCTTGCAGAACTCCTCTCATTCTTCTCTTTCCCATAATCACAACTAAATATAGAAGATGTGTCTGCATTTGAGCATACTTTCTCATGGAGATAAACTGGTTGAACACTTGTTTTCCACCCAAGCTATCTGCTGTGCCTTATGGGGACCTCTCCTTCAGGAATGCCATGTTCTCCCTCTCTGCAGTAAGACCCAGTATCCAATCTCTGATCCTTGAGAAGCTCTGTAGTCATGCCAGGTTCTTCTGTCCTTCTGGCAAAGCTTGGGTGCCTGCTGAGTTGTCCTACAATAAAGAAATCCTTTCTTCTAATCCAGGGAGGAAGTTACTATAAATTGGATTTTCCTAACACACAAGGTATGAATTGGTTTAAAAAAAAATTCATAGGATGGATAAAAGCAAGCAGGTGGAAATAAAATCCTACCTGCACAGGTCCCTTTTATGCTTTGGACCCTATTCCATTAATGAATCTCATCGAAGGTCCCTTTAGACCATTGGAGTGTATCAAGTTTCCGAAGAGATATGACTTTACAGACTTTTTTTTTCCATAGCAAAATTCTTCCAGGTGTTTGGGTATGAATCAAGTCCTGACTTTAATTCATTGATAGGAATTAGCCTCTGTAATAAACTTAATCACGGACTGAGGCCACTGCAGCATTGCCGCACTCAGATTCTCAGCTGCTAATCAAATTCTGCTCACTTCCTTCACAGAGAGCCACAAATCCTTTGAGGCCTAAGGAATCAGACTTCATTTCTCTGTGTGGGTCACCTCTATAGTGGTACATCCTTTATTAAACTTTCATACCAGCCATTTTCAGTCTTCCTCACTGGTGAGAGGGGTCCCCATGTGCTTAGTACTGTTTGGCCCTGCTGCCATGGGCAACGGTGGAGCCAAAGCAGCCGAAGCCCCCCGCAGCCATGCCAGCCCACTTCACCAGCTTGTCATGATTTACTGCTTCATCCTATTCTTATTGAATTGGGAAATTCATTTGGACATATCTGTTGTATATGTCAAGGCCCCTCATTTGTCAAAGTATTAGTGGTCCAGTGTCAACATAAATACATCTGTCCATAAATCTTGACAGGTATAATGATTTGTTGCATTTGAAAGGCATGACTCAAACATTAGACCCCTTTTTGATTCCTAACATGATTATCTTTAAAGCCAGACATTTTAGATGCCTTTTGAATTGACTTCTGTCAAGTGATTGAGTAGCTCCCGCTGACTTATCTACTCTTATGAAGTTAATGCCATCCTGGCCCCTGCTGTCACCTGCCTCAAAGGCCACCTGGACTGTGGCAGAAATTACATTCTTGGTATGCTCATTATTCTTTACTGTGGAAATGCCTTAGTTCTCGGGCTCTGGTTTGGTTTTGTTTTTTTGAGTAGGACACTGTCATCATTTTGTTTGTTCACTGGGAAATGAGTTTGGCACATTGGTCAAATAAAGGATTTCCTAGCACTAAGATAGCCAGGAAACTCATAAAACTCTACCGTGAAAGCAGGTCTCTGCTGCGAGATAGCAATTAGCTTTATAATCACTTGATAGGGGAATCTCTAAACCCCAAAGGAAGGAAGTGTCGTCTGGTGGTGAGACAAAAGGACTTCTTTGTATGACAGCATTTATTAAGTGTTTATTACTTGGCAAACTAAGAGCTTCCCATACTGCATCTTCAATTGTCCCAACCACCTAAGAGATACTATGAAACCCACACCCAGGAGCCTTCCCAAAGCTGCCTGAGGCCAAAAGCTAGTGAGGGGTCAGATATTTGACACCAGCTATCTGACTCAACAGCCATCTGATTTCCGATCCTAAACTCTTAACCGCTGGCCTGTGCTGTGGCCAGCCTTCTTGTCTTTTGTTTCACTTTCTACAGCAGTCAGGACTACTGATGCTTTCATTTACACTGCTTTATCACAGGCCTGAGGACCCTGCGAAAGCTACTGAAGATCACATGTGTGCTCCCTGGTGTTTAAGATGGGCCCAAACCCTGATTTTTGTCGTGTATGTTGTGATTTGGAAATCCTCCTCTTCTTGGGAAATTAAGTTCTAGTGAGTGTTTTCAACTAGGAGATTAGAAATACGTCATTAGAAAAAAAAAGAAAACTATGGCTGTGGTGCTCATTTTTGAAAACATTGAATTCCTTAATTCATAGTTCTATTTCTTTCCATTTCAGTTTATTTGCAATCCATTTTTTCCTTTTTTTTTTTTTGCTTATTTTCCTTCTTTATTCCCTTGTACACAATCACTAATACTTAAAATTCAACTTTATGGATCTCTTTTTGTTGTTGTTCAGTTGCTCAGTCATGTCCGACTCTTTGCAACCCCATGGACTTCAGTATTGCAGACTTCCCTGTCCTTCACTGTCTCCCGGAGTTTGCTCAGTTACGTCCATTGTATTGATGATGCCATCCAACCGTCTCATCCTCTGTCTCACCTTTCTCCTCTTGCCCTCAGTCTTTCCCGGCATCACGTTCTCTTCCATTGTGTCAGCTCTTCTCATCAGGTGGCCAAAGTATCGGAGCTTCAGCATCAGTCCTTCCAGTGAATATTCAGGATAGATTTCCTTTAGGATGGACTGGTTGGATCTCCTCGCAGTCCAAGGGGCTCTCAAGAGTCTTCTACAGCACCACAGTTCAAAAGCATCAATTCTTTGGCTCTCCGCCTTCTTTATAGTCCAACTCTCATTTTCATACATGACTACTAGAAAAATCATAACGTTGACTATATGGACCATTTGCTGGCAAATTAATGTCTCTACTTTTTAATACACTGTCTAGGTTCATCATAGCTTTTCTTCCTAGGAACAAGCTTCTTTTAATATCATAACTGCAGTCACCATCCACTGTGATTTGGGAGCCCAAGAAAATAAAATTTGTCTCTGTTTCCATTTTTTGCCCATGTGTTTGCCAGGAAGTAATGGGACCAGATGCCACAATCTCAGTTTTTTGAATGTTGAGTTTTAAGCCAGCTTTTTCACTCTCCTCTTTCACCCTCATCAAGAAGCTCTTCAGTTCCTCCTCACTTTCTGCCATTAGGGTGGTATCATCTGCATATCTGAGGTTGTTAATATTTCTCCCATCTGAGGTTGTTAATATTTCTCCCAGCAATGTTNAAAGCTCAACATTCAGAAAACTAAGATCATGGCATCTGGTCCCATCACTTCATGGGAAATAGATAGGGAAACAGTGGAAACAGTGACAGACTCTTTTGGGGGCTCCAAAATCACTGAAGATGGTGACTGCAGCCATTAAATTAAAAGATGCTTGCTTCTTGGAAGAAAAGTTATGACCATCCTAGACAGCATATTAAAAAGCAGAGGCGATACTTTGCCAAAACTGGTCCGTCTAGTCAAGGCTATGGTTTTTCCAGTAGTCATGTATGGATGTGAGAGTTGGATCATAAATAAAGTTGAGCACTGAAGAATTGACGCTTTTGACTTATGGTGTTGGAGAAGAATCTCAAGAGTCCTTTGGAGAGGGAGGAGATCCAATCAGTCCATCCTAAAGGAAAGCAGTCCTGAATACTCACTGGAAGGATTGATGCTGAAGCTGAAGCTCTAATTCTTTGGCCACCTGATGAAAGAACTGGATCAATTGAAAATACTCTGATGTTGGGAAAGATTGAAGGCAGGAGGAGAAGTGGCAACAGAGGATGGGATGGTTGGATGGCATCACCAACTCAGTGGAGATGAGTTTTGGTAAACTCCAAAAGTTGGTTGACAGGGATGCCAGGCATGCTGCAGTCCATGGGGTCACAANTGTGGATGTGAGAGTTGGACTATAAAGAAAGCTGAGCGCCAAAGAATTGATGCTTTTGAACTGTGGTATTGGAGAAGACTCTTGAGAGTCCCTTGGACTGCAAGGAGATCCAACCAGTCCATCCTAAAGGAAATCAGTCCTGAATATTCATTGGAAGGACTGGTGCTTAAACTCTAATACGTTGGCCACCTGATGTGAAGAACTGACTCATTTGAAAAGACCCTGATGCTGAGAAAGATTGAAAGCAGGAGGAGAAGGGGATGACAAAGAATGAGATGGTTGGATGGCATCACTGACTGGATGGACATGAGTTTGGGTAATCTCCGGGAGTTGGTGATGGACCAGCAAGCCTGGCGTGCTGCAGTCCATGGGTTTGCAAAGAGTTGGACACTACCGAGCAACTGAACTGAACTGAGGAAAGGAGGTGCAGCAGAATGAACTCTTTAACAAAGCCTGAATGGAAATGAAAATGCTACTTGGAAAGAAGGATGGGCAGCACATGATCATGGAGAAAGATGGACTAAATCTGGAAGTGATACAACCGATTCATTTCTGGAAC
Source organism: Neotragus moschatus (assembly GCA_006410615.1). Classification (NCBI taxonomy): domain Eukaryota; kingdom Metazoa; phylum Chordata; class Mammalia; order Artiodactyla; family Bovidae; genus Neotragus; species Neotragus moschatus. The sequence continues at coordinate 3,428,474 of SJYA01002905.1, read as the reverse complement.
AGTTAGGTGACATGAATGAATGGGTACTTAGAGTATATTAACTTGTCAACCATATGAAGGATATTTTGAAATGGGGAAGAAGGTAGGGGAGACAGATAGATGCTACTCTTGATCTAGGAAAAGCTGAGGCCTTTTTAGCCTTCATCCTCCATTTCACTGTCACCTCTTCACTAGGATTCTTTGACTGTAGGTGCTAATCAGTCCTACACTATCAGATCACCCGGGAAAAATGAGTTTCTTACTACCAACAATGTGAAAAGAATGGGGCCCTTTCCTCTACCTGAGTAGGCTCTTCACAGAGAACAGTCTTACCTGGTATAAGTTTTTTTGTTGTTGTCTTGTTTTTTTTCTAATTTAGGTTTATTGGCACCTCTTGCCATCCTTAATTCTAAAGGGGCAGAATATGAAGGCCTACAAGTACAGAACTTCTAAAGGTGATAGAGACGTCCTTTCCAATAAGATTATAAAGAAGTGGTCCCCAAACTACTGTACCTGGAGAACTGGTTAAACACAGATAAATGGACACCACTCACAGAGTTTCTAATCCAACAGATTTGGGATGGGGCCCGAGACTTTGCCTTTTTAGCAAGTTCACAGGTGGGTCTGATACTGCTAGTCTGGGACCTGTGTTTGGAGAACTAGGGACAGAAAGCTCTTCTAAAGTGGAGGAAAGAAGGTATGGCCCAACTGCAAATTGCCACAGAGCCTCCTATCAGTCAGAACAGGAAATGCAATTCAGAAACAAGGCTCCTGCCATTAGAGCGCCAGCATAAATTAGTTCCTGAAGGCCCTAGCTACAAGAGTCTGTCCCCAAAGAGGGCTGGAGGTGTCCTTCTTTTTAGGGACTGAACACAAGAAACGTCTCCAGGCATTATGAATGTTATGGTCACACAAATACAGAAATCTACCAAGATTATGATCCAGTGTCAGCTACACTAGCACTGTTGCCCTGTAACCACTATATGTCATTATATTTACATCTTAAAGTCGGCAAACCTCCAGTGTGATTCTTCATGATGCCAAGTCACACAGTTTCTCAGACTGTACTCTCCATGAAGTCAGTATGCAGCTGATATTCACTCTGTGCAGGTCTGTTGTACTTACCACTCTGGTATGAGAAAGGTGATGGGGGACAGAGGATGATATGTGAGAAGAAGCAGAGAAATGGACCAAGATGTAGGAATGCGCAATGAGAAGATGACCAGAGGAAGGGAAGATATGGCTCAACTGGGCACCAGAGACTGGAAGATGAAATAAGTGGGAGGAGAGGAGGGGAAGCAGAGGAGAGACAAAGAGAAGAGTGCCCAGCAGAGGAAGTGCCTACCAGAATTACTCCTGGCAAAGTTTTTCTCTGCCTGTTGCTGCAGCTGAGGACCACCTTTCTCTGTGTCGACAAGGATGATATAGGAAAAAAATCTTTCTAAGTGAATCTGTAAGAGCTCCTCCCACAAGTGAAGAATAGAAGTTGTAAGTGGTGAGAAAGCTTGTGCTATATTTTAATTAAAGCATTTCTTCTTTTCTTTAGTGCATACGATAATGCTGCTTCCTATAATTGGTAGAATCTTAGAGTCAATGAAATAGAGTGATTTAGGGAACAGGATGATAACAAAACAAAGAGGTGTTTGTAACAAGGTTGGCTTTTCTTTGGAAAGTTTCCAGGTGGCTATTTCCAACATACTCTGTTTTAATTTGCTACCTAGCACTTAGCATGACAAGAATCTGCTCTTTCAATAATACTTGCTATCCAGTTCAGCTCAGTTCAGTCGCTAAGTCGTGTCTGACTCTTTGTGACTCCATGAATTGCAGCATGCCAGGCTTCTCTGTCCATCACCAATTCCCAGAGTTCACCCAAACCCATGTCCATCGAGTCAGTGATGCCATCCAACCATCTCATCCTCTGTCCCCTTCTCCTCCTGCCCTCAATCTTTCCCAGCATCAGGGTTTCTCCAAATGAGTCAGCTCTTCACATCAGGTGGCCAACGTATTGGAGTTTCAGCCTCAACATCAGTCCTTCCAGTGAACACCCAGGACTGGTCTCCTTTAGGATGGACTGGCTATTATTTGTCTGCTTATCTTTTTCTTCTAAAACAGGGGTTGGCGTTTTCTGTTAAAAGGCTAGATAGTAAATAGTTTAGGGTTTGTAGGCAATGAAGTCTTTGTCATAACTATTCAGCTCTGATACTGTAGTGAGGAAGCCACCATAGACAATATGTAAACAAATGAGCAGGCACCATTTCAATACCATTTTCCTTTTTAAAAAATGGGTTAATAAGCAATGGGCCAGATTTGGTCCTGGTCTACAGATAAGGTGGAAATATAAATGTGTATGCTTCACCTACCATCTTGAACCAGGAAACACTTGATTTTAATACATTTATTGAATTGTAATTCTCAGTAATAACCCATGTGCAGTTCACCAGTTTCTAGAATATTCACAGGTATGTGCACCCAGCATTGCAATTTAGAACATCACCAGAAGAGCAGATCCCATATTTAGTTCTCATTCCCCTATCCTACCACTACCACACTAGCCCCCAGCAACCACAAATCTCATTTCTTTCTCTATAGATTTGTCAATTGTTGACATTTCATATAAATGGAGTCACATACTATGTGGGTTTCTGTGATTGGTTTCTTTCAATTAACATCTTGTTTTCAAGGTTCATCCATGTTCTAGTATATATCAGTACATCTTTCCTTTTTATGACCAAATAATATTCCATTATTTGATATACCCCCCTTTGTCTCTTTCACTTTTCACTTTCATGCACTGGAGAAGGAAATGGCAACCCACTCCAGTGTTCTTGCCTGGAGAAGCCCAGGGACGGGGGAGCCTGGTGGGCTGCCATCTCTGGGGTCACACAGAGTCAGACACGACTGAAGCAACTTAGCAGCAGCAGCAGCCTTTGTTAATATATTTAGCTGATGGACATTTGGGTTGCTCAGAACACCCAAATGAATCCTTTAACCTCTTCAGTTGTGTCACTCAAAACTCAAGAATTCACAAGTGTGCCTGAATGTGCATACACACACGCAAACATACACACACACACCCATATATACATCAGGAAGCCCTCAAATAGAAAGTTTTAATGAATTAAGATAGTGAAGAAACTACCTCTACTATTTTTATTGCACTTCTTGACTCGTCCACATTCTACCAACACTCTCTAGAAATTCAGGCCTTTCCTAGAAGGCTCCTTTCTCACTGACTTCAGTCTCCTTGAATTCCCATGCACCGTGGATCATCCAAAATCCTGTGTGCCAGGGACTTCTTAAAGGTTATGCGCAAACAGGGTAGCAAGAAGGGTGAACACACATATCACATGTATCTCCTCTGTTCACATAGATGATCGGTAATCTGTCGTCCTGTAGGACTTCCCTTCAAAACGCAAGTTCAAAGATAAAATTATTTAAAATTTCAAGATGGAAATAGCAGAGCATCAGAGCAAGTACAGAGCCTTCTGAATTTAGGGCTATGTGAGTTTACACAAACCACATTCCTAATCAAACTGCCATAGTCTACTTGTGTCTATCCTAAAATACTTACATATCTTCTTCAAATGTTCAACATTAGACCTTCAAAAAGGATGAAAATGGCCTTCTGCTCTGTTACATCCCTGACATCTCTACGAAGCATGCAAACCATTTTCCTTAGCCCCAGAAGAATCCATTCTCCATGTTCTTTGGAGGTTATGAGCTTAGATTTGGTCATTGAAACACAGTTTGTACACTCTTCCATAGAGTTAGGGCAGACCTCATGCAAATTTTAGCAAATGTGAAAGCCAAGTTCACTAACAGTGCCCCAAAATGCAAGAAATCAGATGTGTTCAGCATAAATTGTCTGCACTTTTCAACCCCTAGCTGAACAAAGTCATAATTGCAAATCTCCTGGTTTTATTTGTCACTAATAATGGTCTTGTACTTGACCAGCATGAAGTGTTATAGTTCTACATGCTATGAGAATTCTAATTTTCAATGAGGGGGGTCAACTTCCCAACCCTGCTTTCTACACAAATTGTGTTTCTCTTTTTGTGGCAGCTTTCAGCTTGCATATGTAAATTCGATTACTTGAGGGGAAAATATCCAGGCATCTTGGGTGACTATTGTAATGACCATCCTTAACTTTATATATAAAGTGCTCGAAACTTTATATTGGATTATTTCACAAGAAGCAGCAATGCACTGAGAGGGTATACAGAGTTTCTGTTGAAATCCTAATTTCAAGTTCTACTTTAACAACAACAACAAAAAAAAAAACCTAAGTTAATCTTCTAGCGAATACTCTGCAACATGGTCTTAGAAAATGAGAGGAATCTGATTTGTCTGTCTCTGCTCATCAGCTTGCTCCCCAAATTACTCAAATAAAATGCTCCAGAACTGAGATGCAAAATAATTCCAGTTGCTTCTTTGCTTCCTAGTGGGGAAAGAAAAAATAATAAAATAAAATAAACACAAAGAATGCAAATTAATTAAGCAGAGAAACCTTTCTCACTAAAGGTACGCAGAAGGCCCAAAAGCACATTAGACATTTCTAAAGATCACAAATACAGCAAACACCGAGAGCGGGCTGTCAAAAAGAAAAAAAAAAGAAAGTAAGTAAAAGAAGCTTTCTCTGAACATAAGGTTCTTAAAAGACATTTTGAGAGGAATTAAATCTCTCTTGCACCTTTAAACTCTCTTTCTCAGCTATCAATAGAGTCTGTTGGAGATGGAAGCAGTTTAGGGTGACACGCCCTTTACTTATTTGGGGAATGTGAATTTTCCATCCTGCCATTACCTGGCACCCGGACAAGTGTTATAAAAATATGTCATCATAAGCAGCCTAGAATAAATACTCAAATCCTCAGGGTTGTTTATCATTTCTCAAATGTCTTCCCTGGATTTTAACATCCTAGCTCTTTGTTACGATTGGGGAGAAGAGGTTGTTTGGAGTATGTGTGGATGGCCAACCCAAAGGTCGCAGCCTGTAAGCCAGGGAGCGTTCCAGGATGTGGCAAGGTGCCCAGCAGCTTACCTCGGACTGCTTTTAAACGGATTCCTGGACTGAGGGTCTCACCACTGATCAATTAAAACCAGCCCAAATGTTTCATTTTGTTTGATAGAATCACTGTTTAAAATGATGATCGTTGTATTCTTGGCCACTGAATGAAATGAAATCGTATCCTTCCATGGAACTGGAAAATACACAACCACATCCATTTTCTGGCATGAAATGCTTATTGAACACATTTAGGTGCAGAATACCACCATGGGAGCCAAGGAACAAGAACTGGAAAGATGAATTTGGTCCTGAAGGGGCTCACCAGGCAGTGAGAGAAATGGAAGACACTCACCTATCCAATCAAGTCACATCATATCAGGTCTGGAAGGCCATCGACTTTACATAGTGGCTCTTTTGCTCTGGCTTCACTGTTTTGTAAAAGCACTGTGCTTTCAGGGTATATTTAACCTACGACTAAATCCAGTTAGTTTAACTCTAAGTCTATTAGATTTGAATTGAACTTACTCTCAATGATTCTATATTTTTCTTTGGAAGATGCAATGATTCTGGCCATCTGGAAAAAGACTTCATGAAAGGTACTATTTGGAATCCACTTGCAGTGGATTAATGAACTTTAATCGAATAGAGAATATGTGCCTGTATGTGTGTTTATCAACAAGTCCATCAGCCAAGACATACGTGTATAAACATCATCACACATTATAGCAGGACGTCTGTTACAACAAGGATTTGGCATTTCGCATGACCTTAAAGCATTCCCTCCCGGAGGCTCTTCGTTTTCGATGACAGCCGGCTTCGTTTGTTAAATAAATAACAATACTTCGCTTTCATATTGTTATATTCTGCCTTTTGAAACATTTCCTGTAGCCGACTTTGCCAGTACGAAGCTGGCTTTTTAAGTGATTTGTCTGTAACCAGGCAGTTTTAGAACTTTTACTTCCTTAGTCTGTGCTAAAAAGCAATTCAAGAAGACTTAAAATTCTCCTGGGGGCTGATTTTATAGCAACAGGGAAAGCGCACAAACCTTGCAGGAACAGCCAATTTCTTTCTTCAGTGAGGGAAACGGCCTCAGCAGCAGGGCCTCAGTACAAATGGTTTAACGCCATCATAAAAACCACTAACCATTGGGTATTAACATGCTTTTTATCTTGAAGTTTTTATTGAAAATGATATTTGGAAGCTACTAATTTGGTGGTGATTTTTACCCTCAGGCATTTATACTGGATGCAACTTCCCCCTTCCGCTCGAAGGGACATGGAATCCCTTGTCCCAGCCACAGCAGAGAAAGCAGAGTAGCTTTTTCGTCCAGTGCCTCAGTGGACGTGAGCTCACCTGCCAGGGTGGCTGCTGGCAGTCACTTTCACTCCCTGGGCATGCTGGGCCAAGGAAGACATGACCCTCCACTCTGCCACCCACCTTCACCCCTAGAGCAGTGCCAGGGGCCAATAGGGGCAGCTGGGTCCTAGCATCAGACCAGCGAATCCTGTTAGGACAGGACCACTATTGGTCTGAATATTGACCCATAAAACACATGGAAAAACCTGTTTTTTTGTGTTTTTTCCTTAAAAAGAAGTCAAAACAGACTGCACATACACATAGATGGGAGAAATGCATCCAAAGAAGAGAGAGAGAGAGAAATGTTTGTGCCTGCCTTCTTCACTCCATCTGGCACGTGATTGGAGCAAACTTCTCTGGGCGAACGTTGGACTCTGATCACTGTGCTGCAGAGCCCAGAGTCATTTCACAAGCGAGTCCCTGCAGCCGTTGCGACAGGGGTGGACGGTGCAGAGGGGATGCACACAGCCAAATGCGAACTCTGTACACACCACCAAGAAAAACTTGGGCATTTCCCAAAAGGAAGTGAAGACAGACCGCGCACGCACGGAAATAGTGTGTATGCCTTCCTGCCATCTGGAATAGGAGCCCGGCAGGAGTAAACTGACGGGGGGAAATGCTGCTTTTTCCCAATAGTTCTCTTAGATCTGGATGTACCCGAACTATAGAGGGTCAAACCACAGCCAGATTTTCCTTCAGATGTCACTTTCAATATCAAGCTCCTGATGAGAACTCATGTTAATACCCACTGGCAAAGTGGTTTCTGTGAAGGCTTGAAAACGTTTGTGGGTGTATAGAAATCATTTGTGTATAAGTGTGTAGAGCTTCTATTATTAGGGTTGTTTCTCCTACAGGAAAAGGAAATTGCCTGCCCATAGAGAGTCAGAAGCATTTACTGGGGAAATTTTCTTTATTGTTGAGTTTTATTTATCATTTTAATTTTATTTTGGCTTTTTTTTTTTTAAATAATGATCACAGCCCAAGTCCTTCCAAAGAAACCAGGTTACAAGTCACCAGATAACTCTTGACTACATCTCACTTTAGAATCACATAAAGTTCTTCAGAGGATAACCCTTCCAGAGAACAACTGGATCCGGGTCTTTAGAAATGATTCATAGGCATGTGCATTTTTAATCAGTATGCCCTCCCCTGGCCATCTCAGAGTGGCCACATGATTCCGGTACACACTAGAGGTCATGAGCCCCTGCCTTACAGATGGTGTGGAGATTGTATAATGTATCTTCTTCTGTAGCACAGTTTAATGTAAATGTCGAGGTTTCTCCTTTGTTCTTTTGAATCGTCCTCAGTGTTAATCACAGCACGTAAAGGTGAGCATTCCTGGTCTGGCCAGTGCTCATCTGTGGAGTGACCCGAGTAGACTGGAAAGGAAGAAACCTGATCGCAGCCTCATCCAGACAAAGCAAAGGCTAAAACGTCTGCTGGTTCAGTCAACATTCATGGGAGACTCTCAGCTTCTCTAAAAATAAGTGACTGAGTCAAGACAAACTCGGGAGTTCCAGAATATGAAAAAATAAATAAGAAGAATCAGTAGCCACAAGTTCTCCTTCAAACTCAACCCTCAGTTTTGCATATTAAATGGCCACGTGTCCTGACAAGACCAAGGCCCAGGTGACTGATCTGCACTGGGGAAAATGTTCCAGTTACTGTGGGTGACTCAGGGCAGACAAGGCTAGAATGAGCACAGGAATTCTGGGATCCCAGTAATGTTCTATGTCTTGATCTAAGGGCTGATCTGAAAGATGTGTTTAGTTTGTAAAAATTCATCCAGTGATAAATTGACAATTTGGTGCTTTTCTGTATATATGTTATACTTACCCTCCCCTCGCCCAATCACATTAAAGATGGAAAATTCAAATAATTCTGTCATTTTTATAACATTGAAATTGAACGTAACCTTTCATAAGTCCTCTCCTCAGTTCTCACTTGCCTTTGTACTCTAGAAACAGCCGTAAGTTGTGTTTAATTACTCTGGCCAGTTGGTGTGTATCATCGGAGTCCAAACGTAAGGACAATCTGCCATTCAACAGACAAAAATAATGCAACAGAATCACAGAGCATCTATCGTATGCCAAGTAGTAGGTAGAATAGTAAGATGCTGGCTTTTGTGAAGCTCACATTCTGTGAAAGAAATGCAGTAAGTAAGTAGATTTGGGGGAGATATTGGCAAATGATAATGGAAACACCATCAGAATTGATGAATAAGTAGGGTCAAATAAAATTTTTTAAAATTAATTGCATCAACTTGCTAGACAAGGGCAAATAGACTGGTGGAGAAATTCCCTAAGTTATTCAGAGTCAGGGAAGTGAGGGGTTTTTATGTACTAGAAAAGGCAGTTTGTGGTAGTTATGTAGATTAAGGATTGAAAACTGGCACTCTAGTCCCAGGAGTCCATAGGTCAGTGGGGAAGTAGTTCAAACAAGCCCTGTTGGTGGTGATCAGAAAAATCTTGGACCAGGACTCACTGGGGCTGGTGAACAGAGCCACTTAAATTTCACATCATTGAGTTTCATCTGTGCCTTTTAGGTTCATGCTGCTGAAGAGGGAACATTTTCCTTTTACAACATTTCTCAGGAGGTAACACAGAGTTTGTAGAAAGATAAAAAGCAGGATAAGGAGTACAGAGTGACTGGGGGTGACAGGTCCCAGTCATAGTTAGGAAAACCCTGTTGGAGGGCAGTACTTTGAGCAGAGACCTCATATTTGAGGGAAGAGAGCAAAAGATGGAGGAACAGCAGAATCTAAGGCCCTGAGGCAGAAACATAGGGTGACATTGACAGACTGATCAGTGTGGTGAAATAAAGAACCCTAGGATGCAACGGATGAGCCTTGTTCTAGGCTGTAAACAGTAGTGAAGATGAGGAAAAATGCAGCCCCAAGTGTCTCTTCCCACTTTAAAAATGTGTCTGTGTTGTGTCTATTTCTAACACTCCTACATCCTACACATGGCTCGTGATTAATGATGACGAAGCAGGGTAACAACTCTGTGATCCATTGTGCTTTTCTTGGTACCAGGAAGCTGGATAAAACAACGGGGAGTCTAGTTGCTCAAACTGCAGTGAGTAGATGTTAGAAAATTCTTTGTGCTCCAAAGAACCTAACAAATGCCCTGCCCAAGACTGGGAGGCTGCTTCTTCCCATCTAGATAGTTTCCACTTTGGTCTAAGGAAACAAGGACAGTCTATTCAACAATGAATATTCAACCCCAGGTCTGATTTTTGGCAGAACCCAGCAAAATAGGGGGAAAAAAATTCTTTTCTTCTCCTTTTCCCCTGGGGTTTTGTGAATCTCCCTTGAAAGGGTTTGGAGCAGCCTCTGCAGGAAGGCTGGCCCCTCGCTTCAAGAAACTGCTTTGGTCTCTTTATGTATATTAGAACAATTAACATCTAGTTTCACCATACAAAGGACTTTCTCTCCTTTTATGTTTTAGTTCTTAAAATTCCCAGAATGGTGTACAGTAAAACTGTTCACTTGAGAAATTAAGTACCGTATGTGATAAGACAGTTGGATGAAAATTTTAAGCTGTCATTAAAAATGATTATAATTAGGACAAACTACAAGAAAATGCTTTAAAATTGAGACCCAAGTGAATTAAAAATTAAGGGGTGTATTATGTATTATCATGTTGAAGGGCTGGGTTTTACGCGTCTAACACCCATTAACACTAATACGGGTTGCCTGCCTCAATCCCCACGCGCCGAGAAGAGAAGCTACACGATTCCTTTGTTTTTGCTAACAAGATAGCACTTTCTGTGCTTGAAGGGAGTAGGGCAAGAAGACAGTGTAAACAGTTTACCTTTCCTCTGCTGGGAGAGGTTCTCCCAAGAAGTCTTTTCTATCCTGAAAGGACATTAAAAGGTTTCATACCCAGGCTGATTTTTCTCACATCCTATAGAATGTTCCAGAATCATCTAGGGTGAAACTATAACTATGTCATGTTCCAATCTTTTTTTTTTTTTTAATTCCTTTATGAGAGAAAGTCATCAGGCACATTCACTTGTGGGGAACTAGAACTGTAAATGTTACTCAAGCCCACATACCTAGAGACTAGCCCACATACCTAAGACTCCTAAGATAAACTTATCTACTCTTAGCACGTCCTGAAGAAGGTACAAGGCAGGTGATCACTTTCCTCATGGAGCTGTGTATCAGATCCGCCTGCCTCCGTCTCACATGAATATCTCTAAGTTATCCTCCTGTCTTTCATCTCCCTCCATCCATGATGATCCACCATTAGCATTCTTCATCCCTCTGTGTTCCCAGGGACTCAGCTAGATTGCAAGCAAGCCGAGTATCAAAGTTTATACTTTCTTACACCAGTGTTGATATTTCATTGTGCTCTTAAGCTGAGAAAGCCCCAGTGTTTGGGCCCTTTTTCCCCTGACACATATGGGGAGGGAGTGGCAAGGATATGAAGGCCAATGAAGGAGGCAAGCAGAGCATTCTCTTTCATGACAGTATCTTAAAGAAAAGGGTGATCCAGATGTATAGAATGGACTTTTGGACTTTGAGAGAGAGGGTGGGATGATGTGGGAGAATGGCACTGAAACATGTATACTATCATGTAAGAAGCTAATCACCAGTCTATGTTCGATACAGGATACAGGATGCTTGGGACTGGTGCACGGGGATGATCCAGAGAGTTGATATGGGGTGGGAGNAGAAGAGACACAGATATATAGAACGGACTTTTGGACTTTGAGGGAGAGGGAGAGAGTGGGAAGATTTGGGAGAATGGTACTGAAACAGGTATACTATCATGTAAGAAACGAATCGTCAGTCTATATTCATTACAGGATACAGGATACTTGGGACTGGTGCACGGGGATGATCCAGAGAGTTGATATGGGGTGGGAGGTCGGTGGGGGGGGGTGGTGGTTCAAGATTGGGAACTCATGTACACCTGAGACAAAAAAAAATTTTTTTTAATTAAAAAATAAATTTTAAAAAAAGAAGAAAAGGATGATCATGTGTGCCTACAAATACACCATTAGTTTACAGTTCCATGAGGGCTGCCCTGCCATGTAGGAGATGCTCAAGATAAATTCACTGATTGACTCTACAGGGTAGGAGCTCTTAGAACTAGACAAGGACAGGAGGCCTTTGGTATGTACAGAATTAATATTGGCAATTTTGACTACTGGGGAAACAGCTCAAATACCATAATTTTAATAGTTACAATTGTGCAGATATACTGTGGTAGGCAGACTCTTAAGGTGGCCCCTATCGTCCCCACAGCTTGCTTATTCACACTTCTGAACAATCCCTTATCCTTGAACATGGACAGGAATGTAACTTGCTTGTAACCAATGGGATATAGCAAAGGTGGTGGGCTAAATATGATTACATGCACACAGTTGTATAAGACTGCAGTGCCTGTCTTTGCTAGAATCTCTTTCTCACTTGCTGGATTTGCCTAAAAAACACATTGCCATAAAGTAGGTGGCTTGTTAGAGAAGGCCATATGACAAGGAACTATAGGCAGCCTCCAGTTGAGGGTGGCTTCCAGCTGATAGCCAGAAAAAAAAAAAAAAAGAGAGAGGGAGAGCAAGACAGAGATGATGATAATGATGAAACTCTCAGTCCCACAAGGAATTGAATCTGCCCACAATCTCACAAGCAGGGAAGCAAACCATCCCTAGTCGGACCTCTTGTTGAGAACTCAACCCTGGATAAGGCCTTGGCTGCAGATTACAACTCTGAGATGATAAAGGTGTGTTGATAAATCTCTTAAGTCTGTGGTAATTTGTTGCACAGCAATATAACTCGTATAATTATGACTTTTAATTTCATGTCTAGCAAACTTAGAGTACAAGAGCTTATCACTTGATCAATAAATGAGCATCTTGATGGCACTCTGTTGTCTTTATACTTTGTTTTATACAAATGCTGAAAGTTTTACTAAGGATGCAAAGGAATTCCTAAATTTTCTCAGTGGCACCTGACTGAAGTTTTTTTCCCCCAATTATATGTGCAATGGCCTCTAGATATATCCCTCCTAAATGTCAGTGTCTACTACATAAGTTCATCAGAGAGATGAGATCTTTTAACAAGACGTTTCTTCAGCCCTGGGTAGACATTTAATCACTTCAACTAGAAAGGAGTTTTTAAAAAACTTTCTCATAAAAGGCAATCAAAAGGTCCGCTGCTCAAGAAGACAGAGCTAAAAGAGAGTGCAAAACCATCTCCCAGCTCAGTGATTAGATATACCAGTGAGGTGCCAGTGCCTTGTTAATGATATTTACTATATTTCTACTCCAAAACTAAGGAGTTTGGGTGAGTTGGTTAGGTTAGATTGTCTGCTGCATTTTGTTTTCTTTTGGGGGATCCAGGAGGGAGGTCCCTAAACATGTATCAAAACTTTTGACTATTAATTTTGTACAGATTAAAAAAAAAGTCACACTTTATCCTGTTACTCCCAGCATTGTAAAGTCAACTTCTTTATCTCCGCTGAGTTTACAGTTATATATATATATATATATATATATATATATTTTTTTTTAACCACAGCAGCTTCTTCTGCGATTCTTGAGCTAGTATTTTTTTTCCCCAGATGTGACACATTATTCAGCAAATCTATGTGATTATGCACAACTTGCTATTGTAGAAGATCGATATCCCATGGTTTGGTCTGGATGTTCATAGAAACATCCCCTTCCCCTCCAGTTTGAATTTCTCAGGTCATCATCATCACTGAAAGCACTTATTAAATACTCGGTGTCAGGCACAGAGCTGGAACTTGACTCACATTTAATTCGTCCTCCGTCCATTGTGTGAGACTGATACTTGGCTTATTTACCAGAAGGAGAAGCTGAGACTTGGAGACTAGTTTGGTAATAACTTCAATGTGATGTGCTAAGTCACTTCAGTCATGCCTGACTCTGTAACCCCATGGACCGTAGCCTACCATGCTCTTCTGTCCATGGGAGTCTCCAGGCAAGAACGCTATACAGTAGGTTATCATTTCCTTCTCCAGGGAATCTCCCCAACCCAGGGATCAAGCCCACATCTCTTATATCTCTTGCATTGGCAGACAGATTCTATACCACTAGTGCCACCAGGGAAGCTCAATTTCTATGTGGCCCCAGTATAAATTGCATGTGATAGTCTGAAAAAATGATTTGATTCAGGCCTAAAAATGTCTGCATTTGTATCATTTAAGCAATGTGAAGCTTTCTAAGCCTATATCAGTGTCAGAATTATCTTAATATAGTTTGGCATTTAAAGCAATAAAAGCCCGATTTTCATAATAGGTTTTCCCAATGGCAAAATAAGGAGATCTGCTACGGACATTGCCGTTCAGTGCATGGCTTGTTTTGACCTGCGTTCTGGTCTCAGTTGCCAGTCACTCTGCCACCTTGGACAAACTCCTTTACCTGTCTTAGCCACAGTTGACTCATCTGTGACAGGAATGAAACAGACTCAAAGTTCTCCTAAGGAGAGCTTCTAGCTCCAACTCTATAACTATTTCATCATTTTCTTAAAAAAAAAAAATGTATTGGAGTATAGTTGCTTTACAGTGTTGTATTATTTTCTGCGGTGCAGCAAAGTCAGTCAGTCATGCATATATATATATCCCCTCTTTCTTTAATTTCCTTCCCATTTAGGTCACCACAGAGCATTGGGTAGATTTCCCTTTGCTATGCAAAGGAAGTTCTCATTTTTTATCTGTTTTATACATAATACTGTGTTTATGTCAATCCCTATTCATCCCACACCCCTCGCCCCCTTGGTGTCCATACGTTTGTTCTCTACAAATGTCTATGCCTCTATCCCTGCCCTGCAAATAGGCTCATCTGTACCATTTTTCTAGATTCCACATATATGTGTTAATGCATGATATTTGTTTTTCTCTTCCTGACTTACCTCACTCTGTATGACTGTCTCTAGGTACATCCATGTTTCTGCAAATAACACAATTTTGTTCCTTTTTATGGCTGGATAATACTCCATTGTGTATATGTGTCATGTCTTCTTTATCCATTGCTTTGTTAGTGGACAGTTAGAACTACCATATGATCCAGCAATCACACTCCTGGGCATATACCCAGAAGAAACCATGATTTCAGAAAACACAGGCACTCCAATGTTCATTTCAGCACTATTTATGATAGCCAGGATGCAGAAGGAACCTAAATGTCCATCAGCAGAGGAATGAATATTATCTTCTTTCAAGAGGAAAAAATGTGTTTTTTTATTCTTATGACAAAAGTGACACCATATGTATATGTATGCACACACACACAAACACACAAACATTTTATGGGGAAACAGTGGCTGACTTTATTTTGAGGGGCTCCAAAATCACTGCAGATGGTGACTACAGCCATGAAATCAAAAGACGCTTTCTCCTTGGAAGAAAAATTCTGACCAATCTAGACAACATATTAAAAATCAGAGATATTACTTTGCCAACAAAGGTCCGTCTAGTCAAAGCTATGGTTTTTCCAGTAGTCACGTATGGATGTGAGAGTTGGACTGCAAAAAAAGCTGAGCACCAAAGAATTGATGCTTTTGAACTATGGTGTTGGAGAAGACTCTTGAGAGTCCCTTGGACTGCAAGGAGGTCCAACCAGTCCATCCTAAAGGAGATCAGTCCTGGGTGTTCATTGGAAGGACTGATGTTGAAGCTGAAACTCCAATACTTTGGCCATCTAATGCGAAGAGCTGACTCATTTGAAAAGACCCTGATGCTGGGAAAGATTGAGGGCAGGAGAAGAAGGGAACGACAGAAGATGAGATGGTTGGATGACATCACCGACTAGAATGGACACGTGTTTGGGTAGACTCCAGGAGTTGGTGATGGACAGGGAAGCCTGGCGTGCTGCAGTCCATGGGGTCGCAAAGAGTCGGACACAACTGAGTGACTTAACTGAATGAAAAGCAAAATTAGCTTTCTCTCTCATTGATCGCTACTCAGGGGCAGAGAGTACCCTTTCACTGATCCTCACCTGGGTAGGGGAAGAATGCTGAGTTATAAATATTGGGCATTTGGGGAATGTCTGCCACCTCCCATCCCCACCAGCCTGGCTGGTCTTCAAGATTAAATCAGACTGATTAGCACAGAGCCCTTCTCCCAGGCCTTCAATATGAAATCCCCAGGAGTTGCCAGACATAAAGTGACTTGATGCCAAAACATCCAGGTGGGGAAAAAAATTAATAAATGATAGGGATATTTTATATATACAATTCCAAATATGGCTCCATGGAGTTTGGAAACATCTGGGTGATGAATTGGAATTCCACTTTTGCTGCAGCTCTCTGGCACAACGTAAACACAGCCTGTACGTCTCCACAGATAAATGGGAGAGTTGGAAACTGCAAAAGGTAGATTGAGAAAGAATTAGATTTTAAAATTGTGGCCCATGATGCTTGCCAAATGAAAAAAAATTTTTTCCCTAAAAACTCAAAGCAGTCAAAAGCATTTTCTCTTAGAGTTAAATTAAAGATAGAGTGTCCCAGGTAGCTAAAATTAGAAACTGGTTTGCATATTCTTTCATCCTTCAGATGTAAATTTGGGGAAGCATATATTTTTTTTTTTCATTTTAGTTTATATTTGTTTTTAAAGACCTATTAATGTGCTGTTGGTTACAGTTTTGTCCTATTGATTGTACATATGAACTAAGATTGTGGGCATTGCTGAATTATTTTCTGAAAATAGTCTCCAAAAGTGCTATTTCTTTAAAAGTACCAGATGAAGATATATGGTATATAGTACAGGCAGTTACAGTATGAATTTTAAAGCCTTTCACATCCAATTACTTGCAATAACTTAGTTTCTTTCCCAGCCTACAATAAATCCTGTATGTATAAACGCTACAGAATTTAAATATGAGTAGAGTTTTAGTATAATAGTATATCACTAGGAATCAGTATTTGTGTTATATATAGTGCTGTTTAACATATGTGAAGTAAAATCTCATTGATTTGGGTTTGCTAATTCAGAGTTTGTGGAGCCGGCTTCAAGTTGACTCTTCATTAGGAAAGTCATTCTTCATTGAAAGCTTCAAATTAAGGGTGTAAATAAGATGGCAAATGGGAATGTATAAAATACTTGAGTAAATTTAAAGTACTTTAGAAGTACCATTTGCATACAAAATTGTTATGCTAATTATAAGTAATTCTTATTAAAATAGGTCTCCTAAGATGATCTTCTAGGCAAGTTCCCTTAGTGAATTTGAGTTATAGAATGTGGTGGAAAGTCATAAACCTGAATTTCTTTTAAATACTGTATTCACTAGTTCAGGATTTTCATTAATTGTAAATTACCTTTTTGCTAATTCATCCAAATTGCTAACATTTTGCCAGCAATTTCAGTTCAGCTCTTAACTGCCTTCTACAAAGACCAAGTAAGTTTTTAAAAAAGATGATTCAATCATCGTTTTCCAACTAAATTTTGTATTTTCCACCATTAGATTGGTGTTTCTAATGTGTATTTCCCAATGGTTAGAATTGATATGGAGGTAAAAGTTAGTTTAAAGCTCCAAAGTTCCCCCTCTCCATTTTTAAAGTGGTCCAGTGGTTAGGACTTTGCCTTCCAAAGCAGGGGGTACAGATTTGATCTCTGATCAGAGAGCTAGATCTCATAGGCCTCACTTTGTAACAGAAGTGAGTCACATTAGAATCAGTTGCCTTACACTATTTACAATAGCCAGGACACGGAAGCAACAACAGATGAATGGATAAAGAAGTTGTGGTACATATATACAATGAAATATTACTCAGCTATGAAAAGGAACTAATTTGAGTCAATTGTAGTAAGGTGGATGAATCTAGAGCCTGTTATACAGAGTGAAGTAAGGAAGGGCAGAACAAGTGTTATATATTAATGAATATTTATGGAACCTGAAAAAACAATACTGATGAAAACCCATTTGCAGGGCAGGAATCAGACATAGAGAACAGGGGGAGAAGGAGATGTTGGGTGAATTAGAGAGCAGCATTGAAACATATACATTACCATATGTAAAACAGATAGCTAGTAAGGGGTTGCTGCCCAGCACCGGGAGCTCAACTCGAGGTGCTGTGACAACCCAGAGGAATGGGACAGGGTGGGAGGTGGGAGGGAGGTTCAAGAAGAAGAGGCTAGATGTATACTTATGGCTGATTCACATTGTTGTAAGAGAAACCAATGTAATATTGTAAAGCAATTATCCCCCAATTAAAAATAAATTAAAAAAAAATTCGTTGCCTCTCAGGTCCCTGGCTTTCCTTGTCAATAAGAGTTTAAGAAAAATCTGAACACACTTAGAGAAGGTCAAGTATTGGGCTAGAGATGAGTCCTACTGCTGTTCCTAGTCAACCGCACACTAGTTGTTTGTTCCTCGAGTAGTCACGTGTAGGTTCCTGCTGTAAATATTGAAGCAACTCTTGGGAAAATGGAGACAATGTTGAACTTGATCTAAATCTGAGCCCCCCAAAGCAGAGATGACGGCTGAGAAACCCCCTGCCCTCCTGATTCTTTCATGTTCCGAGAAATAGCTCACCACAGAGGACTGCCCTGCGCCACTGGACTCTAAGACAGCACCCACTTCTGCCTTTCTTCTCAGATACGATCCCTCTCCATTCTTCCTCCTGACTCTCAGAAGCCTCCCTAATGACTCTCTTGCTTACCTGCCCCTATCAAACCCTAAATTCACTGCCGTTTCTTTGAGATTGTTCTTGTTAATATGTTCTCCCTATTGTGGTAGCCTGTGTGGGATCATTTCCTGATTAGTCCTGTGTATTCTGTGTTTCACAGTTGGGGAGTACAGCTAGGATAGGATTAGACCTCATCTTCAGATCCCTGCTTAATCCAGTTAGGTAACTAGGGCAGTTCTTCCCTGGCTAGAGAACTGGGGACCCAGCAGTGGGTCCAATTCCTGATCTTGTGCTCCAGACTCTGGTCCCTTGGTAGCCAGGAAAAGATGCGATTTTATTGTCTTGATTTCCAGTGCTGACTTCCTTTGATTTCATGGTCTGAGCATGCACTGTTTTCTGGAAATCTTGTCTCTCTTGGTACCTGCCTGCAGATTGCACTAGAGCCTTTTGCCTTGCTCACACTGTCAACCCTCACCAAATTTGCGGTTCTTAGATCTCCTTTGATATCTGCCTACAGAACTCCAAACTAGTATTTTCAGTTTTACTTCCCTCTGGTTTGTCATCACCAATAACTAAAGTTCACTGCCCAGATCCCTATCAGACTCCAAAATCTAAAGAAGGCCTAGACACCAAAGCTCAGAGACTTGATATTAACCTCGGAAAGCTCACCATTACAGCTAATTGTGCATGGACCTGAATTCTCCCTGGAAAAGTCACAGTGTGGACTGTTGAGGTAGTCTGGTCATGTATGCGTTTATACTGGAGTTGGCCAATACCATGGACTGCAATCACCCAGAGCATCAGTGTTCTCACTCCAGGGCATCAAGAAATTCATGACTACATGCCCAGGAGATCTTCCTCCACAAAGTCCTCAGAATCCACAGAACTGGTTATCCTCAGAGTCCAATTCCTGGCTCTTTATTGGAAGAAAACATTTCACATGAATATATTTGTTTTTTAGTTTAGGCTTTCCTCTTTTAAGATGCCTGATTTCCAAAATGCATAGAAAACTGACCTTTGCTACCACCTCTCAACAGATGATCCAGCTGAGTTTGGAGAAATGTAAACAAGAATCCTCAAGACATGATTTCCTAGACCCTGTTTTTGATCAGCTCTGAGATATTCAGCAACAAATTATATTCATTCATCTTGAACAAAAGTATAATCTGGCAGTGTTGAACTTTGCCTAAGCCCTATGCTCCAAAAAAACCAACAACAGTAGAAAAAACCTCCTGGGCTTCTCTGGTAGCTCAGCAGTAAAAGAATCCAAGTGCACTGCTGGAGAACCCGGGTTTGATCCTGGGTCAGGAAGGATCCCCTGGAGAAGGAAATGGCAACCCACTCCAGTATTCTTGCTTGGGAAATCCCATTGACAGCGTAGCCTGTAGTTCAAGGGGCTGCAGAGCCAGTCACAACTTAGTGACTAAACAGCAATGGCAATCATATCACTCTGTTCATAATTAAATGTATTTAAAAATAAAAATGAAACCTCCTACCCTTTTGGGTTCTGAGAGAGTGCTACCTTCCAAGGACATTCTGCCTTCACCTGTTCTGAGCTAAGACTTCATCCTTTTTCAGTGACGCAGGTAAGACTCCTCTCCATCATTCCTCATGATTCCCATAAGACTGGGGATGACCCCCTAGTTCGCTTCCTTTTATGAGATCCCCCTTTCTTTTCTTTGAGATGTTCCTCATTGATGACATTATCCTTATGGCAACAGGCTGAATAAAATAATTTAATTGAGTCTCCTCTGCATTTTGTCTTTCACAGTAAAAACTATTGTCAAAAACACATACATGACCATGTACAGCCTATAGTATGCAGTCTATTCAAAGGGGGTGAGGGAAGAAGCTCAAAGTAAGATGGATATTCACAGTTCTGCAGTTTTTCTCAGTGGTTCTTTAGGCATATTGTAGTCCTCTCAATCGTCCAGTGGAAGTGGAGTTATTGTCAGATATCTCAGCTGGGGCACTGTAGACACCACCCCAAAAACTTTGGTCCTGCTTAATTTTATCTCTTCCTATAAAACCCATTTATTCATGCCCAGAGTAAAATGGAACCTGAAAATTTCCTGACTGCATGGCTATTTATTTTCTGCAGCTGAACTGAAATCACTTGTCAAGCTTAAGAAGAAAAAAAAAAAAAAGTTGTTCACTTTTTGCTGCTTATCATTAAAAAGATGTCAATCTAAATCTGTTGTATAGGTCAGTTCCTGGTGTTCTCATGTCAAATAGATTTCCTGCCCTCTTTCTATTTTATGAACACTAGGAGTAAGAAAAGATAGGAAGATAAAAGAAAAGTAGAGAAAAATATAAAATTTGAGTAAAATATGTAAATTGGAAAACCAAAGAGTTTCTCTCCATAATTGAAGATACCATCATAAAGAAGACTGTATCTTTGCAATCTACTTTATCTTCAAGTTAAAAGTACAGAAAGACTGGATCCACCTTTTGACTAATAATATAAAACCCAAGTTGCTTCTGTTGCTTGTGTCATTCAAGTCCTGTTTTCAAAAAATTGCATCCAGAACACTCTATCTTGAGAGGATGAGCTGTTATTTCTGGAGCTTTATAATAACTGACAACTCCACATTTAAATCCCAGGCTGTACATAAACTGTCAGCATCCAAGTTCGCCCAGACAAACAGAATTGGAAAAAACAAAAATAACATGAGGAAAAAATGCACTATTAACAGCTGTGTAAATAACAGCAGCAGTGTTAACTAATGAAAGGAAACTAGTGATCTCAGTAAGAACCAGAGAAGGAATTCAAGTTGCTGCAAGTTGCTTTTGAGGGTCGGCTGCCCTTTGTCTCCTTCCCAAATTTGGTTTTAGTTCAGCGTTAGTGAATCGAGAAACCTGGAGAAGAGCCTTTCAAAGCAAACTCACACCTTAAAGAAAAAACAAAAATGTAGGGAAAATATTCCTTAACTAGCCTTTTGCTGGGAGATAGAAAGGAAAACAGGACCCATTCCTAGTCTCTTTTCCCTAATCATTTTCCTGATTTACACATTTATTTTTGAACAGGGCTACAAAACTGCTCCACGTTCAAAATCAGAGTGAAGTAACCTCTTTGCTCACTTTAATGCAACCCGTGTCCTTGTTTAAAGTACCTTTGGTTGCTGGCAGTAGAAACCCTTTGAAAATTGCTCTAGTAAAATAAGAGACTTTTATTTAAAAGCTTCCAGGAAAATTATCGGAAATTCAACAGCTGGAGGTACAGTTAGGTCTTGTCAAGAAATGATGTACGTGAACTCGTCTAGTCATCATTCAACATGCTGGAGACCAAGGGTGAATGGGGTCTCCCCAGGTAGTGCAGTGGTAAAGACTCTACCTGCTGATGCAGGAGACGCTGGTTTGATCCTTGAATTGGGAAGATCCCCTGGAGTGGGAAATGGAAACCCACTCCAGGATTCCCATGGACAGTCCATGGGGTCACAAAAAGTCAACACAACTGAGAATACACATACACACAAGGGTAAATGAAACCATCAGAGACCCTGCTCCCACGGGCTTGCATTCCAGTTGGGGGAGACATACAGTAAACACACACACAAGTAAATAAGGACGCCAAGGGCTATTGGTTGCTATGAATAAGATAAACAGTATGTATTATACAAAATAAGATGAGCCCTGAGATTTGGCAGAGAGAGAATGGGAATCTCTTGCATCGGGGAGAATGTTCTTGAACAGATGACACTGGCATTAAACCCTAGATGAACTGAAAGAGGCTGGGACTGTGAGGCCAATATCTGGGGGGATGGCTTTTCAAGCAGAAGGAACAAGCCAAAGGTCGGGAGACCAGAGCCTGCTATCCAATAGACGTATAAGATGAGCCACATGTCTCATTTTGAAAATTTCTAGTTGCCACATTCAGAAAAGCCAAGCAACAGATGAATTTAATTTTCATGTATTTCATTTAGACTCACATATTCAATATGTTGTCCTTTCATTTCAACATATAATCAATATAAAAATTATTAATGAGATATTTTACCTTCTTTATACTGTCTTCACACGCCAGAGTGCATTTTATATTTAAAACACATCTCAATTTGGATGCTAATTTTTTGATAGATGAAGTAAAATGTAATCCTATCCAACAATAAAGTGGTGTGTAAAGGAGAAAAGATTTTTACACTGCCTCAGTTTTTAAATTAAAATGTAAATGAATTAAAATGTAACATGATTTAAAAATTCACCTCCTCAGTTGCTCTAGCTGTATTTTAAGTCCTGAGCAGCTACAGTTGGCCTATGGCTACCATTTTGGATAGTATAGAATTGAAAAGACACGGAATTGGGGAGAGTTGAGGTAGGTGGGGTAACAAGAAGGATCCAGCAGTGTAAGTCTTGTCAGCTAGTGGTCAGGAGTTTGGAGTTTGGGTTTTATTCAAAATATAATAATGAGCTGTTAGAACTCTGTTAGTTTCCTAATGTGACAAATCACTGCAAAGTCTGTGACTTGAAACAACATGAGGGACTTACCCAGACAGTCCAGTGGTAGGGAGTCCGTGCCTTCACTGCAGGGGGCATGAGTTCAATCCCTGATCAGAGAACTAAGGTCCCACATGCCATGTGGCTTGGCCCAAACTTAAAAATAATAATAATGATAAATTTTAAAACCCCACAAATTTATTTTCTTACAGTTCTAGAGGTCAGAATTCTGAAATGAGACTTACAGAGCTAAAATCTAGGTGTCAGCAGAGCCGCTTCCTTCTGGAAATTGAAGAGACAATTTGTCTCTTCTTCCAGTTTCTAGAGGCTGCTGCCATTCCTTGGCCGCAGTTGCCTCACTCCCTCTGAGCTCTCTGCCCCTTCTGCCTCCATCTCATAAGGACCCTTGCCTACTCGAATAGTCTAGGATAGCCTCTAGATTCTAAATTATATCTGCAAACTCCCTTTTTCCATGAAAGGTACACACAGTCACAGGTTTTGGGATCAGTATATGGACTTATTTGGGTTGGGGAGGCATATTATCCATCCTATCATGATGAGTTTAAGTAGTGGAGAAGTGGCATGTTTTCATACATGCCAATTGTAGCTGCAATATTTCATAGGATTTAGACCAACATTTCACTAAGTATGTGTCTGAGCACCAAGTAGGCAAGTTACTACGGTTTGTGAATATTTCCTCAGAGCTCTGGACCCATAATGTCTATTGACCCCTGAGCCTTAGAAGTCTCAAAGTCAACTCAGCCCTAACTGAGATAGCAATTAATTCTTGGTCTTTGCACACCACCACCAGTCCTCACCACCATTCAAACCGGGGCCTATCCAAGTGGGTACCATCCACAATGAAGGCACCTGCCTCTCTTCCACCTGCCCTACTCAGTGAGACAGAAGTCCCATTAGTTTAAGTTTATGTACTAGAGGTTAGCAAACTGTTTTTGTAAAAGGCCAGATAGTCAATATTTTAGGCTCTGCTGTCTTCTTGGTGTTGGTCACAAATAATCAACTCTCCCTTTGTAGGTGAGAGCAGCCAAAGACATCAGTAAACGAGGACATATGGCCATGTTCCAATAAAACTTTCTTTACAAAGACAGCTGTGAACCAGACGCAGCCCTCTGGCCCATGTTTGCCCATCCCCGACCAAGAGCGTTCATCACTCCTCTCCATCTCTGTTTTTCATCCTGATTCATGCTCCCACCGCCACTTGTCTGGATTACTGCAATGAGTTCCTAACTAACTGCTTTCTTGTGTCCATCCAATCTTGTCTCCACCCTTAAGCCAGGCAGTGAGTTGTTTTCATAGATATGACACGCATACACACCTGTTTAAAAAGCTGCATTGGCATCCCTGGCTCTGATCGTTGTAAACCTAAAATCCTGCTAATTCCTCCTGTCACTTCCTGCCACAAATGATCCATCCCACTCTGTCACAAACTGACTTGTTCTCCCAAATTCACGGAGTTCTCTGCTGAGTACTGCTTCAGAGCCTCTGTTCTTGGCATTTGGCCTGCCAGGAAGTATCTACCCTAGGACCCAGTGTCATGAACACAGACACTACATCTGTTTCAGTGCTTCATAACATTAGTGTACTGCCTGACACATAGTAGGTTGTAGAAAATGGGTAATACCTGCCTTCTCTCATCCTAATCCTTGAAACTGAGTAGGTTACTTTTAGCACAGAGACTGCAGGTGTGATGAATATTAGGCTCTTAAGTTGGAGCCTGTAGCAGTATGGGTTATCCAGGTGAGCCCAATGTAATCACAGCGTCCTATAAAAGGGAAGGGAGGAGGGTCAGTGGCAGAGGTCAAGATGTGATGACAGAAACGGAAGCTGACATGTTGGAGGGCCATGAGTTTAGGAAAGCAGGTGGCCCCTAAAAGCTGGGAAAGGCAAGAAATGGGTTCTTCCCTAGAGTGCTGCTCCGACACCATCACTCTGATTTAAGCCCAGTGAGACGGAGTTTGAACTTCTGACCTCCAAAATTGTAACTTTATGAATTTGTGCTCTTTTAAGTCATTTGGTTTGTAGTAAAGCAGAGACATTACTTTGCCGACTAAGATCCGTCTAGTCAAGGCTATGGTTTTTCCTGTGATCATGTGTGGATGTGAGAGTTGGACTGTGAAGAAGGCTGAGTGCCGAAGAATGGGTGCTTTTGAACTGTGGTGTTGGAGAAGACTCTTGAGAGTCCCTTGGCCTGCAAGGAGATCCAACCAGTCCATTCTGAAGGAGATCGGCCCTGGGATTTCTTTGGAAGGAATGATGCTGAAGCTGAAGCTCCAGTACTTTGGCCACCTCATGCGAAGAGTTGACTCATTGGAAAAGACCCTGATTCTGGGAGGGATTGGGGGCAGGAGGAGAAGGGGACGACAGAGGATGAGATGGCTGGATGGCATCACTGACTCGATGGGTGTGAGTCTGAGTGAACTCCGGGAGTTGGTGATGGACAGGGAGGCCTGGAGTGCTGTGATTCATGGGGTTGCAAAGAGTTGGACATGACTGAGCGACTGAACTGAACTGAATTTCTTAATAGAAATTAGTACATAGGTGCTCATGAGATATTTATGGAATGAGGAAAGAGATAAATGAGTGGCAGATAAGGATTTGTGAGTAGATAGGACCCAGAAATGCTAATTTCAGAGTCTTGTTGATTCATTTGATGAGCAAGTAACCATCAATAGACTAAGGTTATAAGAAAGGAATCCTGAAAGACAGGGGAGCGTGTGTTGCAGAAGAAAAGATGTAATCTAGCCAGAGGGATCAAATTAAATTTTCCTTGAAAAAGGTGTTACTCTCACCGGTAGAAATGTGTATCTCTGCATAGGGATTCCATTTTTGGTGAAGTTTGGACGAGTATTTCTTTACGTGAATTGCTGTTCATAACCCCAGTTGGCTAGTAGTTTGTTCTGCTTTTAGATTCTGTAGTGAATTTTGTACAGTTGGGGGGATGGGTGAGGCTCCAGTGTCCCCTGAATTCCTCCATTGACACAGTGCTCTTGGAGAATAAATGTTACCCAGATGGACTGGTGCCCCTCCAGCAGCCTCTGCTTTTGCTGTGTACACCTGCCTGACGCACATACACTGTGCTTAATGCATCAGAAGCACACACAGTGCAGAATCCAGTGCCTAAAATGGTGCTTATGAATTTAGTTTTTGTACAGCTTTCTTAATGAGGCAAAAGAAAGGACTGTGTATTGAACCATCTTTTAAAAACGTGATTACATACACACATTGTAGCCCCTCTGTGTCACAGTCGCCTTCCTCCAGAGGGACTTTCCTCAGGGGGCGCTCTGTGGCCTCAGGTGGCACACGTTACTAAGCAAACCAAAAGCAATAGGATTCAGAGGCTTGGCAAGAAAGGAGAAAAGAGAACAAAAAAGTCACCTTGCACCCTTTGCTATTTCAAACTCCAGTGCCTTAGTGAAAACAAAAAGCTCAAAGCAAGAGAAACTTGAGGAAGTTGATACTTCACTTTGGGTTTTGCAAAGCGCCAGATCCTGATGATTTAAATTCATATTTATGGGCACTTTTTTGTTTCTTTTTTTTTACTATGTATAATTTTCTCCTTAAGTACTGACTTTATAAGTGAACTCTATTGGAATGTGGTGAAGTCTATAGTTTACTGCAGTATTGCTCCTTTTTTAAAAAAAATTGCTGAAATATAGTTAATTCATAATGTTCAGGCAATTTCTGCTGTGTAGGAAAGTGACTCAGTTATACATGTATACACACTGTTTTCCATATTCTTTTCCATTATGGTTGTCACAGGATATGGAATATAGTTCTCTGTGCTGTATGGTCAGACCTTGTTGTTTATCCATCCTATCCATCCTCTGAAAGTGAAAGTGTTAGTCTCTAAGTCATGTCTGGCTCTTTGCAACCCCATGGACGATAACCCACATGTCTCCTCCATCCGTGCAATTCTTCAGGCATGAATACTGGAGTGGATTGCCATTCCCTTCTCCAGGGGACCTTCCCAACACAGGGATCGAACCTGGGTCCTCCCACGTTACAGGCGGCTTCTCCACCATCTGAGTCACCAGGGAAGCCCAGGTTGCCTCTGCTAATCCGAAATTCCCGTTCCTTGCCTCCCCTGCTCACCCTCCCCCTTGGCAGCTACTACTCTCCTCTCTATGTCTGTGAGTCTATTTTTGTTTCATAGGTATGTTGATTAGGATTGTGTTTTGGGTTTCACTTGTAAGTGATATCACATGGTATTTGTCTTCTCTGACTTACTTGCTTAAAATGATGATCTCTGGATCCATCCATTTGGCTGCAAATGGCTTTATTTCGTTATTTTTGATGACTGAATAGCCTCCCTGTGTATGTGTACCGCATCTTCTTCATCCATTCATCTGTTAATGGCCATTTAGGTTGTTTGCAGGCATTGCCTGTTGTAAATAGTACAGCAATGTTACTCTTGACACAGCAGCCCAGGAGCAGAGGAGAGAAAGGAAGGGACAGGAAGGGACACTCGGGCTGGACATTGTGGGATGAATAGGTTCTCAAAAGACGGTGACGGTGGTAAAGGTGCTGCTGCTTCCTTTTCTCTGACCTTGAAGCCTCTTCGTCTGCACAGTTCCTGCTGCAAGCTTTGTGGCTCTGTTCACTTTCTGTGCATTTCTGTCGACGCCTCGGCCTTTGCACTTACTGAACTCCTCCTCCACTCCCTACCCCTTACCCCTGGCAGTCCTTGGTCCCATGGACACTTCTTTTTCCAGACTGCATTTCAGAGATAACTTCCTTACACATTGTAAAATCTAGCATTGTTGAGTGTGTTTGTTCAGCATGCAGCTTCCTTACTAGACTCTCATTTCCATAAGGGCATCAGTCAGTCTGCTCTTGACCTCAGCATTATGAGACCCAGAAGAGGGGCTTAACAAATGTTTTCTGACTTGCACAATACATGCTATTTGCAGAAAACCTCAAGAGGCTGAAATTGGGACTGTAGACGTCGGCAGAGTACTTTTTGTCCCTTGCCATATTGAATCCTATGGGGCTGGTACTGTGTTGAGTAAGATTCTGGGGTCACATCCAGGCTCACTGGGCAAAAACACAAAGGCCTCATTGGTGGAGAATGACAGCCACTGGGCCATAGATTTACTATCTGTGAAAAAAAAAAAAAAAAAAGACCACTGGGTAACCTTTTTTTTCATTGGACTGTAATTGCTTTACAATGTTGTCTTGGTTTCTGCTGTACAATGAAGTGAATCAGCTGTGTGTATACATACATCCCTTCCCTCTTGAGCCTCCCTCCTACCCCCTCCCCCATCCCACCCCTCCAGGTCACCACAGAGAACCAAGCTGAGCCCCTTGTGTTATACAGAGGCTTCCCACCAGCTATCTGTTCTACACATGGCGCCGTACATCTCTCAGTGGGACTCTTTCAATTCATCTCACCTTCTCCTCTCCCCTGTGTGTCCAAATATCCATGCTCTACATCTGTGTCTCTATTCTTGCCCTGCAAACAGGCTCATCTGTACCATTTTCTTAGATTCCACATATATATATATATATATATATATATATAAAGATACGATATTTGTCTTTCTCTAGTCTTTTGACTCGGAGAAGGCAGTGGCACCCCACTCCAGTACTCTTGCCTGGAAAATCCTATGGACAGAGGAGCCTGGAAGGCTGCAGTCCATGGGGTCGCTAAGAGTCGCACATGACTGAGCGACTTCACTTTCACTTTTCACTTTCATGCTTTGGAGGAGGAAATGGCAACCCGCTCCAGTGTTCTTGCTTGGAGAATCCCAGGGACGGGGGGAGCCAGGTGGGTTGCTGTTTGTGGGGTCGCACAGAGTTGGACACAACTGAAGTGACTTAGCAGCAGCAGCCTTTTGACTTGACTTTAATAGCTTAAACAATCTGAATTATCTTAGTCTCTCATTGAAAACACTTGAGTGAGATGTTTTTCTTGAGATGGAGGTGGAGGGTGAAATTCCCTTGGAGACTGCTTCAGGCTTGCTCACTCGCCATAGTGCTGGGTTTAGGAATCTCAGGTAGCATATATGTCAAATAAAGGGACCCTCCAAGTCAGAAGGTGGGAGGGACAGCAGATGAAGAGACAGAAAATGGACTTGAATGAGCCTGTGTGCCGACTCAGTGGCCCAGCCCACTTTCTCAGTGAGCAAGAAATTGCTCAGAGCTTTTGTCGTTATCCTGAGTTAAGCTGACATGGTTTTGGCATCAGCTTCAAGCTTCACTTTGTGCCATCAGGCAGCACCGAATCATTGTCTCAGAGTCATTGTGACAATCGGGAGTCACATTCAAGTGACAAGGAAATTATTGCTAGAAAAAAAAAAATGTTGAGGGAATTGACTATTGTGTATTCTCATTATGTGGCTTTCAAACCTAAATATTTTGGCCATTAGGAAGCATTTGTTTCTCAAAACAAAATAAAGAATTTAGACTGCATTCATAGGGGGGTTTCTTAGAAACCAGATTTTTTTTTTTTTTTAATCAGACACTTAGCTAAGATGGGTAGACATTGTCAGCCTTTCAAGACTGTCTGTCAGAAGATGGGGAAAAGTTGGTAAGGAGAAGGGGGCGTCTTGGAGGCAAGACAGGGTTACATTTCTAGGGTGTTACTCTATTCTGATATCTATAAAGCAGTTGACACCCCAGCTCCTCAGAGCTCAAACCATTATAGCCTCAGCACCTATTGCCAGTGCTGGAGCTCCATAAATGAATGGACTGAGGGAGAAAATGAATGAATGAATGGCCGTGTCATCTGTGCCTTCAGACGGTGTGTCCTTTTGGAGGCAGCTACATGTGATAATCTTCCACCCCTAAAAAAATGTTCCTTCCGTTCACTTGTGAAATCATAAATAATTGGAGTTCTTGAGTTGGTGTGGCTGGGCAGTCTGCTTATTGCTTTCAGACCCTGTTGGCCTTGGGGTCTGACGACTTACTCCCTTGCTGGGAAGTGGTGACTGGCCCTGCATTTCCCAAACTCATAAAGGGAGTGCACAAAGCCACGGCAGAAGCATCCTCTTGTATTGTCGGTTGCCAACCTTCTGTTTGTACTAAAACCAAAACAGCTACAATATGAAACACAATCTGAAATACAAAAGGAGGGGAGAAAAGGAAAGATACTAGGAGACTACAATATATCACTTTGCCTTTTCATCTCTGGCTTTTACCTCGAAAACTTACATCAGTCTTGTGCATTTATGGAAACACTGGGACTATAGTTTGAGACACACTGACAATTTTCTAACCCAGTGGAATCTAATCCTCTATGAGCTTCGTAGCTGTGAAACTTTGGAAACTAGGGAACTTTCAGAAGCCTGACATGATTTGAAACGCACAATTTAAAGCAAAATTTTCCTATGACAAGAAGTAAGATTCACAGAACTTCCCAAGTATGACTTTATCAGTAGTTTACTGTCCTACCTCCTTTTTTTAAACTGTAAACTCTAACCTCAGTTTCTTCACTGTAAAATGGAGGTATCAGTAGTACCTAATAGAGTTTTAAGAGTGATACTTGTTATGTAGGAAACACTTCGTAAGAGTTGACCGTTGCTGTTCTCATAGTTACGGTCAGGTTGTTGCTGTTTTATTAGAGCCTCTCTGATGGTTTCAGGAAGGTAGAGGAACCACCACTCTGTCAATGGGAGCTGTTTTTAAACACTGGGAAAAGAAAGGGATTCATAAGAATCATTTAACCAAACAAAGTTTTCAAGACTTCGAAAAAGATGAGCACAGATATTGGGGAAGAGATTGTCTATGGTGAATCCGCCAGGTCTTCCTTTTCATCTTTTCTTCCTCACCGAGTTGCGACTATGATGCTTTAGCACAGTCTGCTCTGCTGTTACTTCCAGGGCTACCCCATCTATCCCCGGCCTTCTAGCGGTAGGAAAGTTCAGTGCCTCTGTGCCCAATTCTAAACATGCTAGCCACAATCACCTCTCCTCCAATTGCTTTGCCTTCACTACCCTCTGCTCACAGAAGCAGTGCGAGGAGGCCTGCAAACCACGTCTTTGATCTATCACGACGCTGTCTTTAATGAAGCCTTCAGACAAGTTTCTTGAGGCAAGCATAGCATGGCAGAGCCTCTGAAGGGTGAACAGGCCAACACCTAATGCCAGAGAAACTATGATTTGAAAACGCCAGCAGTCACTTTTCTTGTTAGCATCCATGTCTCGTCGAATCAGTCCTTGCATGAACAGTGTTGATTATAAACAAGAATGCTGTTTCCCCAGCCCTTGCATGCTAAGGAATATTTAATAAAGAAGTTTCTTTCCTGCCTGACCGAGGCATGCCAGGAAGTCAGAGAACTCCATGTTCCTAACCTTTTATTTTAGCTATTTGTCCTGTGTCTGATAAAAACCCACATCTCCAGCACATAAAAACTAGGGAGCTTTCAGAAGCCTGACATGATTTGAAACACATAATTTAAAGCAAAATTTTCCTATGACAATAAGTAAGATTCACAGAACTTCCCAAGTATGACTATCAGTAGTTTACTGGCCTACCTCTTTTTTTTAAACTGTAAGAACTCAGATTTGTTTTAAAAGACTACCAGTTGTAGTTGTGACTGTTTTGTTCTCTGAGATGCCTGCCTCTTGAGGCAGGGAGCTTGAAGTACAGTGCTGAGCAGGGGATGACAAGCTGAGGGCCACAGGACAAAACCATGCCCACTGTTAATTCTAAGTGTGATGGCTTTCCCACTGCAGTGGCAGAGTCACTGAAGCTGACTGCGTGGCCCATGAGGTCCAAAAGATTTCCTGGCCATTTAGAGAAAGAAGGCTACCAACCTGTGGTTGAGGCAGGTGATCGTGTTGGACTTGCAAAGCTGCTGCACACGTTGTGACTTAAAACAACCAACTTAGTTGCTCTCAGCCTATTTCCTCATCTGTGGGATGGGACTGATGGTTGTATTTGGTCCCTATGGCAAAGTGAGGGTATGAGATGAAGTCAGATCGTAGCCAGAGGACTTCATGTATAGGAGGAACAGGAGGGTGGGTTGCTTCTCTCCTCGTTATGTCTAGGATCTGGCGTAGTAGTGGCTAGCATTAAACCAGAGTGAGAATGTTCTTTGGAGAATTTGGATAAGGAAATTGGGCTGCGGTCCATGGGGTCACGAAGAGTCAGACACGACTGAGCGACTTCACTTTCACTTTTCACTTTNTAATCTTTAGCTATAACAGAGTTTGCAAAAGTGAATTTTTTCACCCTCTAAAGGGAAGCAGACAAGAGAGAAGGTATTAGAAATAGATAGTGGGATTAGCCCCGGATTTCTCAGCCTCACCAATATGGACATTTGGGGCTAGGTAATTTGTTGTTGTGGGGTTCTCCTGTGCATTAAAGCATATTTAGGAGTATCCTTGGCCTCTACACACTAGGTGCCAGTGGCACCCGACCCCCCAGGTGTAACAACCAAAAATGTTTCCGGATATTACCAAATATATCCTAGGAGGCAAAATCCACTGCCCCCACCCCACCCCGAACTGAGAACCACTGAATTGGTCTACCCACAGCATCAGACCACTCCCAGGATGAAAGGCAAAGAGGGAGACAGCTGCTAAATTCCAGACAGTAGGAGACCCTGTAACCCAGCAGTTAATTACCCTGGGATGAGTCAGCCCCAACCACTTGAAGTCTGTGAAGACTCAAGAAGTAAGTCCCGTGGAAAAAGAGAGGAAGATTGACCCAGGGTGATAAGCACTTTCTTCCTAGGGAAAGGACAAAGCACTTTGGCTGACGGTCCTACCAAGACTATGGCCAGTGCAAAAGGAATGGATCCTAATACCTGTTACCTGATGGTGGCCAAGGCTAGCGAGTGAGGTGGGAATGAATGCTATTCAGAATATGTGTGTATACGCACACATACAGAATGACTTTGGACAATGGGTCCTGTGTCTGACTAATGGCTGAGTCCCTTGTGTTAATTGGACCAAAGAACATTCTAAAGAGTACTTTGGAGGACCAGTCCAGAATGGTTGTATGACCTCAGGCAAGTCACACGACCACTTTGGGCCTCTCGCTCTTGATGTGTGAAATCAGGATTTCAGGCAAAGGATCC
The DNA here is from genome assembly GCA_006410615.1 of Neotragus moschatus. Lineage (NCBI taxonomy): Eukaryota > Metazoa > Chordata > Mammalia > Artiodactyla > Bovidae > Neotragus > Neotragus moschatus. Next base: position 3,396,056 of record SJYA01002905.1, on the reverse strand, counting down.
CAGAGATCTCTTCTGCCTCTAATATACTCAGCACCTTGGCTTCCAGAAAGAGGCTCCAGCTCCCTGCTTCCTCCTGTTTCCTTGCCCCAATTTATTTCATCTCCTGAAGCCACACTTCCAGTGCTTAGGTCTGGGCTCTCTTGACAGTGAGAAGGAGAAAGCAAGCGACCATTTTGAGCAGGAATTTGGTGCAAGATACATAAATGCAGCTTGAAATATAGCTTAACCAGGGTGAAGGGTATTTGTTGTTTGTTTGTTTTCCTCATTTGGACTTAACCCAGTACATCAAATTTGTGAAACAAATTTCAGCTCAGTGGCCTCTGAGCCTCTTTCAGGGATCTGGCAAGAGAAAGTGACCTTCCTCTGGGCACTTGGTCCCTGCTAGCAGTTTCTTGAATGATGCTAACAAGTTCCAGAATTTAAAAGCCTGTGGTGGTCCTGTACTGCAATTCCAGTGCTACCTCAATTTAGTTTATTTAGTACAGTGGTGAAGAGGAGAAGAACTGGAGCAAGGGGTGGGGGGAAATGGGGATTAAAAATGTAAATATGTGATTACTTGTAATGACCTTATTACTCGACATCAAATCTGTTTGTATTGACAAATAAGTATGCAAATGTTTATATCAACACTCACTTCATTAAAATAGTAAATGGTTGGAGTTAATATTAGTGCAGCATTGAAATCTTGAGTAGTTTTGATTACATAGCAATAAGCTACTGATGAGTATCATTATGTACCAATCATACCAAAATGAGCCGCCGAAGGCCATATTTCCAAAATTGGGTTGAGCGAGTACATCCACAAAAAGAGAGGCATTCACTTAGTACCCAAGACTTTCTCTGTCTTCATATCAAAGCAGAGTTTGAAGAACCAAAATAGAAAGTTACACGTGCAGAAATACAATTGGCCGTGCAGTTCGGCTACTGGTGCACCCAGAAGATGTCTGTGCAGGTGTTTTAGACTGTGGAAAAAGACTGCCGTACCCCTCAAGTACCACCCCACCACTATTCTCTTGACACTTTTTGTTTTTCTTTTGATGATTTTTTAGCTTAAAGACAAGGTGTCTTCAAGAGACCAGAATCTTTTTAAGTAAGCAGGCGTGTGTATGTTTTGTCTGTTATGTGGGAGACATTTGGATCTAATATTCATGGAGGAACCCAGCACGTGGGCTAAAGTCTTTAGTTCTCTTACGTCTCAGCTTCTGTATTTGCTGAACACACTTAAGCATGCAAACATTAATGAGAAGGTAACCAGATGTTAACCAGAAAGAGAGGTAGATAGATGTGAGAAGTCTCAGATGGACTTAGGGCTCAAGTGGTTGGTTGGAGAATATTTCACAGAGGCCACAACGGAGGTTTTCTTAGGCTGGAGAGAGTTGGCTCTTTAGCTGTCATTGCCACATGTTTTAAATTTTCTGTCAAGCCCAGGAAGAGTAGAAATCCTTTGTGTTAGTAAAGTGATGAGTTTTTCAGAGATGAGTTATAAATACGCCATTATTTCATAACAGTGAACATCCAATCAGGCAGCATTTAGCCAGAGAGCAGGTATTTACTGAGCACATACTAGGAAGAAAGTATTCCTGGAAGGAACTTGAATGAACACTGCTTCCCAGGAGGGTACTTTTGAGTTGGCAGGTAGCAGACATCTTTGTACATCTAGATGCTAAATTCAGTGCTTGAAGCTAACAATACAATTGATCATAGAAAAATGGAAGTGGACAGAGCTGTGCCAGGAGGACTGCCTAACAAGATGAGATCGACCTGGGATTTGAACTAAGATGATGGGCGGCGGGGAAAGAAGAGCATTTTTGATTGCAGAGTGAAGCCTGGGAGAAGAAACGGAAGAGACCTCCCCTAGAAGAGTGAAGAGATGGCCAGCAGCCTGGGAAGCCTTGGGGAATAAAGGGAGGGTGGAGTCCCATATCAGAGGTCCCAGAATATCTGCCAAACACATGATGAACGAGGGCACATCCCTAGAAGCTGTCTTCTAAGATTTTTCTTAAGACAACCTGAAACTTAGAACGCATGTGCAAGAACATTTAGAAGGTAAAGCTGGTGGTGGGATTGGCCATACATTCCTAGTACTTTAGAAAACATTTCCTCCAAAGAACATTCTTCCACATAACCGTCAAATATTTGTATTTGATACTGAGACCAGAATCAGAAAATTACCATTGTTGCCTTAACACTGTTCTTTTATCTTCAGCCCCATTCTGGTTTTGCCAATTGGCATTAACATCTTTTATGGGAAAGTGGAACAGTTCTCAGATTCTACAGTGCATACATTGTCTTGTTTCTTCTGCTTTCAGCTGTTTCCTGATTTTCGTGGTTTAGCTTCTTTTAAAGATTACAGGCCAGTTCCTTTTGTAAAATATTCCTCAATCTGGATTTATCCAGTGACCATTCATCATTAGATTCAGGTAGTTCAGCTTTGGCAAGTATGTCATAGAAGTGGTCCTGTGTTCTTCTCATGACATTCTATCTTGTGGCTTGTAATTTCACTTGTCCATTTCCTAGAGATATTTATTCTGATTACTGAATCAAGAGAGTGTCTGCCAGGTTTCTCTCCACAGAAATTGTTGCAGGATTTCCTTTCATTGGGAAACTTTGAGCAGAGAAGTAAAGAATTTGAAGTAGTGATTAGGAAAATATTGTTGCCTCAGGCAAATGAATTAGAGAAGGGATCAGAGCCTGGGGCTGGGTAGCCAACATGAAGTGAAGCCCTTGTAACAAGTGCTCATGTTGCCTTTAGGAGAAGAGGGGATAGATTGTTCAACTCTTTTCACCTTGAACTGTTAATTCAGAAGACTTACCACCACTTCTTACCAGCCCAAGTACATGAAGAGCAAGTATGTGGCCATGATGAAACCGGAAATGCTAAGAAAGGCAAATGAAGGAAGGTGAAACCTGATTTCCCAGCTGTGCCTGTGTCTTCTCTTGGAGTGGTTGACTGTAATACAGTGAGCCAACCATGGGCTTTAGAGCCAGGTAGAATTTCATGTGGTAGAAGGTCCCTGTTTACTGAGCTACTAGCCTTTTGTTTTCTGGCAGGGGTTGCAAGCTGAGGGCAAGGTCTGAATTGCTTGGTGTACCGGGCATGGTTTTTAGAGGATATCTACAATGAAGCAAGAAACAGTAGGCAGGGGAAGAGAACTTTGTAAGTAGATGGTAAAGGGGAATCTGAAGCATCAGTGTAGATTTCTTGTTTCCCACTAACTATAGTCTCCCCAAGAAAAACGCAAGAAAAAGAATATACCTCTCTGTACTATACAGTTGGACCTGTTGTTTACCCATTTCATATATAATAGCTTAGATTCGCTAACCCCAACCTTCCACTCCATCCCTCCCCTTTGACAAGACTGTTCTCTATGTTCTAGCGTCTGTTTCTGTTTCATAGACAGATTCATTTGTCCCACATTTTAGAGTCCGCATATAAGCGATATCGTACAGTATTTGCATTTCTCTCTCTGACTTCACTTGGTATGATAATCCCTAGTTGCATCCATGTTACTGCCATAACATTATTGCATTCTTTTTTGTAGCTGAGTAATAGACCACTGCATGTATGCACTGTGTTGTCTTTATCTGTTCATCTGTGGTGGATATTTATGTTGTTTCCAAGTCTTGGCTATTGTGAATAGTGCTGTTATGAGCATAGGGGTGAGGGTATCTTTTTGGATTAGAGTTTCATCTTAACACAGGTCCAGGAGTAGGATTGCTGTATCAAAAGTTAATTCTATTTTCAGTTTTCTGAGGAACCTCCATACTGTTTTCCTTGGTGGGTACCCCAACTCATATTCCCACCCACAGTGTAAGAGGGCTCCCTTTTCTCCACGTACTCTGGAGCATTTTTTGTTTGTGTTGTTGTTCAGTTGTTAAGTTGAGTCTGATTATTTGCAACCCCATGGACTGCAGCACACCAGGCTTTCCCGTCCTTCATTATCTCTGGGAGTTTGCTCGAACTCATGCTATTGAGTCGATGATGCTATCCATCCATCTCATCCTCTGTTGCCCCCTTCTCCTTCTGCCCTCAAGCTTTCCCAGCATCAGCAGCTTTTTCAGTGGGTCAGCTCTTTGCATCAGGTAGCCCAATTATTGTAGCTTCAGCATCAACTTCAATCCTTTCAACGAATATTCAGGATTGATTTCTTTTGGGATTGACTGGTTTGATCTCCTTGTAGTCTAAGAGACTCTCAAGAGTCTTCTCCAGCACCACATTTTGAAAGCATCAGTTCTTCAGTGCTCAGTCTTATGGTCCAATTCGGACATCCATACGTGACTACTGGAAAAACCATCCATAGCTTTGACTATACAGACCTTTGTCAGCAAAGTGATGTCTTTGCTTTTTAATACATTGCCTAGGTTCATCATAGCTTTTCTTCCAAGGAGCAAACGGCTTTTGATTTCATGGCTACAGTCACCATCTGCAGTGATTTTGGAGCCCAAGAAAATANTTGTCCCACATTTTAGAGTCCGCATATAAGCGATATCGTACAGTATTTGCATTTCTCTCTCTGACTTCACTTGGTATGATAATCCCTAGTTGCATCCATGTTACTGCCATAACATTATTGCATTCTTTTTTGTAGCTGAGTAATAGACCACTGCATGTATGCACTGTGTTGTCTTTATCTGTTCATCTGTGGTGGATATTTATGTTGTTTCCAAGTCTTGGCTATTGTGAATAGTGCTGTTATGAGCATAGGGGTGAGGGTATCTTTTTGGATTAGAGTTTCATCTTAACACAGGTCCAGGAGTAGGATTGCTGTATCAAAAGTTAATTCTATTTTCAGTTTTCTGAGGAACCTCCATACTGTTTTCCTTGGTGGGTACCCCAACTCATATTCCCACCCACAGTGTAAGAGGGCTCCCTTTTCTCCACGTACTCTGGAGCATTTTTTGTTTGTGTTGTTGTTCAGTTGTTAAGTTGAGTCTGATTATTTGCAACCCCATGGACTGCAGCACACCAGGCTTTCCCGTCCTTCATTATCTCTGGGAGTTTTCTCGAACTCATGCTATTGAGTCGATGATGCTATCCATCCATCTCATCCTCTGTTGCCCCCTTCTCCTTCTGCCCTCAAGCTTTCCCAGCATCAGCAGCTTTTTCAGTGGGTCAGCTCTTTGCATCAGGTAGCCCAATTATTGTAGCTTCAGCATCAACTTCAATCCTTTCAACGAATATTCAGGATTGATTTCTTTTGGGATTGACTGGTTTGATCTCCTTGTAGTCTAAGAGACTCTCAAGAGTCTTCTCCAGCACCACATTTTGAAAGCATCAGTTCTTCAGTGCTCAGTCTTATGGTCCAATTCGAACATCCATACGTGACTACTGGAAAAACCATCCATAGCTTTGACTATACAGACCTTTGTCAGCAAAGTGATGTCTTTGCTTTTTAATACATTGCCTAGGTTCATCATAGCTTTTCTTCCAAGGAGCAAACGGCTTTTGATTTCATGGCTACAGTCACCATCTGCAGTGATTTTGGAGCCCAAGAAAATAAAGTCCGTCACTGTTGCCATTTTTCCCCCATCTATTTACCATGAAGTGATGGGACCAGAAGCCATGATCTTAGTTGTCTGAATGTAAAGTTTTAAGCCAGCTTTTTCATTCTCCTCTTTAAATTTCAACAAGAGGCTCTTCAGTTCCTCTTCACTTTTTGCCCTAATGGTGGTGACATCTGCATATCTGAGATTATTGATATTTCTCCCAGCAGTCTTGATTCCAGCTTGTGCTTCCTCCAGCCCAGCATTCGGCATGATGTATTCTGCATACGAGTTAAATAAGCAGGGCAACAATATATGGCCTTGACATACTCCCTTCCCAATTTTGAACCAGTCCATTGTTCCATGTACTGTTCTGTTTCTTCTTGACTCGAATTCAAGCTTCTCAGGAAGAAGGTAAGGTGGTCTGTTATTTCCATCTCTTTGAGAATTTTCCACAGTTTTTTGTGATCCACAAGTCAAAGGCTTTAGCATAGGCAGTGAAGCCAAAGTAGATGTTTTTTCTGGAACTCTCTTGCATTTCCTGTGCTCCAACGGATACTGGCAATTTGATCTGTGGCTCTTCTGCTATTGCTATTTGTAGAGTTTTTTAAAGTCGTTCTAACCGGCATGAGGTGGCACCTCATTGTGTGAATAATTTTGATATGCATTTCTCTGATAATTAATGATGTTGAGCCTATTTGTCATTTGTGTTGTTTTCTTTGGAGAAATATCGTTCAGAACTTCTGCCCCTTTCTGATTGGGTTATTTGGGGTGTTCTGTTTTTGATTCTTGTTGTTGATGGGATTACTGTTGAGTTGTATGAGCTCTTTGTAAGGTTTTGGAAACTAAGCCCTAGATGGTCACATTATTTGCAAACATATTCTTTCATTATGTCAGTTGTCCTTTTTTGTTTGTTTCCTTTGCTATGCAAAAGTTTTTAAGGTTGCGATTCCATTTGTTTGTTTTTATTTCTATTGCCTTGGGGGACTGACCTAAGAAACCATTGCTATGTTTTATGTCATAGAATGTTTTGCCTGTGATTTCTTCTAGGAGGTTTATGGTGTCATGTCTTATGTTTATAAGTCTTTAAGCCATTTTGTATGTGTTTTTGTGTATGGTGTGAGGATATGCTCTAACTTCAACTGCTTACATGTGGCTGTCCAACTTTCCCAGTACCACTTGATGAGACATTTTCCCATTGTATATTCTTGCCTCCTTTGGCAAAGATTAGTTGACTGTAGGTGTGTGGGTTTATTTATGGGTTCTCTCTTCTGTTACATTGATCCACGTCTGCTTTTGTTTGAATACCACACTGTTATGATTAGCTTAGCTTTGTCACATTGTCTAAAATCGGGGAGACTTATGCCTCATGCTTTGTTCTTTTTCTTCAGGATTGCTTTGGCAATTCTAGGTTTTTTATGGTTCTGTATAAATTCTAGAATTATGCTGTGCTGTGTTGTGCTTAGTGGCTCAGACGGTGAAGAATTATTCTAGTTCTGTGCAAAAGTCTATGAATTTCTTAAAAGTACTAAAGAATGAATAAATAGATGCTCCATGTTCTTCAGTGAGCAAGTTACAGTATTTTATCACTCCTCAACGCCACCTCACTTCAAAGGTCTTGTAGGACTCACTCTCTGTTACATTTGAAATCATCCAAATCTCAGCCTATTCCCTATCTTATGCCCCTTTATCTTTTCTTAAGACCCATTCTCTGTCTTTGAGAGAAGTAGAAAAAGCTACCCTCACTAGGTCAGGTAGCCTCACAGAAACTAGGCTTTGTATGCAGAACATAAGAAAATCAGCTCCTTGTTGCCTCCTGGGTGAGGACGATTGCTCGAGGCAGGCAGACGTAAACCTTTGTGATGGCTGTATCACCCCTGTTCTTTTCAAGCAGTGCCTTCACTGATAAAGCACAGTTACCCATACTGCCCTCTGCCAGCCAATTCCTCTGACCTGGGGCTTTCTCCCGAGGCTCTTAGCATACAATCAGGGCATAACCACTCTTGCTAGATTTCTGGTTACTGGCTAGGGAAACCCAGATGCTCTGCTAGTGGCCAGAAATGAAATTTATTTTAGCTTCTCCATGCTATCAGAAAATCATGCCATCAGAAAATGTCATATCTGGATCTCTTTCTTCCCAGATTTATCTCCCCCTTGACCTGTCTTGATCCTAAGAATCACTCTGTCCTAGACAGGTACCCCTGGAAGCTGGCATCACCTCCACCTTCTCACTGCTTTGAAGCAGAATCTGTTACCTACATTCTGGACTGACAGAGGGCAAGGACCAGACAATAGCATCTGACAGGTCAAGTGCAGGATCCAGAAATCAGCAAACCCAGTGGCACTACTCACCCAGACAGACTGAGGGACCATCTAACATCATAAATGAAGCACAGAATTTGGGAGCAGAAATGCACACGGATAAGTCCTGTGTTTGCTTCTCGTTAGCTGCATGACTGAGTTTCTGACCATATAGCTCCTTGCATCTCCACTTTGTGCTCCAAAGTGCTGTACTCAGTATGCCAGCAAATTTGGAAAAACTCAGCAGTGGCCACAGGTCTGGAAAAGGTCAGTTTTCATTCCAATACCAAAGAAAGGCAATGCCAAAAAATGTTCAAACTACCACACAGTTGTACTCATTTCACATGCTAGCAAATTTATGCTCAAAATTCTCCAAGCGAGCCTTCAACAGCACATGAACCAAGAACTTCCAGATGTTCAGGCTGGTTTTAGAAAAGGCAGAGGAACCAGAGATCACAATGCCAACATCTGTTGGATCATAGAAAAAGTAAGAGAGTTCCAGAAAAACATCTACTTCTGCTTTATTGACTATGCCAAAGCCTTTGACTGTGTGAATCACAACAAACTGTGGAAAATTCTGAAAGAGATGGGAATACCAGACCACCTGACCTGCCTCCTGAGAAATCTGTATGCAGGTCAAGAGGCAACAGTTAGAACTGGACATGGAACAACAGACTGGTTCCAAATCGGGAAAAGAGTACACCAAGGCTGTATATTGTCACCCTGCTTATTTAACTTATATACAGAATGCATCGTGTGAAATGCTGAGTTGGATGAAGCCCAGGCTGGAGTCAAGACTGTCAGGAGAAATATCAGTAACCTCAGAAATGCAGAGGACACCATCTTACAACAGAAAGCAAAGAGGAATTGAAGACCCTCTTGATGAAAGTGAAAGAGGAGAGTGAAAAAGCTGGCTTAAAACTCAGCATTCAAAAACCAAAGGTCATGGCATTAGGTCCCATCACTTCCTGGCAAATAGATGGGAAAACAGTGGAAACACTGAGAGACTTTATTTTCTGGGCTCCAGAATCACTGCAGATGGTGACCGCAGCCATGAAATTAAAACACACTTGCTCCTTGAAAGAAAAACTATGACCAACCTAGACGGCATGTTGAGAAGCAGAGACATTGCTTTGCCGACAAAGGTCCGTCTAGTCAAGGCTATGGTTTTACCAGTAGTCATGTATGGATATGAGAGTTGGACCATAAAGCTGAGCACTGAAGAACTGATGCTTTTGAACCGTGGTATTGGGGAAGACTCTTGAGAGTCCCTTGGACTGCAAGGAGATCCAACCAGTCCAGCCTACCTCCTAGAGTTACTGGTTGGTAATCAGTCCTGAATATTCATTGGAAGGACTGATGCTGAAACTGAAGCTCCAATACTTTGGCCACATGATGCAAAGAACTGACTCATTGGAAAAGACCCTGATGCTGGGAAAGACTGAAGGCAGGAGGAAAAGGGGATGACAGTGGATGAGATTGTTGGATGGCATCACCAGCTCGATGGACATGAATTTAAGCAAGCTCTGGGAGTTGGTGATGGACAGGGAGGCCTGGCATGCTGCAGTCCATGGGGTCACAAAGAGTTGGACACGACTGAGTGACTGAGCTGACTGGCTGAGCTGCATGACTAAGTTTCTGACAACATAGTTCCTTGCATCTCCATATATTCACCCACACGGGGAGATAACTGTCCTGCTGGATGGTTACCATTTTAGGCAGGATATTAGTGACAGCTGACATTTACTGAGAGCTTCCTTTGTGCCATGCTTGACCTGGCTATTTTATGTACATTGGTTTATCTCCTGTTGACAACTCTTGGAGGCAGTGTATGTGCATGGAAGAAAGAGGCATATCATAAAGTGTTATCAGGTAGGTTCTTCGGAAACAATTTTTCACCTACCAAAGGGACATTCATATGTTTCTGCCTAATAGTAAAAGAGCCAGAGGGTTTATACCCAGAGCTGTGAGCAGGTTGGAAGCAGGCAAAAGGAGGATGCAAGCCAGTGACTGGATGCTGAAGATGGGGTCAGCCCCTCAGGGGTGACATCTTGAATGGCAGGTTCCTGGGGTTGTAGCCCTACCTAGTAAACTGAGGCAGAAGCTCTGGTTTACAGTAAGAAAGAGCTAAGCAGGCACGTTAGAAAAGTTTCTAGATCAGCAGTGGTCAGATGACCTTGTATCTTGAGCTTGTTGAGGGTTTATCGAAACATACATTGCTCAGCCCATCCCCGTAGTTTCTGTATGGGGCTTGAAAATCCCTAACAAGGCCCTGCATGATAGAGACGCCGCCCATCTGCACGCCATGCTTTGAGAGGCAAAGGTGGTAAACCAGGCTCCAGAAACCCCAAAGCAACCTACAGTCTCGTTTCCATTCTTTCCTNAACATACATTGCTCAGCCCACCCCCGTAGTTTCTGTATGGGGCTTGAAAATCCCTAACAAGGCCCTGCATGATAGAGACGCCGCCCATCTGCACGCCATGCTTTGAGAGGCAAAGGTGGTAAACCGGGCTCCAGAAACCCCAAAGCAACCTACAGTCTCGTTTCCATTCTTTCCTTGTAGCGGTTCTACATTTTTGAAAATATTTTTCTGCACTTAAAAATGAAAAGATTTCACACACACATCCAGAGATTTCCACTTTCAAGAACTGATTCTAGAAACACACTCATATGTCACACACATTTGATGGAGTAAGCTGATACTGACCTTGATTAGATGGCTTCTCTTCTGTCTGGCTCTTGGAGAGAAGACAAAATATAAACCCCCAAACCCAGCATTTCCAGATTGACCTGTCAATATGTGGTTAACATCTGTGTTTTAATTCACTACTTTTTACGTTCATATAGGTTTGAACTTCTTTTATGAGCCAGTTTACCTACTACATGCCTGTTTTTCTTCCAGGAATGTCCCCATTTCTACCACAGAAAAGCAAACTGATTAATTGTTGTGAAAATCCACCTGATCGTATTTTTAAAAATCTGTTTAAAATGCATTAGCCTGGATCTAAGTGATGTCACAGTTACTAGTGTGTTGACGTTTATGTATGAAAACAAAATAATAGCTGTGGCAAATCAAGGAGGAATGTTTAGGACTGTTTACCAAGAGACGGGACAGATTCTCCAGCAACCCCGGTAGTCCTGCCTTCTTGCCCTGAAGTTGGACTTTTCTCCAAGGCTGTACTGGTAAAGGTGGGGATGCCGTAGTTGACCAGGAGTAAAAGTATTTCCCATCCAGGGACATCTGGAGCATCCCTGTATGGGGCCTTCTTATGGTCAAAGTCTCCTCATGGGGATTTCTCCTCCCCTGAACCGTTTTCCCGTGTCTTTTTCTTTTCTTTTTTTTACCTTGTGGTGTGTCTGTGTGTAACAAACAACTGTATTATAGTTTTTTTAATTAATTTTTTTGGCATATAGTTGCTTTACAGTTTGTGTTAGCTTCTACTATATGCACAGCAAGGTGAATCAAGTATACATATATATACATTTCATCTTTTTTTATTTCCTTCCCATTTAGGTCAGCACAGAGCACAAATTAGAATTCTGGGTCTTAAGGTATTTAGCTTTTTAAGGAAACTCCATACTGTTCATCATAGCGGCTGTATCATTTGACATCTCACCAACAGTGAAAGAGGGCTGCCTTTTCATAACACCCTCTCCAAAATTTATTGTCTGTAGATTTTTAAAATAATGGCCATTCTGACTGGTGTGACGTGATACCTTATGGTAGTTTTTATTTGCGTTTCTGTAATAATTAACCATGTTGACCATCTTTTCTTGTGTTTGTTGGCCATCTCAGTATTTTTGTTGTCTAGTAACCTTGTGTTTGAAATATTAGCTAGTTCATGAAGAAGGATTTCCTATAAGGGTTATACAAGCTAAATGTGAGGTATGTATATTTTCTCTTTTCCTATTTTACTGAGATCCTCTGTAATTATTTTAAGAAATATAGTGTATAGAATACATAAATACCAAGAAGTGGCTATATCTGAATCCCCACTGGTCAAATTATGGCCTGAGTACCAGGGGCGACCACATTTCCTTGGGAGCCTTTGACAAATGCAGAATCAGAAGCCCAAGTCAACCCAGTTAGACTCTGTAGGATAACAAGATTTCTAAATGATTTATCTGCCAAGTGAAGCTTGGAGAAATATTGCTCTGTTAAAGTCTTAGACATACAAAACTTGGCATCTCAGAAGAAACTGAGATCATTGATACTTGGGCAAAAAAAAGAGATTTTGGAAAAAATCTTGAAAATGTAGTCTGCAGGTGATTGTCAATTCAGAGGCCCTCTTGCAAGATATCAAAAGCTTCCATGAACCCACATGTATTAGTGTTCATCTACTTTAAAAAAAAAAAAAAAA
>SJYA01002905.1:3366283-3381461 GCA_006410615.1 Neotragus moschatus | reverse complement strand
CGTGGGGTCCGCAGAGCACAGGCCCGGGTCTCTCCAGTCTCGAGGGTCCGCGGGGCGTCCTCTGATCGTGGGGTCCGCGGAGCGCAGGCCCGGGTCTCTCCAGTCTCGAAGGTCCGCGGAGCGTCCTCTGGTCGTGGGGTCCGCGGAGCGCAGGCCCGGGTCTCTTCTCTCTCGGGGGTCGGCAGGGCGTCCTCTGATCGTGGGATCCACAGAGCCCGGGCCGGGCGGGGTCTCTTCAGCCTCGGGGGTCTGCTGGCCGGGGCCTGGAGCCTTTGACCGCCTCAGACCCGCCCGCACATACAGGTGTGAGTCCCTACTGCGTTTCCTCTACTTTTCCTCAGGGAAGGCGACCCTGGCCTGGTGATAACAGGCGAAGACCGGAGGCCTTGGCCTGGGCAGAGGGGCTACCCTGTCAGTTTGAGGCTGAGATTCCCTCCCAGCTTGCAGGCCAGGCCTCCTGCCTTGCAGGTTTTTGCCTTTTGTACATTTTGTTTCCCTATGTGGGTAAACAAGAAATCGGGTGATGCTGGTCATGACGACAAGTCCCTGACCCGGGAAGCAGACAGGCCCTTGTTAAATTGGGTGAGAGGATGTGGTGAGAAGGGAACAGCTACCCACTCTGGTACTCTAGCCTGGAGAATTTGCAAAGAGTGGGACACAACTGAGCGACTCACTTTCACATGTGGTGAGAGGGTAACACCTGAAACTTAAGACTCAAGTGAACTGAATCCGACCTTCCTTGAAGCCCAGAGGGCAAAGGACACCCCTAAGGTCACTATGCCTGGAGGCAGCTTGGGAATTGACCTGTGACCTGCACCAGCAGCTTCCTTATTAACATAACGGGGGGGGGGGGTGTCTTTAGAGAAATGGGTATTTACAAGTTTCCCCCAGCCTCTGGGCCTCTTGTCTTCATCTCTCAAATGGAGTCTCATCAGCTCCAGTCTTCCAGTTTTAAGCATTCCTGAGTCCTTGAAAGAGAGCAAAGTGAGGACTAAGTTTTGGAAAAGAAAAGAAGCTGAGGGGGAGGAAAGGTGGGCAGGAATGTGGCAGGGCCGCCTGCGGGGCAGTCAGGGCCCAGTAGATGCCCCTAGGCCCCGCGCTGCTCCTAGGCCCATGCCCTTGAGGATTCCGCTGGGGGTCCCTAGCTGTGAGGGCCACTGTGTGTGCAGCCTGCCTGGTAAGAGAGCACTCTGGGTTGGAGAGGCTGGAGGGCTTCCTGGAAGAAGGGGCTCTTGTGCCCGTGAACCTGCCCGGAGCCCTCCTGCCCGCAGGGCCGTGCTGGTCAGCCCCATCTTGTCTGTTCAGACGCCGCTTTGCATCTGCCGGCCTCCTCACGCCTCCTGGCCGTCGCCTGCCCTCCAGCTGTGCCTCCGTGGCCCTCCCCGCTCCCGTGTGCAGTCCACTGGTGACCTGGTCAGTCTGAGATCACAGCTGTCTGGGAAGGCCTCCTCTGTTCTCTGGGAACCCCAGCACTGCCCTTGGAAGAGCCGGCCTTACGCTCGATGTCTTTTCTGGGCCTCTCGGCCCTGAAGTTCTCCACTTGCGTGTACAAGTGTTTTCTGCTGAACGAAGTGAACAGATCCTCAGGGTGGGGCTCATGCCCAGTGGCATCATGTTTGGCTCCCTGAGCAGACCTGTGGACTACAAGCTGGCCTGTCCCAGCCTTCCTAGCCGATGAAGCGGTGGCAGGAGCCCGCAAGGGTGCCCGTGGTGCGGGCCTCGGGTCCTGTCCCAGGGTCGGCAATCCCCGCCCAGAGCCAAGCCCAGANCAGTGGCATCATGTTTGGCTCCCTGAGCAGACCTGTGGACTACAAGCTGGCCTGTCCCAGCCTTCCTAGCCGATGAAGCGGTGGCAGGAGCCCGCAAGGGTGCCCGTGGTGCGGGCCTCGGGTCCTGTCCCAGGGTCGGCAATCCCCGCCCAGAGCCAAGCCCAGACGGGAGGCAGGGCCAGCACGAGGCACTTTTGGTTCCTAGCCTTTTAGTTTTGTTCTTGGGATAATTTGCTCTCGGAAAACATCAAGACTTTGGCCACCTGCTGCGAAGGACTGACTCCTTAGAAAAGACCCTGATGCTGGGAAAGATTGAACGCGGGAGAAGGGGATGATAGAGGATGAGATGGCTGGATGGCATCACCGACTCTATGGACAAGAGTTTGAGTAAACTCCGGAAGTTGGTGATGGACAGGGAGGCCTGGCGTCCTGCAGTCCATGGGGTCACAAAGAGTGAGACACGACTGAGCCGACTGAAAACATCACATTTCTTTTTTTCTGAACGTGAGGTGACCCCACGGTGTGTCTTGCACGGCGTGTGCTCAGGGTGGGGGGAGGCGTCCCCATCGTCTCTCGCCAGCCCTTCTGTGGGCCAGGGGTGCGGCTCCCACCTCGGTCCAGGGTCGGCGTGCAGAGCTGTGGCTGGAGCAGACTGTGCGTGGACCCTGGGTCCCAGGGTTTTGTTTTTTTTTTTTGGTTGGTTGCTGGTTTTCGTTTTTCGTTGTTTTACCATTTTTGAGGTATGATTGACCTCTGAAAAGTTCTATGTTAATTAGTTTGGAGATAAGTGTACAGGCCCACAAACACACCCACCACCTCCCAAATATTCCCCTGAGCTCTTGTTGTTATTTGTGGTAAGAACCTAAGATCGACTCCCCCCCCCCCCCCACCTTAGCAAATTTTTAAATGATAAACAGTTTAAATGGGATTCCCAGGTGGCTCAGTGGTGAAGTCTTCTGCCTTGCAGGAGACCCAGGTTCAATCCCTGGGTTGGGAAGATCCCCTGGAGAAGGGCATGGCAACCCAGTCCAGAATTGTTACCTGGAGAATCCCATGGACAGAGGAGCCTGGAGGGCTACAGTCCACGGGGTCGCAAGGAGTTGTACACAGCCGAGTGACTGAACAACAGATGCGTACAGTCTGGTTGCCAGGATCACACTGAGCAGCGAGTCCCCGGGACTCACTCAGCCGCACGGCTGACCCTGCGCCCTTTGACCAGCCCTCCACTCCCCTCCTCTGCCTCTTGTCTACCCCCCGCCCCTCGTGTTAAGCCTTGTTGTGGAGAAGTGTTTGCTGATATGTCTGGCTCACCTCACCCAGCGCCTGTGGCTTCATGGAGGGCCAGTTCCCCTTCTGTTTTGAGGCTCGTATTCCGTTGTGTGTCTGTCCGCATTTTCCTTATCTCGATGGACATCTTGGTTGAGTTGTTCCCGTGTCTTGGTGTGACTGGTACTGCAGGAAGCTTGGGAGCACAGGCCTTTCTTAGACATTCTGGCTTCAGGCCCTGGGTCAGTGCCCGGCAGGGGTTGCTGGGTCGCACAGCAGCTCACGGCTCCGCTTCTGAGGCGCTTCCTCACTGTTTGCTGCTGCAGCTGCGCCCGTTCTCATCCCACCAGTCGCCCTCTTTGTTATCCCCCCAGCAGGAGCTGCTTTCCATTCTCCAGAGTAACAGACCCATAACCACTGTGAGACCCATAACCACTGTGAGGCAGTGTCTCTCGTGGGGTTTCCATTCCTCCCGATGAGCTGTGATCTGCAGGTCTGTTCATGTCCCTCTTGGCCATTCATGTGTGATGTTTGGAGAAATTTATATTCAAGTCTTTCACCTGTTGAAGAATTAGGTTATTACTTCTATTCAACAAGGAGTGGAAACTCCAGGCAGGACAGCCAGGCAAGAAAAAAGAAAGGAAAGCCATCCAGGTCAGAAAGGAAGAGGTAAAGGGCTCTGCTTGCAGACGGCGTGGTCTTCATCTGTAGAAAGCCTGAGCGCTGCCCGGTCACCAGATCTGCTCAGCAACCTCGCCACGGTTACAGGGCACAGAAGGACACGCAGGCCTCGCTGGCACTTCTGTCCAGCATCCAACTCTCTGGGAAGGAAGTTAAGCCCCCTTCCAGTAGCAGCAGAAAGGGTCTGATACCCAGGGACTCACAGCCATGTCCTCCAGGCAGGTTCTTGCCCTCCCGGGGCCTCTGACGGGAGCGGAGGAGAGGGCCCCAGGCTCTCGAGGGCCTGACTGAGAGCACCTCCAGGGAGGCGGCCAGGACGCTGCCCAGTGTCCGCCCAGCCACGCAGGCGGACAGCCAGGGAAGTCGGGGCGAGTGGGGCCCTGGCGCCTCTGCCGCAAGTCCTCACCCTGCCTGGCAGCTTCGGTTTCCTCTCCACACCATCTTCTGCCCCCACTGAAGGTTCTAGCCCCGAGAGGTGTCCCTCTGCCTTCCTGCTTCTGTGCACGTGCGGGCACGCATACGTGTGTGCCTCCAAGCCTGACCTCGCCAGGGTCCCCTTCCTGCAGGACAGGCAGGCTGTATGGTCCCAGAGCCCGCACCTGCCTGGGATAGCAGGGCCCCCCAGGAGCCGACGGGGTGTGCGGAGGGGCTGCCTAGGGGGCCCCACACTGCAGCCCTGGGTCCTCACTGTGTCACCCTGCCCACCCTTCGAGGGTGCAGGTGTCTGCCAGGCGTGCTAACGTGTCGATTTTTAAAGTTGCACGTTTAACGGACCTGACCACAGCCTTTGCGTGCCGGTTCTGGCCCAGAAGTGCTTGGGCTGAGCACAGAGCAGCCTCTGCCAGGAGCCGGAGGGCCCTTCTTCTNTTGTCTGTAGATTTTTAAAATAATGGCCATTCTGACTGGTGTGACATGATACCTTATGGTAGTTTTTATTTGTGTTTCTGTAATAATTAACCATGTTGAGCATCTTTTCTTGTGTTTGTTGGCCATCTCAGTATTTTTGTTGTCTAGTAACCTTGTGTTTGAAATATTAGCTAGTTCATGAAGAAGGATTTCCTATAAGGGTTATACAAGCTAAATGTGAGGTATGTATATTTTCTCTTTTCCTATTTTACTGAGATCCTCTGTAATTATTTTAAGAAATATAGTGTATAGAATACATAAATACCAAGAAGTGGCTATATCTGAATCCCCACTGGTCAAATTGTGGCCTGAGTACCAGGGGCAACCACATTTCCTTGGGAGCCTTTGACAAATGCAGAATCAGAAGCCCAAGTCAACCCAGTTAGACTCTGTAGGATAACAAGATTTCTAAATGATTTATCTGCCAAGTGAAGCTTGGAGAAATATTGCTCTGTTAAAGTCTTAGACATACAAAACTTGGCATCTCAGAAGAAACTGAGATCATTGATACTTGGGCAAAAAAAAGAGATTTTGGAAAAAATCTTGAAAATGTAGTCTGCAGGTGATTGTCAATTCAGAGGCCCTCTTGCAAGATATCAAAAGCTTCCATGAACCCACATGTATTAGTGTTCATCTACTTTAAAAAAAAAAAAAAAAGAAAGCTTGATGAGTAATGCTTCTAAATGAATGCCTATATTATTAATCAGGTCGTCTATGCAATTTGGAAAATAGTCATATATTTATATATATCAGAGAATATTTTTTCAGTTGTTTTAGCAATGCTTGCACACATGGATTCTCACAGCCTTTATAACTTCACAACCCACAGACAGGGAGATACTGGTCTAGAGAAATAATGATTAATCAGTTGTCACAGGATTGGTTTCCTGCCTATGCAGGAGATATAGAATAATTGAAGATGGTGTACTCCCAGAAACAGTTTGCAAGAGTGGTTCATGTCTGACTTGCAAGCCTAATTAATAGCCCCATAGCAGTGATTCTCACTTGCCTGGGAATCCCCTGATAGAAATGCAAAGGCCCAGGCCCTCCAGTACTTCAGTGACCCCTGACCTGCCCTGTTCCTGACTAACTTACCAGGTGGTTCTAATCCACATCCTGCCTGTAGGGCCGCAGCTCGCCAGGAGGGTTTCTCAACTTCTGCCCTGTGAACATGCTGTGTGTGCTCTGAGGCACTTCAGTTGTGTCTGATTCTTTGCAACCCCATGCACTATAGCCCACCAGGCTCCTCTGTCCATGGGATTCTCTAGGCTTGAATTGTGGAGTGAATTGCCGTGTCCCTCCTCTGGGTGATCTTCCCAACCTAGGGCTCGAACCCTCGTCTCTTAAGTCTCCTGCATTGGTAGGCAGGTTCTTTACCACTAGCGCCACCTGGGAAGCCCGTGAACATGCAGGGCCTGAGGCTTCTTAGTCAGGAGGGCTGTCCTGCACATTGCAGGATGTTGAGCAGCATTCCTGGCCTCAACCCATGCCAGAAGCCTTCCCCACTGCCCAGTTGTAACAACCAGAAACATCTCCAGACCTTGCCCAAAGTCCCTAGGAGGACAAAGTGACCCCCAGTTGAACTACTGACCTACAAGATGAAGTTCTCAGTGTACCGTGTGGCTTGAGACCTGCACAGCATCACCAGACCCAAAGAGCTGGGCGGCTTTGCCCATTTACTTCTCACTTCCTGGGGCCCTCCCTGCCTGGTCATCGGTGGTTACGATTATGGGTCCCAGACTGGGGGAAAAAAAATTCTAGTCTCTTCTGATCTTGACACATTGAGACTAACCCAGCTAAATGATTCCAACATTACTTTGTGGTTTGGGTTCAATTTAGAGGCAATATGCAAGGCTCAACCAAGCATTTGTCTTATGTCAGGGCCTCGTCACATTTGTCACACAAAAACCAGACCACAGAATATCCTTTCACAAAAAAAAAAAAAAAAGTCTTTTCTAAAGCCAATTTTCAGTCCGTGTTTGAAAATTATATTCCACCAAGATGAAAAACATACATTTTCATTTTGTTTCGAATTAGCACAGTAAACAGCTGGCTCTCTTCTTTCCAGGGGAGGCCTCTGCTCCATTTGTTAGCTCTGTTTCTGATATTTCACCTACCCTTTATTTACTTAACAGAGTTTGACAGGAAATTCGCAGAGAGATAATATATCTCCATTAATAGGGTGACTAGGGGAACATATTCTAAGGTTACAAGTGGACTGGAACAATAACTTACGCTTTTGACATTTTTGTCAGCTACCATCCCATTCACAGCATCCAGCAGAGCTTCTCCTCAACTAGCAAAACTTAGGAGTGTTTTGTGGCCAAGCACATTTCAGTACTTTTCAGAAGACGTGGGCCCGTTACACCATTATCACTGGATAATGGTGCCGATTAGAAAGGCTTGTGAGGAAGGCAACCTGATGCCCATGAAAACTGATCTTCAGGCATAAATCAGGCCACTCGAAAGAGTGAAAATGAATCAAGTCGGATTTCTGGGTGCATCTGGGAATGCTGAGGGTCTGAAATGTCTTCTTCCTCAAGGTCATCCATCAGTGATGAACTTAAAGGTGCAGAAAGGGAAATTTGTTACCCGAAAATGTAAACTATACTTTTTGTCCTAATTTGCTGGTGGCTTGCTGAACTGTAGGGAGTGTCACCTGAGACATAGAAGCTCCTCATGTTTGTAAGCACACACATGGACTTTCCTCTTTGCAAAACTTCACGGGATAAAAATAAAAATAAACCAGAGAGTTATGTCTTAAGAATCCCTTTACCTGTCTGATAGCTTTTTACACTGGTTCCAGGAACTCCCAGAGTGAATAAGGGTTGTCTTCTATCCACGTACTCGGAGCCAAATTATAGAGAAGCAAACCTGCAATGGAAAGGAAAACGTCCCCATCTACCAGATGCTTCTACAATTACTCCTGGCCCCAGTCCTGTCTAAAAAGTGACTCCAATAATTGATAATGGAAGGGGCATGATATAAAGTAACAATGCAATTTATAGCAGGGAGATAAAACCCAGAGAGAAGGACATTTACCTTATAATGCTATTAATATAAAAGTAATTATGAGGGTTGGTTCTAATTAGAATGTTCACAGAGAATCAGGATAGAGTGACCAGGAGAGAGAGCTTCCTAGCGTTAGAACTTCATTCTTTAACTTGGAAGGTTACATGCTTTTTCCAAGAAGGACATTAAAATCTTTTAAGTTGTGCCATTTAAAAATCAATCTGCAGTTGATTGTCTTCTCCAGATCTGTAAAAGCATCTATCAAGAGAGAGTTTGTAATTTACGTACTTATTGTACAGTGTATATTCTGTCATACCTATTAAGTAGCTAATATGTACACACACAGAGTGGTTTAAATTGAGTCCCCAGAAAGGTTCACATCATCATCCATGGTTACCTGGGAATGTGACCTCATGTGGAAATAATCTTTGCAGGTACAATCAAACTAAAGTGACATCAGACTGCTTTAGGACCTTATGATTGCTGTCCTTATAGGAAGAGGAGAGAGGAGACACACACGCACGCACACACGCAAATACTATGTGAAGATGGAGGAAATGACTAGAGGGATGCAGGCCAGGGATTTCTGACAACCACCTAAAGCTAGAAGATGGGAATGAAGCAGATTCTCTTGAGTCTCTGGAAGAAATTAACCCTGATGACATCTTGATCTTGAAATTCCAGCCTCCTGAACTGGGAGGGAACAAATGTTGTTGATTTCAGCCACCTAGTTTGTGGTAATTTGTTATATCAGTCCTAGAAACTGGTGCTAATAAGTATGTTTTTCAGCTCTGTAGTGAGGATTTTTACTCAAATGAGTTTGAATTTTTGTTTTGGTTAGAAAAGAACTAAAACCTTTTACTGTATTTCAGTATATGTTTCAATATATGTCACACATATATATATTTGACACTAATAACAAAAGTTGATATTTCATTCAATCTTAACATATAAAAGCTGGTTTCTTTAATCAAAAACCAAGTGACACCATTTTCCTTTTAAAAAGCTGTTGTTCTAAAAGCTACTTTTTTGGCAACCCAGGACCTAATCCCTTAACCAAGAAAAGGACAGACAAAGCAACAATGACAAAATATAAACATAAAACAAAAATGTAAAGGAACTCTGCCTAAAATAATCATCACATAATTGTCACAGCTCCCTTCTCTCAACTTATTTCTTAAAATTTCATTCAGTAATGACTTTCATTTAAGAAATAGTTCTAACAGTCTAGATTATTGGCCTTTTGCAATTGATAAGCAAGACTTGAATTGGTGGAGATATTCAGGGAAGATAAAATAAACGCATAAATTTATATAAGTAAGTGTCATTGAGGACAAAGAAAAAGAAAAATTTACAAGAAATGCTGAACAATTATGTCTGTTTCTAATGTGAGCATGAGTCATCAAGAAAATCTAATTTCATGCCCCCTATCTTCAAATAGAAAAAGTCAAAACCTGTAGAAAAGTATATATGGAAATGTTAGATTATGAATGTTTTAAAGTTGCTTCTTAAGGGAAAAAAAAAGCTTCCATTATGTGGGCATTTTACTTACTTGTAGTACATATTATCCTTCAGTCTTTCTGATTACAAGTATTATTTCAGCTGCCAAAAAATAACATTTTAATTTTGGAAACAATTTTGAATATTTTTTTCTTATTTAGAGCATTCCTATGCATGTAAATGGGCCTGTCTGTGATCTGTGTTGATATTTAAGGTGCTTACATAACCATATGGAAAATGAAATGAAAATTCCTGTTTACATTTCTTGAACATTTTACATATTTTTTAAAGTTCAAATTTTTTAATGTTAAAAAGTGTTCTTGTTTATAACGCACATAAATATGTTTCTCAGAAAAGTAATTTTAATAAATGTCTGTTTGCTTGAATTAAAAGGCAATCTTTAGAATTCAGCATCTAATACAGAATCAGAAGCGTAGGTACTAGCAAAATGAAGAAGAACCAGTAAGCCATCTTTCCTAAGGCTGCCTGGTAGCTAGTCTCAGGTTACTGGTCTGATATGTGGTTATCTATGCAAACCAGACAAATACTCTCGGAGATCCTAAGTATCTTTTTCCCCTTTGTAATTTGAACCACCACCTTGAGGCTTTATGCTTGTGGTTTTGCAAATAAATTTAGATGGCAAGTGGTCTTTTTTTTCCTGGTCTTATGCATATCAACTCACTTCAGTCATGTTCGACTCTTTGTGACCCTATAAACTGTAGCCCTCCAGGCCCTTCCAGGCTCCTCAGTTGATGGGATTCTCCAGGCAAGAATACTGGAGTGGGTTGCCATGCCCTTCTCCAGGGGATCTTCCTGACCTAGCGATCGAACTGGTGTCTCTTGTCTCCTGCATTGACAGGTGGGTTCTTTACCACTAGCGCCACCTGGGAAGCCCAGAGTCTTACGCAGCACCCTAAAATTTGTTCTTATATTGGTTGACTTGAAGTGAAGTCACGTGGTAAGCTCCTCTCAGTCCCCGCTCTGCTCTCCTGTCCCATGCAAGCCTGTCTTGTTGAAGGGCATTTCCTGTCTGTCCCTCCCACGACATATGAGTTTCCTCCTCTGGCTTCAGCATACTCTTTACCAGCTAGTGACAGGTGCGAGTCTCATCTGTGCCTGTGGTGTTAGATCTTGCCACATAGAGAAGCCTTCAAATCTCTTCAAATGGTTATGGAAATGTGACCACGTGGATTAACTTGGCTCAAGTCAAAGGCTGCCCCCAGGAACGCCTGGCTACCCCAGAAGGACTCCAAATGCCTCACTGCTGCTGCTGCTGCTGCTGCTNAGGATCCCACATGCCTCAGGGACCAAAAGGCCAAAATGTAAAATGTTGCAACAAATTTAATAATGACTTTTAAAAAGACAGTCCACATCAAAAAACCTTAAAAAAAAAATGGAAGAAGGATCAAAGACAGACAAAAGAATAGGCCTGTTATCATTTTGTCTCTTTGACATGAGACTGTAAGTTAAATCATTCCAAAAAGGTTTCAGTTGATTAGTAAAACAGAATGTTATATTGTACTGAATGATAAAAGCTAGACAAGCCATGTGATTCTTCACTGCTTGCTTTCTGAATACATCTGTTGATATACTGAAGTAATAGCCTCAAAGCCCAAGATGATCAAGTTCACCCTCTGCCTAAATTTCTATTCGTCTCTTGGTGCTGTTATACTAGTGGCTGGAACTGAAATCACATGTTTGAGGCCAAGTCAAAGCATTGACTCAAGTGTGTTCTGCTTGTAGTTGTAAGCCTATTGATAATGAAGATGATATTATTCATGCTTTTAAAGCTATATAGGCACAAATCCTCTAAAGCTATAGGGGCTTCCCTGGTGGCTCAGAGGATAAAGCATCTGCCTGCAGTGCAGGAGGCCTGGGTTCAATTCCTGGATCGGTAAGATCCCCTGGAGAAGGAAATGGCAACCTGCTCCAGTACTCTTGCCCAGAAGATTCCATGGACGGAGGAGCCTGGTGGGCTACAGTCCATGAGATCACAAAAAGTCAGACGTGACTGAGCGACTTCATTCTCTCCAGGCACAAATCCAACAAAAGCAGACTACCTTTTTAATAAATAGCATTAGCACTAACTTTATATTAATAGAACTAAATGGAGAGTTATTAAATGGAAAATCATGAAATATCGAGTGATTTACTAGTTGGTTGCATGCTTTTTGTCATGTTTTACTGTCCAAAAGATCCATAAGCAAAATGTGCCATTTTCCCAGTTCAAATGTCTTGATTGAAACGCGGGTCAGCGGAATGCTCTCAAGCCCAGCTCAGGGACTCGCCATGCCCACTAGCATGGCTTGGTGGCTGCAACTTCATCGTGTGCCCACAGCAACACTGACTTTCCTTCTCTCTTCATCATGCCCATCTGAATGTTACTTCTGGCTATTGCTAATTCAGTTAATGTGTTGAAAGACTGCTTTTGCCTTTACCTAGGTGATTTGTGCGAGAGGGGTTTAAATCTGCCTGTCGTCTTCATGTTAGAACATCATCGCCCACTCTGCAGTTCATGGCTGCAAGACAATCCATTGTTAAACATTACTGTCAGGACGTGTGAGAGGACCCGTGTTGTGCCAGGTTATAAACAGTTCATCCTGAACGTCTGATGTAAGACAATGGAATCTCATGTCTGGAAAAACATTGTCACTAGCAATCAGCATGCCTAACTTGTTTTTAACAGAATCGCAAGGTCGTTATCACCTCTTACAAAATTAACAGTGATTCCTTGACATCATCTAAAACCCAGCCCATGTTCAAATTTTCCTTCTTGTCTCAAATGTCTCTTTGGACGTGGTTTATGTGAATCAGAGTCCGAACGAGGCCCATTGCCTTTGGTAGACTTCCCACATTCTGATTCTAGCTGATTGTTTTCTGATTGTGTCATTTTATTTGTTCTTCTATCTCCCTAATTTCCTGTAAGTACGCCGTTAGATCTGGAGATTTNCAGCCCATGTTCAAATTTTCCTTCTTGTCTCAAATGTCTCTTTGGACGTGGTTTATGTGAATCAGAGTCCGAACGAGGCCCATTGCCTTTGGTAGACTTCCCACATTCTGATTCTAGCTGATTGTTTTCTGATTGTGTCATTTTATTTGTTCTTCTATCTCCCTAATTTCCTGTAAGTACGCCGTTAGATCTGGAGATTTGATTACATTCTGGTTAAATTTTGCTTTTGGCAAGAATCCTTCGGGGTGAGACTGTGTGTTTCCTCTCGCATTGTATCAGGATGCTCCTAATTTCTGGTTCTTTGGCTTTTTTGTGATGTCAAGATTGATTTGGGATAGAACTGACTGAGATGAATAGGGTTTGAGTTGTGAAATTTATTCCTCCCCAATCTGGGTTCAACTTCATTGGAAGAGTTTTGATTATATCTCCAGGGGGAGCTCAGATTAGGGCTGTTAATCAATAGCCAGTACAACTCCTTACTTCATGTAAAAATCATAGAAATGTGTTTCTATCAGAATCATTTCAATGAATAAGCTCAGCCTCAATAATGAGAATTTGTATTCTGATGTAGACCCAAAGGGCTTGGGAGAGGAAGGTGAGACTATGAGGCCGCAGCTGTCTTGTCTCACAAGTGCTACAAAGTCATCGTTACACTGGAATTAACCTTGAAAATCAAATAGAAATCTGGGGAATGAACACATAAAGTCAAAATGAAAGAACATTTTGAGAGGACCTCATGATATATTCAGATTACTGAACCCCACGATTTTATATATTAACTTGAGGAAAACTGATGTATGATGTTTTGTTCCAGTTATGTGTGATATCTGGGTGAAGATCATAAAACAACAGGACTAAGAAAAATTAAATATTACAGAGGCATACTGTGGATAGGACACTACTTCACTGGCAAAACCAAGGGTCCTCTGAAGCTAACAGAAACATTCCATAAGGGTCACATTTAAATCATCTAGGTTCTCACCCAACTGAGTTTTGTGGAGTGAAATTTGAAGATGCACAGTTCAGCTACCAAAAGAGGCTGTAAAGAAATTCCATTAAGGAAGGTCTAAGTTCATATTCTACACTGAAGCGCCTCAGCCTCAGTACTATTGACAGGTAATTCTTCGGTGGGTCGCTGGGGGCTGTCTTGCACATTGTAAGATGTTTAGCAGCATCCCTGGTATCTACCCACGAGAGATAAGTGCATGTGGCAGGCCCAGTGTTGATAAGCAAACATGTCTCCAGCCTTTGCCAAATGTCCAATTCCGGTGGCTGGGGTGAAGGGGTAGGAATCACCCCTAGTTGAGAACCACTCATCTTCAGTGACACTTAGCAAACTCCTCTTCGCATCTTCCAGAAGCTCAAATCATGTGTTCTGGGCACCAGATGATACCCAATGTAAAGTTTTTCAATGTGTATGGTTAGGCTTTTCACAGCCTTGCTTACAAGAGCAGACTGTGAACTCACATAGTCTGAGAACAAATCCCAGAGGTTCCAGCTTCGGATTCGGAAATGTTGACACATCTGGCTTGCTTCCACCTTTTGGCTATGGTGAATAATGCTGCTATGAACATGGGCGTACAAATAACCTGCTTGAGTCCCTGCTTTCACTTCTTTGAGGTGTGGAATTGCTAAGTCAAATGGTAATTCTATAGAGTTTCAATTTTTGAGGAATTGTTGCATCATTTTTTATAGTGGCTATACCATTTTACATTCCCACCAGCAATGTGCAAGGAGTCCAGTTTCTGCACATCTTCACCAGTACTTGTTCATTTGCTGTTTTTAAATTTTCATGGACAAAGGAGCTTGGCAGGCTACAGTCCACGGGATTGCAAAGAATCAGACACAACTGAAGCAGCTTAGCACATACATAGCGTCTTAGCTGTGAGACCTCAGGCAAGATTTTCACCATTTCCTCAACTTGCTGAATAGAAGAGCAGAACAATCTGGGAGAGGATTCTCAAGACTAAATTAAGAAATATCCTATATAAATTATCTGGAATCTGTTATTATTCCCCATGTGCTAGGGAGATTATTGCAGTCTCTATACATAAGATGTAGACAAACTCCCAGTAACAAAATAATGAAAATACACAAGGATTTACCCACAAGCTGGTAAAAGTTATGGAAGAAGTGGTATAAGAGGTCAGGTCAATGTTCCCCTTGATAAATAAGTGTATACTTGTTTTTTGAAAAAATGCTTATAATTATATCAAAAGCTGAAGTGAAACTCCCTCTTGTTGGANAGGAAAATTGCGAATCTGAGTCCTGAAGTTCCCAGCCAGGGACACGATAGACAGGCGGGCATAGCGCTGAAGTTCCCAACTCGGGCCTGCACTTTTGGCTGTCACCTGTCACTGTAGACTGTCTTTGGAAGACTCCTCTGCTGGGAAGAATTTATGAGGCCTACAAAAGTGGCCCAGTGTTTGCTGGGAATATCTGGGCAAGTGGCATTTCTCTTTAAATGACTCTGGGCCATGCACTTAAGTGAAGTACGGGTTGTCCTTCTGCAGGTTTAAACATATAGACAACAAATGTCCAGAGATCCCAAAGCAAAAAATAATCCCGGTTGATGGTCTGCACACCCCCATTCACTGGCCGACTGCCAGCACTGCACTTAGCAAGTGAGTGGGGTGCCCCCTCTTTGAGTCTTGGGGCTGACAAAGTTAGCCATGTGACCTGTATGAAAATATGTGCATAGTCACCAAAATGACACTCACACAAAAGTTTGGTCACTGCAGCTCTGTTGGAGCCTAATGTACTTTATAGATTTTTCCATATTTATTTTGAGAGTAGAAGCTTTGTGTTTGATATAGTCTGAAAAACGAAGTACCCAAGGCAAAGTCTCTTCTGATAGGTAAGAAATGAAGAAAAACGCTTGTAATTTTGTTTGAAGTTCCCCCAAATGCCATTAGCCATTTCAGTTTCTGAGCACTGGCTCATTCGCTTGAGACAGACAGTTTAGAAGGGCTGTCAATTCCATAGACCAAATGCAGATTGATACTGAACTGAGAAACTGACTCAGCCCATTGATGACAAGGGTTATCTTTTTGGCTGTAGAAAGGGAATTCCGATAGGCCCTTCATTGATTAGG
>SJYA01002905.1:3280355-3366126 GCA_006410615.1 Neotragus moschatus | reverse complement strand
GGTGGGGATGTGCAGGGGTGGGGGTGTGCAGGGGTGGGGTGGTACGGGTGTGTGGTGTGTGTGGTGTGTGTGTGATCACCTCAATATAGTGGGGACCAAGCCAGGCCCCTGGAAGACAAAATGGCATAAGATAATTTAGACCCTACCCTTAAGGAACAGGTAGATACCTTTCCTAAAAAGTTACCAAATTCTGTACTACAATTAGAGAAATTAAAAAAAAAAAACAACAACTAGTTGTTGAACTATAATAAGAAACATCAGGGAAGAAAAACTACTGAGATTGTATGACACATGATCTTTGAGATTTTTTTTTCATCTTTTCGTATGTCTGCCTCCCAGCCTCAGAGCTCATCCTCATTCTTGTCCATCAAAGAAGAAACACAGGTTGAGATAGTGTGGGTGGGCATTAGTCAAGCTAGAACGATGGGAAAACACCGTTGATCTTTGACAATTAGTCTATTCATGTTAACCAAAACTCACTTAGTTGCAAGTGACAGACACTCCGTTCAAATTGACATAAGCAAAACCAGATTTTCTTGGGTCATGAAATCAAATTGTCCAGAGAGTGAATGTGAATGGACGNACTGTTGATCTTTGACAATTAGTCTATTCATGTTAACCAAAACTCACTTAGTTGCAAGTGACAGACACTCCGTTCAAATTGACATAAGCAAAACCAGATTTTCTTGGGTCATGAAATCAAATTGTCCAGAGAGTGAATGTGAATGGACGCAAGAGTTCGAGCGCTTCAGGAATATCACTTCCTCCAGCTCTTGTTTCTAATTGAATTCAAAAACTCCAACGAGTTCCAACACAGTTCCCAGCAAAACAGGGGAAAAAAAAATAAAGCTGCTTCTTTATTCCCACAAGGCAGCCCATCCCTGCCTCAGTCATAAAACATCTTGGGATGGTGGTATTCATAAAAGATTGTGATTATCTGGGGTTGGGATAGGGAAATCCCACTAGAATATCAAGGGCAAGAGTGGGAAGGAAGGACCTTGTGGGAAGTGCACTCTGGGCAGAGAGAAACAAAATGTATCAGTCACGCAGTTCTTAGTGGCTTTTCCATGACATTGTAAATACAGAATTTTAAACAGAAAAGAAAGGTTTTTGTAAAAGTGGGGGAAGTAGTGGTCTTCCAGCCTGAAGGTGCCCTTACCCCAGAAATGAGGTGGAAATGGGGGATCAGTGTNTGACATAAGCAAAACCAGATTTTCTTGGGTCATGAAATCAAATTGTCCAGAGAGTGAATGTGAATGGACGAAAGAGTTCAAGTGCTTCAGGAATATCACTTCCTCCAGCTCTTGTTTCTAATTGAATTCAAAAACTCCAAGGAGTTCCAACACAGTTCCCAGCAAAACAGGGGGAAAAAAAAAAATAAAGCTTCTTCTTTATTCCCACAAGGCAGCCCATCCCTGCCTCAATCATAAAACAGCTTGGGATGGTGGTATTCATAAAAGATTGTGATTATCTGGGGTTGGGGTAGGGAAATCCCACTAGAATATCAAGGGCAAGAGTGGGAAGGAAGGACCTTGTGGGAAGTGCACACTGGGCAGAGAGAAACAAAATGTATCAGTCACACAGTTCTTAGTGGCTTTTCCATGACATTGTAAATACAGAATTTTAAATAGAAAAGAAAGGTTTTTGTAAAAGTGGAGGAAGTAGTGGTCTTCCAGCCTGAAGGTGCCCTTACCCCAGAAATGAGGTGGAAATGGGGGATCAGTGTTGAAAGGAAGAATATCAACTTTGTCTCCTAGAATGAATGTCCACATCCATTCCAGATGATCTGCCTGGAGAAAGCAGTTGGACTTGAATTTAGATAGAAGTTGAAACCATTGAACTTAAAATGAAGTATTAAGCTGAATGTTTAAACCATGGGTTTCAAAGCAAGAACCACTATAAACTGTTCAATAGTGCAGTGTCTTTGGAAGCAGAATTAAGTGAAAACACCAGCTTCACTTTTCTCGGAAGCTCTGAGTAATGCCCAGTGTGTTACTTGTCTTTAAATCACAATTTCCACATCTGGGGGCATATGGAGACCTTAACAGTACTTACAGGGCTGTTTAGGCATGGAGTTTGTTTGCACGTGATGCTTTGCATAGAATCTGGCTCACAGTAAGAACTGAAAACAATTATGATATTTCCTTATTTCTGTCTTTCTTTCCATAGGGAAAGAAGCTTTTCGGAGAAAAGTTTTCACTGCTCTAACATGTTGATTGTCACCAGTACTGGCCACATGATTTTCAGGGCCTAGTGCAAGATGGGGAAGTGAGGACCTCTGTTTGAAGACTACTAGGACCAATAATGCATTAAACCAAATGTGGGGCCTTCTCAGCATGGGGCCTCGCATGCCTGCCCAGGCCCCACACCCAGGAAGATGGCTCTGATCCTCACTCAAAGAAGAGAATGTTAAATCCCTTCTGAGCAAGGAGGGAGTGGGAGCATTTGCCTGAGGTGTACTTCTTTTGAGGAGCAAATCTCTGAAAAGGAAGTTCCATTTTCTTCCTTTGCTGGGAGCAGGAAAAACTTCAGACATGGGTAGGAGATGGACCCGTTCCCAGGAGATGCCACTTTCAATTCATTTTAAGGAGGTGTAGAAGAAAGAAGAAAGACTTTTCTTCTTCTTCTTTTTTTCTTTTTAATTTGGATGGGAAGCTTTTTGGAGATGGAAGACAAATGACAATATGGAAAGGAATTTTCAGTGAAATAACATTA
This sequence comes from Neotragus moschatus, assembly GCA_006410615.1. Classification (NCBI taxonomy): domain Eukaryota; kingdom Metazoa; phylum Chordata; class Mammalia; order Artiodactyla; family Bovidae; genus Neotragus; species Neotragus moschatus. The sequence continues at coordinate 3,363,411 of SJYA01002905.1, read as the reverse complement.
TAAATAGCTCTGAAAGCATAACAAAGTGAAGCCAATAAAAATGGATGCATTGCAGTCTGAAATTCCACAAAGATTCTCTTTCAACAATACACTTTATTAATAAATCCGTTTTCTTTGCTCCATTAAAATCATAAAGCTAATCAATTGGTAGTTAGGTTAATGTTACTTTTGTCCTTGCTTGAAAAGCTCCCTTGAGCAATAAAGAATTGTTTTGATCTAAGAGATTTAAAAATACATTTTAAAAATTTAATTTCTATAAATTAAAAAGAATCTCATTTCTGCTCATTCATGGATTATTCTACCATTCCACAGCAACAGAGTGGAGGCCCAAATAATCCTCTAATCTATGTGAACTACAAAGATAGATTGGAAAATCCTCTTGCTTTGCTTGATCCCAACTAATCCAAGATGATGGAAATGTTGCTCCAGTTAAAAGTCAAGGGTAAGAAGCTGGACACACCCTTCTCATTTGGGGTAGCAATTAAACCTTGACTCCAACCATCCACAGTAGCAAAGTGACATGCTAAGTAATCAATGTAGACATTGAATAAACATTAATTTAAGATCCAATGTATAAAAAGCAGAAAACTGGGTGAAAGGGACTTATTTACTTTATCATCCCAGATAAAGGGAAGAGCACATGCCAAACACAGATGTCTTAAAGGTACTTGAAAACATGGTTTGCACCAACAGTCAAGCAAGAAAACCCCATAAAGGGTCGATGGTTTAAAAAAACAAAGAAAAAAAATTACAGGCAGAGGAAAAGTTTCAAGACAACTTTGCTTTTGGCACGTTGTCAAAAATCTTGTCATACTCTTTCTAGAAGACCATGGACATGTGGTTAAAATTCATTTTGTTAGGTTCTTAATGAGGAGTTTGCAATGTTGGTGTTCCACAGTCACAACTGACATGCATCTTGCCCACATGGAGATTGCCTCTGGAATCTCATGATCTCAGATAAGTGAGAGCTCAGTTTACTGCTTGGATGAGTCTGTGTGTGTCTATTAAGAGGAAAGCTCTGACAACACTTTGAGTGGTTACCTCAGGGCTCTAGATGTTACTCAAGGCAGCTTCACTCCCAAGAGAGTTAAGCTTGAAAAGTATGGTAGATGGCCCCCACTCATTGCTCTTTCCCAAGTGGCTGCATCACGCAGTGCTGAAAGATTCAGGGTGCACATCACAATTGCCCATCCAGTCCAGACTCCTGGACCACATTCTGTGTGGGATCTTACACTGGTCTGTTTAAAATGCCCCCTGGGGTCCTGATTTGAGACCATTTAACTCTCTACAACGTCATTCTTTGGTTCTCAAAACTGAGAACAGAGAGCAGTCCTGCCTTGTGTCAACTCTCACTGCAGTTGTCTTCCGTCCGGGGAAGACCCAGATTCAAGTTGGAATATGTATTCCTACACAGTACATATTAGAACAGGGGTCAGCAAACTATGACTCACAGGTCAAATCTAGCTAGCAGCCTATGTGTATAAATAAAGCTTTATTGGAACACTGCACATCCATTTGTTTATATGTCGTCTATTGCTGCTTTCAGGCCATCAAAGCAGACTGAAAGAGTACAACAGAGACTATTAACCTGCAAAGACTAAAATACTTGCAAGCTGATCCTCTCCAAAAGAAATTTGCTGACCTATCATTTAGAAGATAATCATAGCCAATATTTTGAGAGCTTACATGGCCTTAGACCACTTGGGGGTACATGAATTGTCTCATGTCCTCCCAGCAGTCCTGAAGAGTAGGTTTTATCATAATTTTTTTTTTTTTTTTTTTTTAGTTAGGGAAAGTGTGGTACAAAGATGTTCTATAATGTAGTCAGGGTTACCCAGACAGTGAAGAGCAAAGCTAGGCTGTAACCTCTGGTTCCGTAGTCCATGCTCTTAGTTCCCTTTCTCTCTCCACCTCAGGACTCTATCGGATTCCTGCCTGGCTAGAAGAAAAGCCCCAGGCTACCAGTGAAGGGCATCACTTAGCTAAATGATTTATTCATCTGAAAAAAGGAAGGATTGGGCTGGATTTTAACCTCGCCATTAATGAGCTTGTTAACCCTGACCTTTCAGATCAATCTTCTATGCCTACCTTTACCTTTTAGAAAGGATTCCATTTTCTAACAATAAAGCACATTTTCTTCTTACAATCTAATGATCGCTTGCTGTAATGCTACACATCGTAGCAGCCCATCAAACCATTAGTTACACATAAAACCTATTAATGTACAGTATTCACAGTTGCATTTTCTTTCGTCAATAAAAAGGAAACAATTTATTACAAGGGCCTGATACTCACCTCAGTACATTAAGATAGTCTTTCCCAAAGAGCTGGGTGCTAATGCTGGACCAAAGTGGTGAGCGAGGCATGGAATTTTCTCCCTGGCCACCATGAGTTGTGTGAACTCGCTGGGGACTAAAACTTCCTAAGTATTAGTTTCCTCACCTATAAAATGGGGATGATACCACCTACCTTGAAGAGTTCTTATGGCATAAACTTTAAAACTTACATAAATTATTTGAGTGTTGGGTACAGAATAAGTGTTTCATAAATTTTAAATTCATTACAATAGTCTTGTTCCAGAACTAAAGATGTGTCATCATCTAATGGTCAGATAGGTGGGCCCTCAAATTGCCCTAATCTGTCTTTCAGTGGCCAAGCCAGACGAAAGGATTCTAGGAAGGCATCCCAGACCGGAAGGCCACCCCCACCAGATGTCAGTAATTTCCCTGGGAAGAGGGACACTTAAAAGTTGCAAATTTTCAAAATAAGCTTTCAATCCTTAAAACTAGCTAGAGACCAGCCTACTCTACTAGTTTATAGCAGTCCCCACTGTATACCTCGTGGCCACTGGATTTGCATCCATAAAAGCGGGGGTGGGTGGGGAGATAGTGTTTAAAACCAGCCACTGGGTCACCAAACACCCTGGGGACTTATTATATCTGCCTGAAAGTAGCAAGATCAGAAGTAGACCAACAATGAGATGTGGTCTCCAGCCCAGAGCCTTTTATTAGCAGGGCAAGATAGAGACATACACACATATATAGATTCATAGGATACATGGATGGGTGGCTGCTGCTGCTGCTGCTAAGTCACTTCAGTCCTGTCTGACTCTGTGTGACCCCATAGACGGCAACCCACCAGGCTCCCCCGTCCCTGGGATTCTTCAGGCAAGAACACTGGAGTGGGTTGCCATTTCCTTCGCCAGTGCACGAAAGTGAAAAGTGAAAGTGAAGTCGCTCAGTCGTGTCCGACTCTTAGCGACCCCATGGACTGCAGCCCACCAGGCTCCTCCGTCCATGGGATTTTCCAGGCAAGAGTACTGGATGGGTGGAGAGAGAGCTAATTTTGTTTACCCATCAGTCTCTCAGTAATGTGGTCCTGGTTGTTGAAGAAGTATTGATGGGAAAAGCCAGGGAAGCTGCCCCAGGTTGGAAGGTATTCACTGCTCAGTGGGTACGACAGAGAGAAATGCCTATGACTGTAGGAGACATTCACATATGAGGCCCAACCTGATCTGGGCTCTACAACACTGATAGAATTAAGCTTGGGAAGGGGGCAAGAAATTCCATTTTAGTGGTAGGGAAAATCAAAGCAAATGCAAAAAAGTGAGGAGGGAAGAACTGTACGGAGGGAGGTGTTGGGCCAATTATCCTTGCTGACGTGCAGGATTTAAATACAGAGGGAAAACCACAGGGAAGGTTGAGGCCGTGTTACCCATGATCATGGATGACTGGCTGTGGAGGTGAGAACCTATTATGAGTGTTTAGTAAACCTGTATCTTCAGCAATTTTGAGGACTAAGTCTGTGCAGGAAGCAGACTGTGTTAGTGCTGGTATGTCTCTGACCTCACACCCAGCTTGAGTTTCTTCATTTGAAATCTGTGAATATTTGATTGGATCTCAGCACATTGCCCAGCTGGCACCCCAGCTCTGCCATTGAAACTTTAGTGGCATGACCTCTCATATGAGCATTGGGTTTTGAAGATGGCTCCTAAGGCAAAAGTCAAGTAGGGTCATCCTGGGTCTTGCTGAACCTTAGGAAGATCAGACGGTGGACAGATACTGCCTTTGTCTCTCTCGTGTGCCCAGGATCAACAGTTTTTCTCACACTGTTAGAACAGAGCACTGCTTTTTTTTTTTTTTTTTTTCCTTTTTGCTTGAGCACATGATGAAGTCATTGAATGTTTTAGGTACCTGCTGTATGGAGGATATGAACATTTAACATTCGAAATCACACTTGCTTTGGCAGCAGGCGTAAGCATGAGAGATGCCCGGGCACAGAATCGAATGGAGATGCCTTTTCTCCCACTTTGTGTTTGCCCTGGGTCAGGCCCTCCTCAGGCCACACTATTAAATTCTGTCTCCAACTCTCTCTTTTTGCCAGGCACACAGAACTCAACGCTAGCAACCTCTCCAGGCTTGTGACATTGCTCCACTTAACATGTGTCCTCTTATTTGACTCTCACTGTTACCCTTATGAAGCAGCATCATCACTAACCTCATTTTAAAGATGAAGAAAGGAGGCTGGGAGAATTTAAGGTCCAGCAACATCTTGTTAGCGGCAGAACCGGGATTTGAACTCAGGTTTGTTTGACTCTGGGCCTCAAGGTACAGCTAGTCATGTAACCTTGGGCTGTGTACATAATTCCTTATTACAGGATCATTGTACATACCACATATTAGCTATTTATATATTAAAACATATATAACTCATTATATTAATAGAATGGAATAACAACATATAGTATTACCGCCACTATTATGATCTGTAAAATTAGGATTATAGTGCCAACTTCTCGGAAGGACCTATGAAATAATAGAAACACACCACTCTCACCCGATGTGGTATCTTCTGTAGAAGAGCTTTAATTGTTGTCATCATTTTACACACATAAGAACTACGCAGAGCCAACAGGCTAGAAGAAATTAGAGGTTCACTGGCATTCCATTCAACCACAGGTACTTTTTATCCTAAGGGGCTAATAGCCAGGAAAGAGCTGTCTTGTGATCCCATTCATTTCTGCTGCCGCCACTTGCACAGTACAAGCCTAGTGTACAGGGTGCCACCCAGAATGTCCCTGATCGTTTCTTTACGGCAGCTGAACCGAACCAGAGTATCCAACTGAGCATTTCCATGCTGCCTGCCATGATGAAATGGGTGGCATAGGCAGGAAGTGCTTAGATTTAGGGAACCCAATCTTAAAATTTTTGACTCCGTTTCTCAAAGTGTGGTCCCACAGTACCCATGTAATAGGATGTCAATGGCTATCTTATCTAACAAGATTGTGTAGGAGACAGCTTTTCAGATGTGCTAAGCAGTTATCAGTTATTTTCATTTATTTGGGGACATGGGTCTAAAGCTGTCATCCTACTAATACGCACTATGAATCTCAAACTATATTTGATCAGAAAATCCTATTTTCATGGGATGTCTTGATTAACCAGTATTTCATAGAAACAGATTTTCAGAAAAACTGTCAGAGACATTGGTGGCAGAAGTCAGAGGGACTCCCCAGAAAGATTTTGAACAGGGTTCAAGGGCCTTTTGTGTCTGATTCTTTTTATGTTTTGAACTCCTCTGAGTAAATACCAAGGAGCATGATTGCTGGATCAGAGGGTAAAAGTATGTTTTGTTTTCTAAGAACCTGCCAAACTGTCTTCCACAAGCACTGGGCAATTTTGCATTTCCATCTGCAACAAATGAGAATTCCTGTCATCCCACATCCTCGCCAGTAACTGGTGGTGATACTGTTTTGGATATGGACTATTCTAACAAGTGAATTAATTATGTTTTAAAGTTTTTGTAGTGAAGTATAGTTGGTGTACAATATCATGTTACATGTGTGCAATATAGTGATTTACCTGTGAATCATTGTACAGATTTACCCCATTTTTTTAGTTATTATAAAATATTGGCACTATTCCCCACGTGTGTCTGATTCTTGTGTAACATTTAACATCACTTTGGCAAATGAATTGTCAAAAGAAAAAGCCTACAATTCTTAGAAATGCAGTGCTTTTCCTTCATTGATAAAGTGCAATAAATAGAAAACTGTCATCTTGTAAAATAAGCCCCTTCATCCCACCATTTCCCCCATATTCTTTTTCAGATATGATTTCCAAGATAGGTTTTTCCTTCTTCAGCCAAGTTCAGTGCTTAGTTCACAGTGGAGGCGGTGCCGGCAGCCATTCTGAAGCAAGAATCCTCTCTGCCTGGAAATGGTCCACAGGGCCCAGCTCCCTCCCTTTTCATTCACTCATCCAGCTCTTCATTCTTGCAGTTAACCTAGTACTTTCCCCCAGTCTGGAAACTCTCCTTTCCTGGCAGCTAAATCAGAATTTCCCTGTGATCAAAGGTGACCTTCATTCTCCAGTGGAAGCTTCCAAAGCAGCACCATTATATGTAAAGAAGAGTTTCTCCTAATTTCATATGACACATAACGTAAAAACGTTGAAAAGTTGCAGTAAATAATAGGGAAAGAGAGGAGTTAATTGGGGTCCTTACCTTGAAAAGGAGAAGGCAATGGCAACCCACTCCAATACTCTTGCCTGGAAAATCCCATGGACGGAGTAGCCTGGCAGGCTGCAGTCCATGGGGTCGCGAAGAGTCGGACACGACTGAGCGACTTCATTTTCACTTTCTACCTTGAAAAAAGAAATTATTAGTTCAAGTTTAGGTTCCCCCTCGCCTTGGCGACGGTTCCTGGTTTTTGTTGTTGTTGGAGTACAGTCACTTTGCCATGCTGTCTTGGTTTCTATCTTACAACAGTGTGAATCAGCTATATGTTGGCATATATTACCTTCCTCTTGAGTCTCCCTCCCCGCTGCCCCCAGGTCTGCGCAGAGCACCGAGCTGAGCTCCCTGCTGTACGGCAGCTTCCCCCTCGCTATCTGTTTTACACATGGGTGTACATGTGTGTCAGTGCAATACTCCCAGTTTGTCCCACTTTCCCCTGACCCCCCTGTCCACATGCCCATTCTCTACATCTGCGTCTCTGTCCCTGCCCCGCAAATAAGCTCATCTCTACTGTTTTCTTGGGACTTCCCTGGTGGTTCAGACGGTAAAGCCTGTGTCTACTGTTTTCTTAGATGCCATGTACATGGCTTCCCTGGTGGCTGAGCTGGTAAGAATCTGCCTGCAATGTGGGAGACCTGGGTTCAATCCCTGGGTTGGGAAGATACCCTGGAGGAGGGAAAGCATGCCCACTCTAGTATTCTGGCCTGGAGAACTCCATGGACTGTATAGTCCACAGGGTCACAAAGAGTCGGACACGACTGAGCGACTTTCCCTTTCATATGTATTAATGAATTTCAGTTATAATTAAAACAATGTGTACTTTGGGGAGATATTACGCTACAATAGTATGAGCAGTACTCTTAACTCCACAGCTCACTTTCATACCTGGGTCATAAATATTTTGCAAAAATATTCCAGAGTTTCATCAGACTACCCCAAGGTCCTCTCATGATTCCATAATTGTCACATCTTTTTACTCTGAAATGCTCATCCATGTTGATTTTCTCCTCTTCCTCTGCTCATTTCAGTAGCTCAGTTGTGTCTGACTCTTTGAGACCCCATGAACTGTAACACACCAGGCTTCCCTGTCCATCACCAGCTCCTACAGCCTACTCAAACTCATGTCCGTCGAGTCGGTGATGCCATCCAACGATCTCATCCTCTGTCATCCCCTTCTCCTCCCGCCTTCAACCTTTCCCAGCATCAGGGTCTTTTCCAGTGAGTCCGTTCTTTGTACCAGGTGATCAAAGTATTGACGTTTCAGCTTCAACACCAGTCCTTCCGATGAATATTCAGGACTGATTTCCTTTAGATTGACTGGTTGGATCTCCTTGCAGTCCAAGGGACTCTCAAGAGTCTTCTCTAACATCGTAGTTCAAAAGCATCAATTCTTCGGCACTCAGCTTTCTTTATAGTCCAATTCTCACATTGATACATGACCACTGAAAAAAACCATAGCATTGACTAGACAGACCTTTCTTGGCAAAGTAAAGTTTCCCTGTTAACTGACCTAAATCTGCCAGATTCTCTTTCATCAGTGGTTTTACATGTGGTTCAAAAACAGTTCTCGTGGCGGATCCCTCCTTACTCTACAAAACACAGCTTTGCAACATCACTTTCATCAATTTCATGAAATTCTACTCCTTTTCCAAGATGGACATTTTCACTTTTTAACAATTTTAAATTGTTCTGTTGTATGTTTAAAGGTATCCACTAGAGCATGAAGACTTAGGAGTACCAGTTAGTGCTAGATAGAAAAAGAGATGGCTGAGTGGAGACAAATCTGTTAAGCTGTTCTTACTGGTATTTGCATGTTATAAAGACAACTTGTTTTTGTGCAAACCTGGTCACTTACACAGAGAAGGCGATGGCACCCCACTCCAGTACTCTTGCCTGGAAAATCCCAGGGACAGAGGAGCCTGGTAGGCTGCAGTCCATGCGGTCGCAAAGAGTCAGACACGACTGAAGTGACTTAGCAGCAGCAGCAGGTCACTTAAAAAACCTGAATCATGAGGAGCCTTTGTCCAAGCATATGAAAATTGTTAACTCATAAACAACTAATCCATTTTCAGCTTGCAATGTTATAAATCTGATAGATTGGAAATACCACATTCTGAACAGGAGGAAAATCCAAAATGTTGTGTTGGGTACTATTTACATTTGAAAGTCAGAAGTTTGTGTGCATTTTAAGAGGAAAAAGAAAACACATAAAATCTACCAGAGATGATGAAATATTTGAGCCCTTTTACTTTCATTTCTCATATTTCACTTGAGTCTTGGTTTGCACCAAACAGGTAATATGGTGATTCAGTCGCTAAGTCATGTCCAACTGTTTGTGACCTCATGGACTATAGCCTGCCAGGGTCCTCTATCCATAGGATTTTCCCCAAGAATACTGGAGTGAGTTGCCATTCCCTTCTCAGAGGATCTTTCCAACCCAGAGATTGAACCCAGGCCTCCTGCATTGCGTTGCAGGCAGATTCTTTACCAACTGAGCTATCAGGGAAGCCCCCTGGTATTACCAAACAGGTACTAGATGTGTTTATAACCATTCAGGGGAATTCCCAGTGGTTAGGACTTCGTGCTATCACTGCCAAGCACATGGGTTCCATCCCTGGTTGGGGAACTAAGATACTGGGTAAGTCACACAATGTGGCCAAAACAACCACATCAACAACAACAACAAAACACTCAGAGATGGTGGATTTGCTTCCGTTCATGTGAAGTACAAAAGTAGGCAAATCTAGCCTGTGCTGTTTAAAATCAGGATGCTGATTCCCCTTGGAATTTCCTGTAGGAAATACTGGTCTCCCTCTCCCTCTCCTGTTTGCTTATTCAGTACTTTATTTACATCCGTGTGGACCCATGTACGTTAATTTTACTTTTCGAGTAATAGTACTACATTATTTATTTTAGCTCAGGTTGTTCCCCTCAAGTTGTTCCCCTTATTAAGGTTTAATTGACAAATAGATTTGTAAAATATTTAAAGTATATAATGGGATGGTTTGACATACATAGACCGTGAAAGGATTACACCAGCTAGCTCATTATTATATCCAGTACCTCAGGTTGACCATTTCCTTGAGTGCCTGTGAGAATATTTAAGTTTTACTCTCTTAAAAAAAAATAGCAATTATGCAGTAAAGAATCGTCAACTATAGGTACCATGTTACACAGTAGATCCTCAGAATTTACTAATCTAACTGAAACTGAACCCTTTGACCATCTTCTCCCTGTGTACCCCACCCTCATCTTCTGGCAACCACTTTTCAACTTTGTTTCAATGAGTTGAACCTTTTTTTTTTTTTTTTTTTAAATTTCTGCATATGAATGATACCATGCAGTATTTGTCTTCCTCATTTCTCTTAGCGTAATTCCCTTCTGGTTCATCTGTGTTGTCACAAATGACAGGATGCCTCTTTTTTTTTTTCCTTACCTAGTTTGTTTTACTTGTGGTGAGAACTATTAAGATTCCCTCTCTTAGCAGTGTAATAGTATTAACTATAGTTATCATAGTGTAGTTATCATAGTGTACATTATACCCTCATGAGTTCTTCATTTTACAACTGGGATAAAGGTTGTAGCTTTTGACCACTTTTATCCATTTCACCCACTACCACCCATAACGCTGGCGACCACCAACTTGTTCTGTGTGTCTATAGGTGTGGTTTGTTCTTTTTTTCTTTATTTCTATTTCACATGTAAGTTAGATCATTCTGTCTGGCTTCTTTTGTTTATCATGCCGCCCTTCCGTCCATGTTACTGAAAATGGCGAGACTTCTTTCTTTCTCAAGGTTGAATAATATCTTGTTTTGGGTGTGTGTGTCCGTGCACGTGCACACCTCACATCTTCTTCATCCATGTATTCACCAACAGACTTTTAGGTTGTTTTATACTTTGGCTGTTGTGAACACTGCTGCTATGAACTTGAGAGCACTGGTATCCCTTTAAGGTAATGATTTCATTTCCTTTGGCTACATATCCAGAAGTGAAATTGCTGGACCACAGGACTTCTCTGGGGATTCAGTGATCAAGAGTTCTCCTGCAGTACAGGAGACACAGTTTCGATCCCCAGGTCAGGAAGATCCCGGGAGGATGGTGTGGCAACCCACTCCAGTATGGTTGCCAACAGAATCCCTACGGACAGAGGAACCTGGCGGGCTACAGTCCGTGGGGGTCGCAAAGAGTCGGACATGACTGAAGAGGCTGAGCGCGCATACACGCACGCATGTAGGGTTATTGGTAATTCCTTGAAAAACCGCCATACTTGTTTTGTAGTGGCTGTGCCAATTTTCATTTCTACTAACAGCATACAAGGGTTCACATTTTCCCACATCCTTGCCAAAACTAGTTATTTCTTGTCTTTTTGATAATAGCCAAACATTAGGTGTGAAGTGATATCTCATTGTGGTTTTGATTTGCATTTCCTTGGTGATTAGTGTTGCCAGATACTTTTTCATGAATCTGTTGGTCATCTGTATAACTTCTTTGGAAAAACGTCTATTCAGGTCTTCTGCCATTTGTAATCAAATGCTTTGTGAGTGGGTTTTTTTTTTTAATATTAAAATTTAAGTAATTTGTTTGATTTTATATTGGAGTGTAGTTGATTAAAACTGCTGTGTTAGTTTCAGGTGCACAGAAAAACTGATTCACTCACACATACACTTGTATCTATTACTTTTCAAATTCTTTTCCCATTTGGATTATTACAGAATATTGAAGAGTTGCCCAAAGCATACTATGTCCTTTTTGTTTATCTGTTTTCAGTATAGCAGTGTATATATGTCAGTTCCTAACTCCCAGTCTGTCTTTCCCCTCCACCCTTCCCCAGGCAATCGCAAGATCATTCTCTAAATCTATGAATCTGCTTCTATTTTGTAAATAAGTTCATTTGTATCATTATTTTTTTAGATTTCACACATAAGTGATATTGCATGATACGTCTTTTTCCGTCTGACTTACTTCACTTAGTATGAAAATCTCGAGGTCCGTCCATGTTGCTGCAAATGGTGTCATTTCAATCTTTTTTAAGACTGAGTAATATTCCAGTATATATATGTGCCACACCTTCTTTAGCCATTCCTCTGTTGATGGACATTTTGGTTGTTTCCATGTTTTGACTATTTTAAATACTGTGGCAACGAACACTGCAGTGTTTGTGTCTTCTCCAGGCGTGGTTTTCTTTGGATGTATGTCCATCTGGGATTGCCAGATCACGTTGTTGTTGTTCAGTTGCTAAGTTATCCAACTCTTTGTGACCCCATGGGCTGCAGCACCCAGACCTCCCTGTCCCTCACCATCTCCCGGAGTTCCCTCAAGTTCATGTTCATTGAGTTAGTGATGCTATCCAACCATCTCATCCTCTGCTGTCCTCTCCTCCTTTTGCCAAATAATATGGTGGTTCTATTTTCATTTTTTTAAGGAACGTCCATACTGTTCTTTGTCATGCTATTACAACTTACATTCCCAACAATAGGGTAGGAGGAGGGTTCCCTTTTCTCCAGTATTTATTGTTTGTAGATTTTCTGATGATGGTCACATGTCAGACTGGTGTCGCCTCATTGTAGTTTTTATTTGCATTTCTCTATTAATTCGCAATGATGAACATCTTTCGTGTGCTCTTTGGCCATCTGTATGTCTTCTTTGGAGAAGTGTCTGTTCAGATCTTCTGCCCATTTTTCTAAAGTTCTTCTTTTATAAAGCTGCATGAGCATCTTGTATATTTTGGAGATTAATCCCTTGTCGGTGACTCTGTTTGTGAATGTCCTCTCCCATTCTGTGGGTTGCCTTTTCACTTTGTTTATGGTTTCCTTTGCTGTACAAAAGCTTTTAAGTTTAATTAGGTCCCATTTGTTTATTTTTGTTTTTACTTTTATTGCTCTGAGAGGTGTATCCAAAAAATCTTGCTGTGATTTATGTCAAAGAGTGTTCTGCTTATGTTTGCGTCTCAGACTTTTAAAGTATCCAGCCTTACATTTTGGACTTTAATCCATTTTGAGTTCATTTTTGGTGTTAGTGAATGTTCCAGTTTCGTTTTTTTATATGTAACTGCCCGGTTTTCCTGATACCACTTATTGAAAAGTTTGTTTTTTCTCCATTGTATATTCTTGCCTCTTTTATCACAGATTAATTGACAGGTTGTCTCTTTTGTTTTTGGAATCAAATCCACAAAAAAACAAATCATTGCCAAGACCAGCATCAAGGACCTACCCCTTTTTTCTTCTAATTTTATGGTTTTAGAACTCACTCAAACTGTTCTGGCTCTGAGGATCAGGAACACTTTCAGATTGACTACTGTGTCCTTTTGACCTGCTGCCTACTCTGGTTTTTTGAGCACTTCCTTAGTTTGTAGTAACACAAAATGCTGCAGGAATTTTCCCTGTTCCAGTCCTAGCACCAGCTTTTTCTCTAAGAAGCCCTCTTATTAAATTGTGTAAAATATTAGCTTCTTGAAGACACCACATTGTCTGCCCCACCACCCCCCCCCACACACACACACACACACACACTTCAGTATCTCTGAGCATCCTTGGCACCTGGTAGCCCTAGATTATTTCTCATAGAATGAATGCTCCATGACCCCATAGATATTATAAGCTTATTACATGTCCTAGTGGCCTCTGGACTATCAGGTCTTAGCTAGTGATCTGTAAGAACAAGAAATGATGAGCTCAGGCTCTGATTGCAGTCTGCCTCATAACTTCTTTGTGCCTAATTCCTTTGTCTGTAAAGTTGAGTAGAGCTCACACCAGCTCTACCTAGTAGCTCTACCAGGGAAAGCTGGTGTGAGCTCTTTAAAGGAGCCAATCCATAGAAGACTCTTAGAACAGGATTTGGCAAGAGAATAGGATCTGGCACACAGTCGGCGCTCAATAAAGAGATTTTTTATCTCTAGTGTGTTTTTCTAAAGTAGAGTGTGATGTTGGTTTTGGTCTGTTTCATCTGGTTCCTGGGACAGCATCTATTGGTTTACACCAATTCTCAATCTATTAACCACAGCCTAGGCTAACCTTTATCTCACCTTCTATCTTAGAGGAATGTTCTATGTGTTCTCTCGTCCTCTGAGTTCACAGAGCCACAGAGCGAATAAGAACACCAGCTTTCCCGCCGGTGACTATAGCTCTTATCCTGCAATATGGATCTGTCTGTTCCTTCCCCCGGGCTTGGACTTGGGACCTGAGCAGGGCTGGTGTCTCCACCGAAGGTCAGGGAAAGTGGCGCTCCCTTACTCTCACTTGAGACCAGGATGCCCAAAAGCCAGGTCACATGAGTGCAGCAGAGTTTCAGACATGAATCTTGTACCAGGGAGGATTGCAGACAATGGATGATGAATATCACCGTTGGGTGGAGCAGCCACTCAGCGAACCCACCTTTCCTGTTACGAGAGTAAGCGAGTGAGGGATGGGGCAAAGAGAGGAACTTTTTTCTCAGTATTTCGGAGTGAGTGCATGTTCCCATTTCATGGACCTGAACTAATACCAGGTGAGGAGGAAAGCAGTCCCTCACCGTGTCTCTCCCCTAAAGTGAGAATCACAGACAACACAAGCATTCTTTTCTCCCCAAGAGGATTATGTCACATGTAAAGAATGTCAGCAACTAAAAAGAGCCCCTCTGAATCACCTGAACCAGAAAAATAATCTAGGAACCTCATTTATTTGATTTTTCTCTTTTAAACACAAACTGCACGCTCGGGTCCAAAACAAATATTATGCGTGGAAGTCACTTGCTTAGTTAGCACAAGAGCAGTCTTGTTTCCATTACATAAATTCAAGTTTGGATAGGTTGGGGGACTTAGGTAAAAGCCACAGGCCTCCCTCTCAGTGTTGATCACCTGACCTGAAAAGTGCCTTTTCCAGTCTTTTATGAATGGACTGATTGGCAGTCCTGAGCCCATTGGCCTGGATGTGACCAAGGACAGTAAACTCAAGAACGGGCCTTGCAAATAGGTCATACCTCCCGTCAACACTGATGGATTGTGAGTGAGTGAGTGGAGTCTGATGCTGAGCAATCCAAGGCCGCTTTGGGACCCGCGGAGAAAGAGAAAAGAAAGATCCTTGTGATATCTGCCATGAGTTTGACAAGGTAGAGTAGCAGTAAGGGCTGGGCTTTTGTAATTCTTATACATTCTTGTACATCTACTTATCAGCTTTCATACTAATGTCTCCACTTACTGAAACCTCCAAAGGCTCAGCTATTTATTGCCTCTCTCATTGGAGGGGCTCATCCTTGGAAAGGTGAACTACAAGACAGGATTTATGGCAAGAATTAAAAACTCAAATAACTACCAGGCGGTAACATTACTAGAACAGAAGCATTTAGTAGTGGCAAAAGCAAAATGAATGATTATAAACATGTGAAAAGGACAGGGTATGACCAGAACCACTGAACCTCTTTGTAGGCCCATCCCCAGTCGTGTTTCTCATACTCTCCCCTCACCATCCCTGCCACCCCCCACCGCCCCAGGGGAAACCACAAACCTGTAAGTGTCTCTTTATTGATTTGTCGTAGTTCCAAAAAGGATTGTTTGTCTTGCTGCTTGGGAACTTACAGTCATTCTTGAACGATTTGCTTGTTTCCTGCACGGTACTGCCCTGAGAATTCCAGTTTATATGATTCATTCACTGTCACTGCTTTTATAGGTTACCGATTTATACCCAACAATTAATTTTTCTGTCCTATTTTTGATGGGTGCATGGTTGCTTCCAGCATTTTGCCATCACAGTTAGTGCGGCTGTTAAAAACATACTCTGATGCATGATTTTCTCTGGAGTGAATTTCCTGAGCAGACTTTCTAGATTGCAGGGAATGTGCTTGTTGACCTTTGCTAGTTGATGCTGCAGTGTTTCCTAAAGTGGGTGTGTCCTTTTCACTCCCCATTTGCCATGCAGGAAAGCTCCTCTTGTTCTGTACCCTGCGCAACACTTGATATTGTTGGGTTCTTGACGGTTGCCAAACAACTGAGTATGAAATAGTGTCTCATGGAAATTTTAATTTGCGTCTTTCTGACAACAAATGTGGTTATACATCCTTTCATATTTGGGGAACATTTTTAATTCCTTTTCCTGTGAAATGTCTGTTGGTATCCTTTTCTTAAATTAATTTTTGTGCTTTAATTGAGATATATATATATATATAATTTATTGACAATATTATCTTATTTTCAGGTGTACACAACATAGTAATTCCAATTTTTTATAGATTATACTCTATAGTTATTATAAAACATTTACTATATTCCCTGTGCTATACAACACATCTTTGCAATGTATTTATTTTATACATAGTAATTTGTACCTCTTAATCATCTGCCTCTATCTTGCCCCTCCTGCCATCTATCGCCCCATTGATAACCATTATTTTGTTCTCTGTATTATGAATCTGCTTTTTTGTTTTTATATTTACTAGTTTGTTTTCTTTTTTAAATTTCACATGTAAATGATCACACATTGTATTTGTCTTTCTCTGATTTATTTCACTAAGCATAATAGCCTCCAGGTCCATCCATGTTGTTACAGATGGAAAAACAAAATTTCATTCTTTCTTTATGACTTAGTAGTAATCCACTGTGTGTGTGTGTGTGTGTGTGTGTGTGTGTGTGTGTGTGTTCTTTATCCATTTATCTGTTGCTGGACACTTGGGTTGCTTCTCAGCTATTATAAATAATGCCACCATGAACATTGGAGTTAATGAATCTTTTCAAATTAACATATTCATTTTCTTTGAATATATACATAGAAGTAGAACTGCTGGGTCATGTGGTAGTTACACTTTTTTTTTTTAAGGAAGCTCCCTACTGTTTTCTTCAGTGACTGTNTTGGGTTGCTTCTCAGCTATTATAAATAATGCCACCATGAACATTGGAGTTAATGAATCTTTTCAAATTAACATATTCATTTTCTTTGAATATATACATAGAAGTAGAACTGCTGGGTCATGTGGTAGTTACACTTTTTTTTTTTAAGGAAGCTCCCTACTGTTTTCTTCAGTGACTGTACCAATTACATTCATACCAGCAGTGCACAAGGTTCTATTTTTCTCTGCATCTTGCTAACCTTTGTTATTTGTGGTCTTTTTGGTGATGCCATCTGATAGGTGTAAGGTGATATCTCATTGTGGTTTTAATTTGTGTTTCTCCAGTGATTAGTGATGTTGATCATCTTTTCATGTGCCTGTTGGCAATCTGTAAATCTTTTTAAAAAATGACTATTCAAGTCTTCTGACCATTTTAAATTCAGCACCCATTTATGATTTAAGAAACTCTCCAGAAAACAGGCATAGAGGGAACATACAGCCCTAATGACATGACATGTCATGTCATTGCCCTTATATGACAGTGCCCTTATATGATAAGTGCCCTTATACATTGCCCTTACATGACAGTGCCCTTATACGATAAGCCCACAGCTAACGTCACGTGCTGCGCTGTGCTTAGTTGCTCAGTCCTCTCCGACTCTCTGCAACCCCATAGACTGTGGCCTGGCAAGCACCCCTGTCCATGGGAATTACCCATGCAAGAATAAAGGAATGGGTTGCTATGCCCTCTTCCAGGGGATATTCCCAACCCAGGGAACAAGTCCAGGTCTTCCACATTGCAGGCGGATTCTTTACCATCTGAGCCACCACTCAATGGTAAACAGCTAAAAGCATTCCCCTTAAGATCAGGAAAAAGACACGGATGTCCACTATCTTGCCACTTTTATTAAACATGATATTGGAAGTCCTAAACACAGCAATCAGACAAGAAAAGTAAATGAAGAAAACAGATCAGAAAGGAAGAAGTAAAATTCCCACTGTTTACAGATGACATCATACTGTACATAGAAAATATTTAAAGATACTACCAAAAAAGCTGCTGGAGCTTATCAATGAATACAGTTGTAGGATACAAAGTTAATACACAGAAATATGTTGCATTTCTATACACTAACAATGAACTATCAAAAAGAGAAATTAATCTCATTTAAAATCACAGCAAAAAGAATAAAATACCTAGGGATAAACTTACCTAATGAACTGAAAGACTTGTACTCAGAAAACTATGAGAGACTGATGAAAGAAACTGAAAACTTCACAAGACAGAAAGATACACTGTGTACAAGAATAGGAAGAATCAGTATTTTGAAAATGACCCTGGTACCCAAGGGAATGCACAGATTTGGTGCCTTCCCTATTCTAAATGCTAATAGCATTTTTCACAAAACTAGAACAGTTAGAACTGGGCATGGAACAACAGACTGGTTCCAAACAGGAAAAGGGGTACGTCAAGGGTGGATATTGTCACCCAGCTTATTTAACTTCTATGCAGAGTACATCATGAGAAACGCTGGGCTGGAAGAAACANTCAGAACAAGAGCCAGTTTCCCCCTCAGTCAGTCTCTCCCATCAGGAAGCTTCCATAACCCTCTTATCCGGCTCCATCAGAGGGAAGACAGAATGAAAAGCACAATCACAGAAAACGAACCAATCTGATCCCATGGACCACAGCCTTGCCTAACTCAATGAAACTATGAGCCATGCTGTGTGGGGCCAACCAAGACAGGTCATGGTGGAGAGTTCTGACAAAGCGTGGTCCACTGGAGAAGGGAATGGCAAGCCACTTCAGTATTCTTGCCTTGAAAACCCCATGAACAGTATGAAAAGCCAAAATGATAGGACACTGAAAGATGAACTCCCCAGGTCGGTAGGTGCCCAATATGCTACTGGAGATCAGTGGAGAAATAGCTCCAGAAGAATGAAGAGATGGAGCCAAAGCAAAAACAAAACCCAGCTGTGGATGTGACTGGTGATAGAAGCAAGGTCCAATGCTCTAAAGAGCAATATTGCATAGGAACCTGGAATGTTAGGTTCATGAATCAAGGCAAATTGGAAGTGGTCAAGCAGGAGATGGCAAGAGTGAACATCGACATTTTAGGAATCAGCGAACTACAATGGACTGGAATGGGTGAATTTAACTCAGATGACTGTTATAACTACTAGTGTGGGCAAGAATCCCTTAGAAGAAATGGAGTAGCCATCATAGTCAATAAAAGAGTCCAAAATGCAGTACTTGGATGCAATATCAGAAACGACAGAATGATCTCTGTTTGTTTCCAAGGCTAACCATTCAATATCACAGCAATCCAAGTCTGTTCCCCAACCCGTAATGCTGAAGAAGCTGAAGTTGAACACTTCTATGAAGACCTACAAGACTTTCTAGAACTAAAACCCCAGAAAAGATGCCCTTTTTATTAAAGGGGCCTGGAATGCAAAAGTAGGAAGTCAAGAAATACCTGGAAGTAACAGGCAAAGCTAGTGGAAGTGATGGAATTCCAGTAGAGCTATTTCAAAACCTGAAAGATGGCACTGTGAAAGTGCTGCACTCAATATGCCAGCAAATTTGGAAAACTCAGCAGTGGCCACAGGACTGGAAAAGGTCAATTTTCATTCCAATCCCAAAGAAAGGCAATGCCAAAGAATGCTCAAACTACTGCACAATTACACTCATCTCACACGCTAGTAAAGTAATGCTCAAAATTCTCCAAGCCAGGCTTCAACAATATGTGAACCGTGAACTTCCAGAAGTTCAAGCTGGTTTTAGAAAAGGCAGAGGAACCAGAGATCAAATTGCCAACATCTGCTGGATCATGGAAAAAGCAAGAGAGTTCCAGAAAAACATCTATTTCTGCTTTATTGACTATGCCAAAGCCTTTGACTGTGTGAATCACAACAAACTGTGGAAAATTC
This sequence comes from Neotragus moschatus, assembly GCA_006410615.1. NCBI lineage: Eukaryota > Metazoa > Chordata > Mammalia > Artiodactyla > Bovidae > Neotragus > Neotragus moschatus. The sequence continues at coordinate 3,344,172 of SJYA01002905.1, read as the reverse complement.
TGAGAGATGGGAATACCAGACCACCTGACCTGCCTCTTGAGAAATCTGTATGTAGGTCAGGAAGCAACAGTTAGAACTGGACATGGAACAACAGACTGGTTCCAAATAGGAAAAGGAGTACGTCAAGGCTGTATATTGTCACCCTGCTTATTTAACTTCTATGCAGAGTACATCATGAGAAACGCTGGACTGGAAGAAGCACAAGCTGGAATCAAGATTTCCGGGAGAAAGAGCAATAACCTCAGACATGTAGATGACACCACCCTTATGGCACCACCCTATATCTCCATCTTTTGTCATTTATTTCTACTTGAAGTGCTTTCTTTACATTTCTTGGGTGCATGTTTGTGGATAATGAATTCTTTCAGCTTTTGTCTAGGTGGAAACATCTTTATTTAATATTCCTCCCTTTTATTTTTTCTGTTAGATTTAGATTACCGGATTGACAGTTCGTTTCAGGGGATTAAAGATGTTGCTCCGCTGGCTTCAGATGTGTTGTTTATGACGATAAATCCGCAGTCATTGTTTCTTCCTTTGTAAAATATGTAGGTGTAACTCTGGCTGCTTTTAAGATTTTCTTTACCACTGGTTTTGAGCAACTGTGAATATAATGTGCCTTAGATTTCTGATAGTTTTCTTCGTTGTTCCAGTACTTGGGGCTCATTGAGCTTCTTGAACTGTGGGTTTACAACTTTTAGCAAATTTAGAGGGGAAACCAGTCATTTTTTGAAATATCTTTATGTATCACTCCCTGCTTTGGGAATTCCAAATAGATGTATATTATCTTGCTTGAAATTGTCCCTTAGCTCCCATATGCTCTTTTTTTCTTCTTCTTCTTCTCTCCCTTTCCTTTACCCTTCCTCCTTCTCTTCTTCCTTCCTTTTATCCTTTCCTTTATATTTTCCCCCTTCTTTTAACTTTTTCCCTTTTATTCATTCTCTTGCCTCTTTTTCACTTTGGATAGTTTTTATTGGTATTACCTCAAGTTCCATTTTCTTCTGTGCCTGTTGTTGTTTAGTTGATCAGTCGTATCTGACTCTTGCAACCCCATGGACTGTAGCCCACGAGGATCCTCTCCGCAGGATTTTCCAGGCAAGAATACTGGAGTGGGTTGCCATTTCCTTCTCCAGAGGATCTTCCTGATCTCAGGTTGAGCCCGCATCTCCTGCGGCTCTTGCATTGCAGGCACATTCTTTACTACTGAGCCGCTAAACTACCATTAACTCTATCCACTTTATTTTCATCTCAGGCATTGTCATTTTCATTTTTAAAAGTTCAGTTTAAGTCTTTTTTTTTTTTTAAATATCTTCTATGCTTCCATTTAACTTTTGAAGATATAGAATAAAGTTAAAACAACTGTTTTAATATTTTCTGCTAATTCAAATATCTTTGCTAGTTGTGGTACAGTTCCAATTCATTGACACATTTTTTTCCTTCTCACATAGGTCATATTTTTCTGTTTCCTTTCATGTCTGGTTATTTTTGACTAGATGCTAGTTGTTGTAAATGTTTCCTGTTGGAAGCCGGATACTTTTTATTCCTGCCAATATTCCTGATGTTAGTCCTGGGATGCAGTTAAGTTACTTGGAAATACTTTACTCCTCTAGTGTCTGGATTTTAGGATTTGTTAGACAGTGCCTGAGAGATATTTACTCTAGGGTAATTCATCCTCACCATCAAGGCAAGACCCTTCCGAGGATGTAACCCAGGGCCTTGTGAACCTGGAGGCTTTTCCATTCTGGCTGATAGGAATAGGCACTGTTGCCAACTGCGTGAGAGTTAGGCTTCTGTTCTTTCTGATCCACCAACCTATGCCTGTGTTTTCCCTCCATTTCAGGCTGCAGACTCTGCAATCTGGAGTTATCATGGGCCTCATCTTATTTGTGTACCATTTCCTAAGTGTCACTGTTCTTTGTTATTTGTTATCAAGAGCAGATATATGTATATGTATAACTGATTGGTTTTACCTTATAGCAACCCACTCCAGTACTCTTGCCTGGAAAACACCATGGATGGAAGAGCCTGGTAGGCTGCAGTCCACGGGGTTGATGGGAGTCAGACAGGTTTGAACAACTTCACTTTCACTTTTCACTTTCATGCTTTGGAAAAGAAAATGGCAACCCACTCCAGTATTCTTGCCTGGAGAATCCCAGGGACGGGGAAACCTGGAGTGCTGCCATCTATGGGGTCACACAGAATCGGACATGACTGAAGCGGCTTAGCATCCTGTGTCTGAAAAGCTGATTTGTTTGTTTGTTTGTTTGTTTGTGGGTCTTTTAAGGGGAGGGAAGGAGTGTTTGTTTTTTGCTTAGGTAGGAAGATAAATGAATTATTTGTCATTTATTTTGGCTGAAGCCAAAGAAATGTTCACCTTCTTGAAATAATTTTTTATTCTCCTTTACTTACATTCAAATGTTTTAAAGCTGTACATTTTCATCTAAGAACTACTTTAGCATTTTTACAGTGATTTATTTTACTATAATTTTATTTTGATTTTGATTTAAGTCAGGGTTACTTCATTTTTAGACGTAAGGAATGTTTAGGCTATTATGTAAGAAAATTATTTTTCTGATATTTATTCTTTTGCATTGTAAAGCTTCCTTGTGAATTAGTTCATGATGAATTTGGGAAATGTGATGTGTATTACTAAAACAAATTATCGTTTTATAGAAATAATGTATAGTTTTTATTTGATTCATCAGTTCAGTTAAGTTGCTCAGTTGTGTCCGACTCTTTGCAACCCGACGGACTGCAGCACACCTGGCCTCCTTGTCCATCACCAACCCCCAGAGTTTACTCAAACTCACATCCATTGAGTCGGTGATGCCATCCATCCATCTCATCCTCTGTTGTCCCCTTCTCCTCTCCCCTTCAATCTTTCCCAGCAATAGGCTCTTTTCCAATGAGTCAGTTCTTCGCATCCAGTGGCCAAAGTATTGGAGTTTCAGCTTCAGCATCAGTCCTTCCAATGAATATTCACGAGTGATTTCCTTTAGACTGACTGGTTGGATCTCCTTGCTGTCCAAGGGACTCTCAAGAGTCTTCCCCAACACCACGGTTCAAAAGCATCGATTCTTTGGTGCTCACCTTTCTTTATAGTCCAACTCTCACATCCATACATGACCACTGGAAAAACCATAGCTCTGACTAGATGGGCCTTTGTTGGCAAAGTAATCTCTCTGCTTTTCAATATGCTCTCTAGGTTGGTCATAGCTTTTCTTCCAAGGAGCAAGCTTCTTTTAATTTCATGTCTGCGGTCACCATCTGCAGTGATTTTGGAGCCCAAGAAGATAAAGTCTGTCACAGTTTCCACTGTTTCCCCATCTATTTGCCATGAAGTGATGGGACCAGATACCGTGATCTTAGTTTTCTGAATGTTGAGTTTAAGCCAGCTTTTTCACTCTCCTCTTTAACTTTCATCGAGACTCTTTAGTTCTTCTTCACTTTCTGCCATAATGGTGATATCATCTGCATATATGAGGTTATTAATATTTCTCCTGGCAATCTTGATTCCAGCTTGTGCTTTTTCCAACCCAGCGCTTCTTGTGATGTACTCTACATATGTTAAATAAGCATGGTGACAATATCCACCCTTGACGTACTCCTTTCCCTATTTGGAACCAGTCTGTTGTTCCATGGTATAGTTTTTATTTGATACATGCTGCTGCTGCTGCTAAGTTGCTTTAGTCATGTCCAACTCTGTGCAGCCCCATAGATGGCAGCCCACCAGGCTCCACCATCCCTGGGATTCTCCAGGCAAGATCACTGGAATGGGTTGCCATTTCCTTCTCCAATGAATGAAAGCGAAAAGAGAAAGTGAAGTTGCTCAGTCATGTCTGACTCTTCACGACCCCGTGGACCGCAGCCTACCAGGCTCCTCCGTCCATGTCATTTTCCAGGCAAGAGTACTGGAGTGGAGTGCCATTGCCTTCTCCTATTTGATACATAGTTTTCTTCATATTCCCTATCCCTACTAGTTTGAGCATACAAATCAGTTTATTCAGATGTTCCATATTTGTGCTATTCAACTTCTGATTGATCCAGCACATTCTGAGAGGAATTTGTTAAAGCTTTCATCTACAGTGTTTTGCTTGCTTACTTCTTTCTTTAACTCTGTTACTGCTCAGTACATTTAGAGCATATATTATTAGGCACCTGTAACGTGTTTTTTATCACTGTGTCTCTTTTTTTTTCTTACTGCTTTGTAAGACTTATAATCTGCCTCTTTGTCCAGTGTGATTTTCACTGTTCTAATGAAATAGTTGCCAGTCTTTTCTTTGGTTCACATTTTCCTGGTCTGACTTATTTATTGCTTTTACTTTGAAATGCTATATCTTTATGTTTACATGTACTTCTTAAAGGGAAAAAAGAATTATTAGAGCTTATATTTTTAAATTCATCATTGTAGTCTTTATCTTTTGATTTTTGAATTTAACATGTTTATAGTCACTGTAGACCTGCTGTATTAAAAATTATTTTTGCTATCATGTTTTCCTGTTTTCTACGTACTCTATTTTCTGTCTTTCCCTTGCCCCCTACAGCTAGTTCTTACTAAAACAGAGACAGCCACATCAGGATATCCACGCTTCCCTATACATTTCCTGCACTTGCTGAAACAATTTATTACCATTTGAAAAAGACAGCTTCTCTAGCTTGCTCTCCCTTTCCATTAGTTATATTCTCCCATCTGAGCCAACTCCCATCTCAGCACTGCTTTGTTGGTATTAGCTAGAATTTAGTTTGGGGTTATTTACAATGTGTATTGTTTTTGTCCTTGCTTTTATGCAAAGTAAAGTAAGCTTTGTTATGCTATCATTGGACTGCTCTGAGTGTTCAGTCACTAAGTCGTGTCCATCTCTTTGCAACTCCAAGGACTGTAGCCCATCAGGCTCCCCTGTCCATGAGATTTCCCAGGCAAGAATACTGCAGTGGGTTGCCATTTCCTTCTCTAGGGGATCTTCCTGACCCAGGGATTGAACCCACGTTTCCTGCATTAGCAGGTGGGGTTCTTTACCACTGAGCCACCAGGGAAGCCCAGGCCATCATTATTACACATAATAACCTCTAAGATTTTCCTTTTCACTCAAGTATTCCTTCCAGGAACACTGTCTACAAGATGGATGCGGAAAGTCTACTTTTGAGCTCATACTTAAATGACAGCTCTCTGTCTTGAGTACTAAATGTATCTGTGATGTGTCTGATCTTCTTTACCAGCTGAAGCAGAGGCTCATGGAATTTGCCTGTGCTTGCCCTTCGTACCCTGCTGTCTTCTGAGAGCAGACTCATTTTGCTGGGGCTCTTATACTTCAGGGTATGGAGGATGGGAGGCAGAGAAGGGAATGTTCAGGGGAGGCTGCCTCTGCCTGTTACCTGGAGGTTCCAGCACTATTCCCCTATTAGCCTCACCCCTCAATTTCTAGGCTCATATCCTCGCCCGAGTTCCTCTGGAAGGGAGGTCCTGGAACGACTTTGTATGTTTCTGCTGCCACTCTAAATACCAGGAATTTCAAAGGTTTTTCGCAGGCTATTTGCCTCCTACCTCACTTCCCCCAAGGTTATGTCATCGTCCTTTTTGGATATGGAGTTTATCTGTCTCTGAATCAACCCTGGGAAACCTAGCTTAGGTCTTTTTGCCTTTGGAACCCTTATATACTTGTTTGGGATCTCTGATAGCACCTTGGCAGGGGCACTCTGTTGATCACTTCTTAGACCCAAGCATCTTAGTTTGGTTCTCTCCACTCTAAATTTTTCTTTACTTGTCAACTTCAGTTTTTTCTGTTTGGAGACACTGTTCTTAAATTCTGCCTCCCTACTCAGAAGTTCATAGAATAAATTCTGCTGAGGGTTTTGAGCTGCCATCGACAACTCTTCCTTTTCCCTAACAAAATCTAAACTGTGGATCTTTAAGCTCTTGAGGCACAAACTGATCATTTTATTTCAGATAAAATATTCACCTCAAGCTGACATCCTTATATTAACCTAAAATTCTAAAATATGTATTAATCAAAAAATATGGCAGCTTTGGAAACTATACCCAGGGGAGTTAATTCTCTGTTTTGAATTTTGCCCGGCCGTCACCAGGCGGTTCTGTCTCTCCAGTGGTCACTGTGTTGACTGTTTATTAGGGCAGTGTTAGATTTCTCCCTGAACAAGAGAAGCTGAGGTCCACAGTGAGGTCAGATGGCTTTTCCCTAAGCCAATTCAGTACACACCTTGCCTAAGGTGAAGCCATCAAAGGCAGTGGTGTTGCCCAAATGAAGACCCACCAAAATCAAATTTCTTCTAGACACAATCCATAGTGCATAAAAATTAATCAAGTCCTACCATGACTTACTTTATTCATAATACTTAATGGTCATGTAATAGGAGTTTTTATTCAGCAGTTAAAGTTCATAAGTGCGGGGTTTTACATGGAGATAGGTATTATGCTGATGGTTTAATTACACACCTTTTTGCACACCAAAGGAAATGGGTTATGCAGATTTTGTAATTAAGGAAGGACTTCTGAAAGAGAATGTATCTAGGGTGGACTGATCTTTCTGAAAATGTTTATTTTTGAATTAGTAACTCTATGAAGTTGTGCAGCCCAGGAGATACTTTAGGTTGAAAGTTGTTTATATAAACAACGTGCTTTTTCTCTCTCCACCCCCCCCACCACACCCAGTTTTCTAGTTCTCATGCTACAAATTAAAAAAAAAAAATTACGAACTTAATTTAGCACTAACTAATTACCACAGCTCCTTTGCTTTAAGGCTAGCATAAGAGACTTTCTCTTCTAGGGACATCAGCTTTAAGTTCATTAAGTAAGTCACCTGATTCTGGGCCAAAGATGATTCTGCTGGATTTCCAAATTCTTGATTTCATTGAATTCAAACTGTATGATTGCTCCCAAGTAGATTCTGTTTTCACGGGATGAAGATTTTCTACCTTCCTTGTGTTACTGAAACCAAAATGCTTCCTCTTTCCTGCCCCCAGCATATATCCAGCCCTAAACTCTTCGTAACTCTAGGTTTCTTTCACTGACTGCCTACCCAGCATCTTGAGTTCAGTGGTCAGCACACCTCTTAAGTTTTTTTCTTTTTTTTCGGTGTATAGTTGCTTTACGGTATCGTGTTACTTCCTGCTGCACAACGTCGTGCATCAGCGACATACATCCCCTCTTCCTTGACGCTCCTTCCCATCTAGTCACAGCAGAGCCCTGAGTTTCCTGTGCTATGCAGTCAGTTGTTGTTATATCTATTTTATACATAGTCATATGAAATATTATTCAACCATTAAAAGGAGCAAACTTGTGCTGTTTACAGAGACATGCACACCTCTTGAATTTAAAATGTAGATCACTCTTCTTGAGATCTTCCCAGCTGGCTCCATGGCAAATCCGTTCTTTCAGTTTATCCTGCCAAAACAGCTTGGAAGTCTTTACCAACACTTTTAATGGCAAACCATGTTGTTGTTCAGTCGCTAAGTCGTGTCCAACTCTGTGACCCCACAGACTGCAATACGCCAGGGCTCCCTGTCCTCCACTATCTCCTGGAGTTCGCTCAAGTTCATGTCCGTTGAGTCAATGATGCTATGTAACCATCTCATCCTTTGCTGCCCTCTTCTCCTTTTGTCTTCAATCTTTCTCAGCATCAGAGTTTTATCCAGTGAGTTGGCTCTTCGTGTCAGGTGGCCAAAGTATTGGCACTTCAGCTTTAGCATCAGTCCTTCCAGTGAGTATTCAGGGTTGATTTCCTTTAGGATTGACTGGTTGGATCTCCTTGCAGTCCAGGGGACTCTCAAGAATCTTCACCAGCACCACAGTTCAAAAGCATCAATTCTGGCGCTCAGTCTTCTTTATGGTTCAACTCCCACATCTGTACGTAACTTCTGGAAAAACCATAGCTTAGACTGTATGGACCTTTGTTGACACAGTGATGTCTCTGCTTTATGCCATCTAGGTTTGTCATAGCTTTCCTTCTAAGAAGCAAGCACCTTCTAAATTCATGGCTGCAGGCACTAGCCGTGGTGATTTTGGAGCCCAAGAAAAGAGCACCCATCACTTCTCTACTTTTTCCCCTTCTATTTTCCATGACGTGATAGGACTGGATGCCATGATCTTAGTTTTTTTGGATGTTAAGTTTTAAGCCAGCCTTTCCACTCTCCTCTTTCACCCTCATCAAGAAGCTCTTTAGTTCCTCTTCACTTTCTGTTATTAGAGTGGTATCATCTGGTATGATGGCCATAATCAGCAGCAAATTCTGTTGGCTCTGGTTTCAGAATAAAATTCCTGCTGCCCCTTAGTTCCAGACCCTGTAGTCTCTCCTCCACCTGAAGCCTCTGCTTCCACACTTGCATCCTCACATTCACAGGACAGCAGTCAGAGGAATCCGCTAAAGCCCGAGTCAGTGGGTAGTGTGCTTGTGCTCATAACCTCCAGGGCTTCCATCTCTCCAAGAAGCAAAGCAGGCGTCTCCAGCATGAGCTCCCCAGGTGGGACCTCTGCTCCGTCACCTTTCTGTCCTTGTTCCCTGCAGCCTCTTCCTCACTCTTCTTCTTCTTCTAGACTCAGGACCTTTGCCTCCTCCATTCCCTTTTCACAGGACACTCTCCTCCCAGCTGGCAACCACCTTGCTCCCTCCAGATCTTTATTGAAATGTCACCTTAGCATCGAGGTCTTTGCTGTGGCAACCACTCCACTGGCCCTCTTCTAGACATTTTCTCTTCCTCTCCACTGCTTTATTTTTCTGCGGACTGCCTGTCTCTATCTAACCTGCTATGATCTGCATTCCCTGTCTGCTGCTACTGCTGCTAAGTCACTTCAGTCGTGTCTGACTCTATGTGACCCCATAGACGGCAGCCCACCAGGCTCCCCCGTCCCTGGGATTCTCCAGGCAAGAACACTGGAGTGGGTTGCCATTTCCTTCTCCAATGCATGAAAGTGTAAAGTGAAAGTGAAGTTGCTCAGTTGTATCCAACTCTTAGCAACCTCATGGACTGCAGCCCTCCAGGCTCCTCCGTCCATGGGATTTTCCAGGCAAGAGTACTAGAGTGGGTTGCCATTGCCTTCTCCAATATGTAGAATAGTTAACATTAAAATAACAATAGTTATTTTGTTAATGGTTTAACAAAATAAACCAAAGTTAAATGTGTCTATACACATTGCTGCTGCTAAGTCACTTTAGTCGTGTCCGACTCAGTGCAACCCCATAGATGGCAGTCCACCAGGCTCCCCGTCCCTGAGATTCTCCAGGCAAGAACACTGGAGTGGGCTGCCATTTCCTTCTCCAATGCACGAAAGTGAAAAGTGAAAGTGAAGTTGCTCAGTCATATCAGACTCTTAGCAACCCCATGGACTGCAGCCCACCAGGCTCCTCCATCCGTGGGGTTTTCCAGGCAAGAGTACTGGAGTGGGGTGCCATTACCTTCCCCGCATTCCCTTTCTAGAGAGGAGGTAAGGGAAAGCAGGGATTATTTTCTCCTTTGTTCACTACTGAACCCCCAGAAACTAAAAAGGTGTTTGACACAGAGTAGGCACGAAGCGTAGCTGTTTGGTAGATGAACGGGCCACCGCTAAGGTGCACTAGGGAAGCAGCAACCTGAGGGCTAGGGGCCATGTCTTTAAACGGTGAGAACTCAGCACAGTACTCAGCACTGGTGGCGGGCAGTGCCCAGTGGGTTTAGCGTTCCTAGCATCGTTCGTACTTTTAGAGGGAACAGTTTTATCCTGCTCATCCCGATCCTGCTAAGTCTGGCAGACATTCTCCATGGGCAAGGCCATTAGAGGACGTCCCTCCTGCTGTTGGTTCCTGTGGCTGGCTGGGAGAGGAACGGATGACCCAAGCGAGAGCGATCGGAATCCTCCCCTAGATATGTCTGACGGTGAAACAGGGACCCTGACTCACAGATTCGACACTGCCTGTGGTCACCTTCTTCACCACCCAGAGGAAGCCAGGGGCAGTACTCAAAACAGTCAGCAGCTGCCTTGGCCCCGGCAGCGTCATTCAGAATCAGAGGGTGGAGGCGTGGCTGCCCTGTGGCTGTGGGCCAGTGGCAGAAGCCCACCTTTGTGGGGGAGTGCGGGCTCCCTACCCCAGAGATGCAGACTTTGGGGTAGGGTGGGGAAGGGAGAGGAGAAGACACACTGAGGAGGCGGGGAAGGAGACGCAGACTCACAGAATATGCGCCGCTCTTGGCGCCCATTGTCTGTCTCACCTTGCTCTCTTCTTTACCATCATTTATATTCCTAAGTAATACCTATCTGAGACTGTGAAGACATTTTTTGAAAACCCACTACTTTTGGAGAGCTATGCTCAAGCATTAGTGACCCTTCTCTCTGTTTAACTGTGATTCTGTATTTGAGCCTATATTCAGTCAAGCCTGAAGACAAATTCCCTCTGATCAAGAAATGAGAGAAATAATATAAAATGCATCCAAGTTATTCTCCAGTGACCTGGATCAACTATTCTTTTTTAGCATCTCGGATTATGCTGGACTTGGGGAGAGCACATTTTGCTTCTCTTCCAGCTGCAAAGAGGTGCTGCTCTTCTCCCCAGTGCAGTGTGTTCTAAGCTTATAATCTTATTTATACAGTGATAGAGGAGGGTCACTCAGCACATGGATTTGGCACGCCACACGACTCTTCCTTACGAGGCCACGATTACGAGTGCTTCAGCCTGGGCTTCTGTCTCAGACATCATCTAGCCTGTGCTGTCCCTGACTTTTGGGGCTTCGGACACCGTAGGCCTCCCTTGATGTGCTTGAACTTGGGAGCCTCCTTTCAGATCCTTGAACTTGGAATGCTCTTTTCTATAGTAGGGCTTTGATGCCTATTGTTTCTCTGTGAATTGCCCAGCACTCCACAGGACATTCATTAGGGGTATTTGATTACAAACTGGCAGATGCAATAGAAGTTATAGGCTCACATGACTGAAAGCCAGAAGTGTGCCTGCAGCTTCAAGCATGGCTGCCTCCAGGAGCTCACATGACTTGATCAGTCTATCTGTTATTTCTTGTTCCCAGTGTCCCTTTCAGTCCCCTCTCCTGGCTTCCTGCCTTGGTCTTGGTCTCAGCTCTCAGACCTTTCTGGGCTTCTACCTTTGTCTCTTCCTCTTTTATCTCTGTTTCCTTTATTTCCTTTTATTTAGGTGGATCCTTTCCACATTATAGCACAAATGGTCAGTTAGGACTCTCCACTCTTGTCCTGGCCCAACGGTTCCATCAAGAAGAGTATTTCTCTCAATAGTTTTAATAAAGACTTGGGACGACCTCTGAGGAAGAAGGTTAAAGTAAAGGTTAAAGTGCTCCTGAGGTAACATTTGCAGGGTAGGAGGGAGGGTGCTCTGTGATGAATAAGGGTGCTGTGCTTGCAGAAGAGAAATGACTGCTGGGAGACACAGTCATCACAAGCCCACCTAGATGATAGATGGTCCTCCCACCCCTTTTCAGGTCGTAACTCAGTCTCTCATCTTTGCAGACCTGTTTCCTGACCCCGCCTCTCAAGAGCACATTTCTCTTTATTACCTGTGCTTGTAACACTTGGACTTTTATGCTTCAGCATGCCACTGAGCAGCCTGGCTCCCAGCTAGAGTGTAAAGAACACCTCCCCCCCCACACACAGACACAGTCTTGTTTAGTCTTTCTACCTCTCTCTTGCCATATGAGAATGCTTACTGACGCTTAGAGACATTTGTCCAAAGTTACACAGTTATCAAGAGGGCCAGGGCAGGAGAAATTCCGTTTTTCTGGCTTCAGTTCCAGGCTTGCCTGCTTCTGCTCTTAGCCACTCTCATCGCGCCCAAGGCCCATTCAGGGTGGTCCTGCGGGGAATATGACGGAGTGAGTCTGTCCTCAAGGAGTTCACAGCTTCTCTGGGCATTTTGCCAGGGACGCTGGATCTCAGCTAAGGTGGAGATTCTGGATATAAACGTTTTAATGTACCTGTTAGGAAGACATTTAATGGACTTTATAGAAGGACTCAAGAAAGGTGTCCGGCTGCTCACCATTTTAAAGAGGAGCAAAAATAGTCCTCTTTGACAGGAGTCAAGTCATAACAATCTTATGATGAAATCTTATAAATTCAGAGTGTTAAGCACACTTGGGAATTGCTGTCCTGACATTGCATTTAATATTGGGCACACATTAGGACTTTGGGATTAACATATACATGCTACTATGTAGCACAGGGAACCACACTCAATATTCTGTAAAAACCTGGATATGAAAAGAATCTTGAATGGAGATATAAAATAACTGCATCACTTTTCTCTATACCTGAAACTAATACAACACTGCAAATCAATTAGATTTAAATTTAAAATTTAAAAAATACTGGGCACAACAGACTGTATGTACAAGGCTCAGATTTAAATGGCTTTTCTTTATATTATTTAATAACTTTGTCATATCTTAAAAATGGACATGAGTGATTCCGCTTGAAAGTTACATAGTCACGTGAGCCTATTTGGTATGTTAGGTGAGAGGTTGTTTAGACTTAAGTGCCAAGAAAGGGGCTGGTGGAATCAGCCGCGGATGCGAATGCCAGCCCTCCAGCTTCTTCACACAGCCTTGAGCGTGTTACCCAGGCATCCCACGGTCCTCATTTGTAAGATGCTGCTCATCATTCCCACTTGGCGTTTGGTGGTGAGAATCTTAGCTCTAATACCTGGTCTGCTTGGCTGTAAAATGGTGGAATGGTTTATGGGACAGGCTCTGGACTCTGACTGTAGAGGCTGAAGGTCTACCTCTCCCCACGAGGCAGGGTGAGGCTTGTTGATTCTCTGCAACTGTGTCGATTTCTGCTCCTTGTGCTGGGGCCCCAGCAGCTGAGCACACAGGCAGGCCCTCGTGGTCGGAGGGAGGTGGACGTAAGCAAGGACACAAATGTATGCAGAATGCTGTGAGGTGCTAAGTGCAATCGAGACGACAAAGCGGGTAAAGGGGATATGGAGTGTGGAGGGTAGAGCGGGCAGCCAGCGTGCTCTGCACCCTGTGAGGTCAGGAAAGGCCACTGGGGTGTGACGTTTGGAAGGAGGGAGCCTGTGAGCCACACAGAGGGCCAGGAAACGCACATCCACTGCAGGGGGAAGAGAAACCCTGAGCCCAAGTGTGCTCCGAGCCCAGGAAGAACAAGGCGGCCCACGTGGCCCCAGGAGAGAGCGGAGGGGGCAGTTTCCTCCCTGGAATGTGAGGCTCATGTGGCATCACCTCCTCAGGAACTGCTGAGCTAGACTGTGTAAAAACATTGGGCTTTGGTGAGAAGAATTCTGACTTTGCCATACGCCTGATCTATGGCCCTGCCATGATGACTTTAGTGTGTTTCTGTAAAATTTCTTGTTGACCTTGCCCCGCCTCAGACTCCAGCCCTCTGCCTCTGCTTAGAGCACCTTCTCCCTCCTTCTTCCAAGCCAACAGACTCTTAGAGACACCCTTGGGTTTTCCTTAAGCATGGTGTGTTCCCAGAAGCCTTCTTGATTGTCCCCAGGGGAGAGGTGGACTTCCCTTCTTATTAGCATTCAGTGCTTTCCAGCACAAGCTACTGTTTCAGAACTCTCTTCCCAGTGAGCCAGGGGCTACGATGGGGCCAACACTCTGTCTTGTCCCCAGTTTATCTCCAGTGTTGAGTTTGAGCAGGTCATCGAATGCGTTTGATCCTTATTCATGGATGGATGGATGGTTGGAAGCATGCGTGCTAGTGAAATTTGCTCCTAACAGGGCATGTTAGAAGGCAGGGTTTAATTGGACAGTATTATAATAGTGGTTAAAGACAACAGAGTATCATGCAAAGTCATTCATGGTGAGATCGTAAATTTTATCAAGAAAATCCCCAAGGGGGAATCTGTTAAATGTTTAGAACCTTACTTAAAATTGGCAGGATCCCGTCTGATCATGTAGTTAAACGTCCTCAGTTCACAGGAAGAGGAAGGGGAGACCAGAGATGAAAGTCACCCAGTGACTCACCAGTCACCCAGTTGGTATGGTCAGGACTGGGTCTGGTCACCTGGCATTTGGGTTCTCTTGCGTTTGATTTGAAGAACATGCTGGGTCCTGCTTGCTTCTAGCATCCCAGGATCCAACCACTGACGTGCTATAAAGGATAATAAAATAAAATGCAGCTAATGCTGGGCAGAAGTGGTAGGGCTGTTTTGGGGGTTGGCCGTTTCTCAATTTGCTGTATTTTGTGGGCAGGAACTCACTCCTTTTCATGTGAGGGCTTCTAAGTCTTCCAGCCTAATTGAATACTTTTGAAAGTACTTTAATTTCTGGATCAGACACACCATGCTCCAACTTGCCTGGCAGATTCCCGCCACACCCCCTGCCCCTCACATTGGTGGAATTCTAAAGCAGCAAACGTGATTTGCAAATAAATTATTAGTAAACATTTGAAAGTGAGAAACAAATTATTCCCACAACACTTAGCTCCTTCCTTCAAATACACACTTGAAAACCGCTAAGAATCTATTCCGTGAGAATGCTTGAATCTCTCCCTAAATCATAACACGGGTAAACTTACCGAAATATTTTTACAATTTTATTAGAGGTTTTAATTCACTGCTTTATCTATCTCTGTTAGACTGCAAAATAGCTTTAAATATTCAAGTGGTAATTAATGAATCTTTTATGTTGCAAATCAAACATTTTCATCTGAGCGCTGGTGGAGTAGCGGTGAGGCAGGATTTAAGGGAGTAGCGGTGAGGCAAGATTTAAAGAGTAATTGTTTCTCTAGATTCCACACCGTTGACTAGCATTACCTTAAGTTTGCATGTGTTGCCTGGTGGGGCTAAAGCTCAATGTGGAAGGTCTGCTGTCTTTCGAGGTCAGGATTTCTTAACGTATTTCTTGCCAGAGACATTCCCGACTAGATGGAAAGTCTTTGAATGTGGAATTTTTGCTTGAGTGCAAAATAACAAAAAGCATGTGTATGTTAAAGAAAAAAAAAAAGATCAGCTTAATGGCAAATGAGCATTGGCTTACATTAATATTCTATTACAGTAAAAACTTCTATTGAATAAATTTTCTCCAGACTTTTCCCCACCCCAGAAACTAATGTATTTTTCTAAGTGGCATGCCAACTGAAAGAAAGTATGTGATACATTTGATTTATGTTAAGTCAATAACATGCACAAGCCATTTAAAATTGTATTTTAAGTGTAGAAATATTAATCCAAAGTATAGTCCCTTGTATCGAGAAGGGAGGTGTATTAGCTTTTCAGAGGCTGAAGGGCCTTGTAAATATTATTCTATTTAGAAGATGTTTTTCAAACGTGCTGCTTTATGTTGAGCGGCAAGCAAGCAAGCACAAAATCCCAGTGGAGAATTGAAAATTAAACTGGTATGAAAGATTCACATAGCAAAATAGTTTTCCTTCATATCAATGAGAAACAAGCCAGGAGGAGCAGCTCTCCAGAAAGCTCACAAAAGGACTGACAAGTTCATCCCTGGAAGTCACCCTGTGTTCTGCTGTGGCCTCACAAATGCTGGACTGGGTGACATTTATGTATCAGAGCAATAAGCTAAACAGGAAACAATTTATGTCACCTAAAGCTTTTTAACAAATCGATGCAACTATTTGTAATTGCTTGTTTCACAAGATTAAAAGTGCTAAGGCCTGATCTTCGCTCACGGATTTGTGGTCAACCTGACCTGTGCTTCCGTTGTTTAAAAAAAAAAAAAAAAATAGAGAATTGGTGATCAGCAGTGACTTCCATCAAGTAATCCATATTGCTAATATTTCTGGAATTTTAATGTAGTTACAATTTATAGCTGATCAAATGTGGTTACCTAAATTGCTGTTGCTAGTAGACAGTTTAACTGTCTTTATTAATTACAGTATAATTTAATGTTTGAGTACCAGCACTTGTGTTGGTCATTTTTACAGCTAGAGCAGTTATCTGCCTTATGACGAACCATTTTAGCATTTTCAATGGAAATTTGCTAATATGATGAGTGATAAAAATGTCACACGCTGGTAAATAATGATTATTGCTTTGGCTGAAATTAATTCTTGAAAGGCCGGTTACCTTCAAATTAACACTATAACTTGAAGCTTGTCTCCCCCCCCGCTTTTCCTCCTCCCTGTATTCTTGGTATAAGCCAAAGAAAAGGCTGGTGGATTGTTTCAAATGGATATATATGTGTATTTTGGGGGGTTACTAAGCATGGAATGTCATTTTATAATCAGAGCTGAAATAAGATGATAGGGGGTTTTGTTTTTTTAAAAAATAAAATGCTGTTTAAAAATAAATAGAAGTCTAGAATGACAGTTTTCTAAGCCAAATATTGTCCCACAGTTAAACCAGTGTTTTTGTATGTAATTTAATTTCCCTCCAATGTGAATTCTGTCTTAAATCTTTCATCCATCCTTAACGGATCCATCATCTGTTCCTTAAATGAAGATCTGATACCCAACTTCACTTTATTTAAAGAAAGACTACTTTTGACTCAACTACAGTAAGGATGACAGATAAATTGTGATTACGATACTACACATAAACATGTATTATCATGAAGAAGGCACAACCTAGTCAGTCAGAAGGACTCATTACACTATGGTTTAATCTTTTTTGGGGGAAGGGAGAGTAAAAACTGTCAGGCAGCTGGTTAGTGTTGCTGTGAAACTGGTCTTCGTCAGAGTTTATTTGGGCTGTTGATATAAAGGTTCCCGTTTAAAAGAAGCACCAACAGTTTGGGTTTGCTGCCTAATTTATCTGAATGGCAAGCCTGAAATAAAAGACGTCAGAGAGTGTTCTGCACTAGAACAATTCCCGAAAACACAAATAAAAATGTCGTATGCATCAACCAGCAAGATCTTCACTAATGCAGTGCATACATCCTTGGTTTGGGTCTTTCAGTTGACTCAAAATATGTGGACATAGTTAATGTTACCAACTGCACATGCTCTAAGCAGTGTTTATATTTAAGCCTGGCATTTAAAGGAATTTCAATTAACCCTAATTTATTTGTAGTAGTAGCTAGAGTAAGAATTAAGGGTTCAAATGTTTCACTAATGATCAGAGTAGTGGGCTTTTAGACAGTGGCATAACTGTTAAAGAAGAGGCCACTACTCTGCAAAATATGTATGAAAAAAAATCTATTTTCCTAATAAGGTCTTTTCAAAACAATGCTGAGGAAGAATATTTATATCTTCTTCAGTGTCAGCTGGTCTTTGCCGAGTAACTGCAAGGTTAATTTTCAAGACATCCACTAGCTTGTGTTGTGTGCTCTAAATTATATACCTAAAGGTTGTATGTCATTGTAGTTTGGCCACTTAAAAGTGCTGCTTTTGATATACCAATTTTTTTTACTCAAAGAGAATGCCCAAGTTAATTCATCCTTATATATGACAGAATAGTATTAGGCAGAAATAGCAATTTGCCTAGAGATCTGAAATTGATCTTAGAAGACCTCAGAAGTCAAGATGGTTTTTCTAGAACTATTCAGTTACAGGAGCTTTTACTATTTGGTTTTGGGAAGGCAGCATGGAGCAGACCATACTTTTGGATAGAATATTTTTATAAAATCATTTGTTCTAATCTCAGCATTTATCTTTATATGCAAAGAGATTTCTTGATGAGAATATTATAGACGGAGCATGTTTCTGACATTAGCATTTTATTTGGATGACTAATCTTGCAGACGTGAAATTTAAATGAATTATTCATGAAATTGCTTTCCTCTGAAAGTTTAGTTTGCTCTTAATGCTAGTTATTCAATATTTTGTTTTTTTCTATATAAAATATGATGAAAAAAAAAATCAGTGTGCTTCCTGGAGAGAAAAGGTAACCTCCCTTTTCCGTGTTTTCTTCTCCTCAATTCTCTAAGTGGAGACTTTCACTTTGAAATCCTGAGGGATGAGAGCTTCAGCCCTCTGTGATGATGAAAGCTTTTAGTTAAGATTGATTTTAATTCTGAGTTGGAAGCAGCTGGTGCTAAACCGAAGGCATATGCCAAACATACACTCTCAGCAGGTCAGAAAGGGAAAGAAACTTAGGCGGTGGCGACTTTTACTACCAGTGTGAACAACCAGCATTTTTATTGCATTTGAGAATGCGATCATGTCAGTAATTAGTACTGACTACACAACATTTTTTTTTTTTATTGTCTGTATCCACAGACACGGAATGATGGAATTACAGTTGATGTCAAGGAATGAGTTCCTTTTATGCCTTATCAAAACAGAACAAAAAGAAAAAAATTCCTGTTACTGGCAGCACATCTCCATGGAGCACCATGCTCACAGTCCGGGCTGTACCATCTCCACGCAGGCTTCTGGGTAGCGCACGTCGCGAGAACTACACGGGGCCCACATAGATGCCTTTGGAATTGTTAAGTCTCATTCTTGGGAGAGAAAAGCCAAACCGACTCTCAGAAACATCTGGAATATCCAGAGGGTCTACCATTAAGCAACAGGTTCCCCAAAGATTCAGAATCCTGACAAACATGTTCTTCTTTGTACCCTTGGAAACGGAGATCAAGCTGGAATGTGGAAAGGAGAGGAAATCTTTAACTTTTTTTCCCCCATGATAAAATTGCTATTGACGGACATCGCATTTTGGGTGAAGAATCCAAGATGTCTTTACCAGGTCTGATGGAACACTGGGAATCAGATCGGAGCCGTCCAAAGGTGGCGGGGCTGGCGGTCACTCTTTCCATTCGTAAGCCTTGGTATTTCCTTTCACTGCTGGTACACTGCAGGCAGCGCTAACTTGTCTCACAAGGACAGACTCGGGACAATAGGGTAGATCCTCATTCCTGACGGTGCATCTGTCTGATGCGAGGGACTGTTCTCCCTAAGGTACGCTTTTCTTTGGAAAAAAAAAAAAAAAGTAACAAAATTGTCTGTACATCTTGGCACCTTGTAAAGTTTTCTTTTTTTTTTTTTATACAAAAAGTTCAATAGCTTTGACACTCTCATGATTAATCACTACTTCACTGATAAACTTTGAAAGTGTGACCCTGGAATTTCATCATGCAAAGTATTTACTGCAGCAGGAGAAAACACTTTTTAAAACAACATTTTTTTTTCTCTTTTCAAATGTATGAACTCATTAAGGATAGCCAGGAGGGCAATGGTAAGATAAACACAAGGGATAACAATGTATCAAAAAACAGATTAACACACACCCTTTGGCACACACACCAAAAAAACCTGTACAAGATGCTCTGATCAATGAGAACAGGGGAAAAAAAAAAATCTGTCAACTATGTTACAATTTAAAAGCCAAAAAAAAAAAAAAAGTTTGGGGGTTTCTCCCTCCCACATGTCAGGAAATGTCATCCCATATTCTTAAAGCAAGAATAACTAAATAAAATACATGTGCAGCATATTCTGCAGTTCCATTACATACAGTAGTTTTTTTTCCAAAGCTTTTTTTTTCCTTAAGTATTGTTAATATAAAGCAGTTGCAGAAAAAGCAAAGGTGTTTTGACAAACAGGTGTATGCATTTATTCCTTTTTAGGAACAATATCTAAAAAAAGAACCACCCTCCGCCCTCCCCCAAAAAAGACAAAGAGTCACACAGACACATCGGGATATATGTACAACATAATAAACCCCATCCTAAAGAAGCAACTGGGATTACCCCCAAGGGATACAGAATCAGAATTGGAAAAATCAGAGTGAAGTTTGCTTGCTGTAAAGCCTGAGATTCTTTTTTTTTTTTTTTCAGTTGGTTCTTCTGCAAGGCTGTGATACCTGCAAAGATATGTAAAATCTAATTTTTCTTTTTTTTTTTCTTTTTGCTACAGTCTTTAGACTAAGCATGCAAGACATACGACTAAGTGCAACTGAGTGAAATGTTTTTTTTTTTTTTAATTTTAATCATTCCCTAAAGGTTTGAACTGAGGTATGCGTACTAACAGTTTCTCATGCTGTTAACTTTACTCATGTCTAGCTACACATGCTGAGAATGAACTAATCTACCAGATTTTTATCCTCTTTTGAATACCAAACTAACCAGCAACCACTCAGTTTAGAAGCACAGGGCCCCCTTCCCATGACCCTGTCTGGCTACTGCCTGCACATCATGACGCTGCCTGGAAAAGTTGGGGGAAAAAAAAAATGTAAATCTCGAATGACCACAGACTGCCCTTTTTACAGAAAGCAGTGTGAAGCTTCAAAAGTAACTGCCAAAGTTTTTCTATCAAGCTTGTGAGTGGACAGGAATGTTACTTTTTTTTTTTTAATGAAAAATGCTGAGGCAAGCCTAATCTGAAAGAAAGGAAGGACAAAAAGAAAACCTTTTAAAAAATAAAACAAAAACCTTGAGGATATATATGACAAGAGAAACTAAAATCAACGCAGTGATCATAGCACAGTCCTTAAACAAAAGTGGCATACACAATCTTTCTTTGAAAAGAAATGTCTTCTAGAAATACTATTACATGGTCTAGTTCAATTGTGGAAGCTGTTTTGTTCTCTCTGAATTTTACCTTCATTTTACCATAACTGTCTCCTGGACTGGACACCCCCTAAGTTTCATATGCCATACACTTTTTTTTTTTTTCCTTGGAGATGGTACATTCTTAATACTGTATCCTATTTCTCCCTTCAGTAGCCCCATAATTTCTCTTTACAGGAATGAGTTTTGGTCTCTGTAGGAAAAAAAAAAAACAACAAAAAATGACTTAAAAAAAAAAAAGTAACTACTTTGGTTCCATTACCTACTTGGTCTCCTAAATGTCCTCTATGATGAAGGAGCAGTTGTCTCAAGTTAGCAATAGCCTATATCTCATCAATTGCCTCTAAATTATTTTGCCTCCTTTGATCAACAAGAAGAGGATATTTGGCTTCATCAGATAAAGCATAAAAACAGAGAACATAATTTAACTTTGTGGAATATCTTTGGTAATATTAGGGGAAAAAAGGTACAAAGCATATAAATTAAGCTCTCCAAAGGGCTCTTGAACTAAAACAAGAGCTACAGTCCTAGATAAATAAATGACAGGAGAGGGGGTGCAAATGGAAGCGTTCAGGGGTTCCGAGGACTGAGGCTGAACTGACCCATGAGGGTCACGTCCTGCACATCCCGTTTCCCCAAAAGCCCAAGGCTGGGCTGAGCTCCCATCTACCTGATGTCTTGCGCCGTTGGCTTCCAAGACAGGACTGGTGGGGTGATGCCACCTCACAGACTGCATTGCTGCACCAGGTCCGCACAGTGGAAATTAACTCCTCAGCTTCCGCTGAGCCCAGTCCTCATTAACTCACAGAACAAGTTCAAATTGAAATCTGATTTGCATTCAAACAGATGAATGCCACCAAGCAGGTCTGAATGGATGTTTCCATTGGGGGCCACCGGCACTTTCAACAGAGTTGTTCTGGGAAGCCAGCTTTGGGGTCATTTTGCAAACAAAGCAACTCATGCTGGTTTTAACAACTGCGAGAGCCTGAGGCCCATCTCAACCAGGATTCCCAGGGAGAGCCTTCTACAGCCACGCTGTGTTTTATTTTTGGTTTTGGGGGAAGAGGGGCTGCTGCCTATGTCTCCTTGTGCTGGTAAATGCTGTGGCATTTATTAAGAATGATGGTAGGTACAATATTTAAAAAAAAAAAAAGAAAAAAGGAAAATCTGAAACAACCCTCTTCCCACATTCCAATACTGCTTTGTGAAATGAATCTGCATGGTTCCTAGGGTGTCTCTAATTTTTTTTTTTTTTTTTTCTGTCATTCATTCTCTTTCTGGCAGGAACTTCACGTCTGGGTGAGAGGACCTTCACATGTAGAGTGCAGCATTTGGGACCTTTTTGCAAAAGACCAAAACGGAATGTTTTCTGACTTTTGAGAAAACAGTGGTGATGTCTGAAGGGAAATGGAATGAGTGACAGAAAACTACGAACGAGAAATGACATTCAGCTTTGTATAATAAAAACACCTATTAACATTCATCACAAGGTACAGAAAACTTGAAGCCTCCAAGAGGCCGCGGGCCCAAATGGAGGCCTGAGGTCAGAACTTAAAATGGTATAGGAGAAGCCAAAAAAAAAAAAAAAAAGGCAATACATTAAAAAGTTTGGGATAATTATTTTTAAACCCTCCCCCCAATACACACACAAAGGCCTTCCCCATCCCAACTGGAAGCAAAAAAAAAAAAAAAAAATGGAGTAAAGGCAGTGATAATCAACATGCAGTACTGTGCAAATAGGTCGTCCACTGGAGTCCTTAGATTCTGGGCAGAGGCCTGGTCTGCAGCTCGGGCGCACATGCTCGGTTGGTTGTCCTCGTTGTGCAACGTCGGCAGGACTGCAGTTCGCAAAGTCTGCTGCTAAAAGTGAATCAGTTTAGCGAATTTACAACACTGATGTTGACTGTTAAGAGAGGAAAATCCCCAGTACCAAACAAGTCCATCCAATGCACAGAGTACAAATTCCTTTTTTCAACAAAAAGTAGAAAAATCAAAAATACTCCCAAATGGGATTCTTGATGGCACTAAGAGTTAACACATTGCAGAGTTGTCAAAATGTAGTGAAAAATCCTCCAGACTGTACAACCAATGGAGAACGATTTCACTGCCAACTTTTGACATGTTTTGTTTTGTGTGTGTGTTTTTTCCCCCCAATCTTCACACTCTTGGGGTTGGCCTGCCCAGATGTTCACTCCATGTCCTCATTTACAGGTTCATCTTCGTAATCTCTGTCGTGGTCAAAATCTGGACTGTGGTTGGCTGTTGTCACTAAGGAGAGTGGCCCTTCAGCTTCCTCGGGGTCCAGAGGCTCTTCTTTGACATGTACAGGATGCCTGGAAAAGCAAGAGAAGGTTCACTGAGGGGACTTCCCAACTCAAGGTAAGTTGGGTGTTCTGGGTAACACAGAAGCCACAGTCTAGGGCTGTGACGTTCTATAGCAGCCACTAACCACGTGTGACTACGAAAACTAAGACAGTTTAAAACTGTGCTTCTCAGTTGCACTGGCTACATTTTAAGTGCTCCAGGGCCACCGCGTAGGCTACCATATTGGACTGCATGGAGAGGGAGATTCCCATCATCCCAGAAGGGTCTCTGGGTGGAAGCATCAGTGCATGTGTCCTCCATGGTGTTTCTTACAGTGTGACGTGTACGCGTATTAACATGGGCTCTGGTTAAAATGCATCCTGAGGCTTCCATCTCTGACCAGCTCTGCACTGATGCTGCTAAGCCAAGGACACACTCTGGGTAGCACCTAACAGGCCCCGGAGTGGCCTCCTGCATGGAGGGAAACAAACCTTGAAATAATCCCATGAACCAAGAACCAGTCATGCAAGGGTAGTTTGTGGGGACCAAAAACTGGAGGCTGTGCTAATCGTGGCTCGATGTGTGTTCTGCTCTGCTAGTTAACATGCAGAACCTGTAAGAGCTCTCCGGAGACCAACCCCAAGCGAGGGTCTATCATTAATCAACTTCAAGCAAACACAGCAAAGAGACACCATGATACATGCTGGAAACTCCAAATTAATGCATATTTTTACAAACTGTCAATAAGGCAAGAAAAGCCCTGCCAGGAAACACAAACAGAGAGGAAAAGGTGCGCTCAACACAACAATATGATAAGAAAGCAGAGCCCCGGTCAGAATAATAACGCTGTCAGCTATAAACAAGACTAAACAAGAGGCCCAGCCAGTAGCGGCCACTGGGACGCGCTGGGCTCTGATGAGATCTGCCAATGCGCTCATTACCCCTCAGCGCACAGTTCACCCGAAGGGGCGGGCGAGGGACCACACGAAACCACTCCGGTAACGACTGAGAAATGTTGTTCGTAAATCATATTTACAACCAATCCTTTTGCAAATACAAATTACTTTCGTTAGTGGGGCTTTTGATATGTAAAAGAGCCATTCAAGTTATAAAACTCGGTCCCCATTCAAGTTTTAAAAGAAAAAAAAAAGATCCCATTGCAGGGACAGGCTACCAAGGGTGGACTTTTTTCATTCAACTTTATCAAGTATTAGTAATAAGAGGTGGTGGTGGGGACTGCTGCCTCTCTAAATGATTGATGTTGTATGCAAACCCTGAAGGCCACTTGAACCTTGAAAAACCAACAGAGGATTGCTCCGGACTGCCCTTGCCACGGGGACCTCCAGAAGACCAACTGACTCTCAATTAGCAAAGCCTAGAGAGTGTTTGGAGGTGGATGTCGGGATAAATAGCTTTTAAAAAAGAGCCCGTATTCTTACAAACTATGTGCAAAATGAAATATGCCCAGGTTGCATTAGAGTATGTTTCACTAGTTTGGCTCTGTCTATTGGTAGTTTGTTACCGGTCCTATTTATTTGTTTTCAGGTCAAGATCCAGGATCAGATGCATAATTTGCAGAGTCCAGTGTGAAGTGAAAATGCATTTGAAAAATTCATTGAAACTTTCCAGATGGAAACAGCTGAGCCTTAAAACTTTCAAGCGTGGGATCTTTGTGAGACTGTGTGCATCCCATGCCTGGGAAATCAGCCCTGGTAGGCCCCTCCCCAATTCTTTCGGGAAGAATTGGGTGTGTGGATTTTTATTCCCTTTTTTTTAAAAAAAAATCACCCATAAACGCTAGTTAAGAGAAGTAATTTTGTTTTGTCTATCCTCTCCCATTTGGGGTCATGTCTTCACATACTGCAAACACAGCAGGAATGTTACTTTGCTACCTTTCGGTTCTAATTTTTATGACTGTATGAGCACTGTGCTGACTGACATGTCAGCCCTTAATACTGGGCGTTTGGGACTGTCTTCTTCTCGCCTCTGTTTCTTCAGCCCTGCTGTGTTCTTTGTTGTAATACAGGGACCACTTCTATCCATACTTGATTTACCAGCTTAGGATAAATGTCTGAGAATGAAATTGTTGGAGCGGAGGCTAAAACATCTTATGGTTCTTATGATTTACTGCAATGTTAATTTCCAGAGAAGCTCTATCAATTTAGACTCAACCTCATCAGCCCCAAGTGTTGCTTTTCAAATATGGTGTGTTGCTGAGCAGGTATAAGGAAAGTTCCAGTTACCTTCAACGGTGTTTCTCGGGTAACTGACAATGGTGAACGTCACTTTATGTCTGGGCTTCATGTTAGCACTGTTGGAACTGTTACTTCACCCCCTCCTGTCCTCTGGTAGCATGGTTCTAGTAACAGTTTGGACAAGAGTGTTTTAGGGTTGTGTGTTGCCTGAACTGTGAGTCAGCTGTGTTTCCCATTTTCCTATTTTCATTTTTCTTCACACTACCAGATATATTCATCTTTTCAGGTTTATAAAGGTGAATCTGATGACAGAAATGATACAAGGCTAAGGGTGGGAGAGGTGGGAGACCCTAGGAACAACTGGAGAGTCTTAGTGAAGTTCTTTATAATTTGAGACTTTGACAAATGTTAGGCTAGGTGAAAGAAAAAATCAGGTACGTGTCACTTCCCCCAACCCCAACAAGGCAGAGTTCACGTGGGAGAGTATTTGGTTCCCCTCTGCAACCTGCAGGCAAACTTCAGTGAGATTATTTTCCATCCCAAAGATACAGGTGACGACTCTGTGCACCCTGATTCAAACCCAGCACCTACTATCGAGTGGAGCCCCAGCAAAGGTGAACTGATCAGATCTACGGTGTGACAGGCTGCCCACACAACCAGGTGAGATGTTAAGGCTTCTTAGAACTCCAGGGAAATGAGATCCAACTTCACGACATTCCGTGAAACCAGCAGACCCCTCGCTGAGTGGGGCCACTGCAGGAACATGGGCGAGTAGGGTTTTAGAGAATGGGAAAGAATGGCTTTCCAGGCAAGATCCATTTCAGGTAGGCTGCAAACTCCTTCAGACCCTGTGCTTCATAGTCACCCCCTGCATCCTGGGAAACGGAGCTGCGTGTGGCGCCTTCCACGCTCACTGGCCACCTCCTCCCTTCTGTCTGACTTCTGCTTCCGAAAGGGCTTCCAGGGAATAACTGTGCCGAACCCCACATTTTCCTTCTTAGATCTAACTGCTTTCCTTAGCCACTGTGGGAACCGCAGAGTTCTGAAGGTGAGCTGCCTGCTGTCTAAAGGCACTATGTTCAGAGGGTGGGGGACGGCACAGAGCACTTGCTTTGTACGACGGCTCCTTTAGCTCCTCCCAGGACGGACGGATAACACTCCAAAGCCACACTGTGGCCTACGGGGCAATGTTTCAAGAGAGAAAAAAATGTAGTGGTATTTGAGTGTCACGGGGAAGGTAAGAAAGAATTCTATGTCCACACTAGGTAGCAAGTGGGCCATTACTAACAGGGTCCTTTAAGCCTTGCTGTAAAGTTTACGATTTGAGTTATTCCAACAGAATAGAAAGGTTAGGAGACGATCTGCATCATAGCAGGTAATGCATGTTGGATAAGAATTAAAACTCCATCATTATAGAACTTGCTTAATGGAAATGCGAGATGAAAAAGGGTAACCCTCTCCAGCACCAAGAGTAGGCACAGGAAATGGGCTGATGACATATAATTCTTTTTAGCAAAATAATTTATTGTACTATACACCTGTGAGATTTAAGCAACAAACAGTATCCTTTTTGACATTTTTATATAGGGTTTTTTAAAAAAAAACCCATCAGTAAAATCTTCACTTTGTTAAAAATTAAACTGACAGCTGTAAAACAAGACTTCTGTTATTTTGGGATTAACTCAGAGTTCCCATAAATTATAGTAACTACCTTATACAGCAAAATTAGCATCACTCAAAACTGCTGTGTGGGTTTTTATCCAAATATCTTTCCTTTTTTTGTCTTTTTCTTTTCTTTTACTATAAACACAGGAACAAAACCTTGGAGTTCTGTGGATACTATGAAAAACTCTCTCTTCCACTCAGACGTTTTTGCTCCACAGTAAGTATTTCCTGAAGTAGTATACATAACAATTTATATTTGCTCTGAACTTCCTTAATATCTTAGTAAATACTCCTGTCATGACAATGATTTAAAGATGAATGCGGGTGTGATTATAAAGTCAGGAACACCAGGTTGCTGGAGGAAGCATGATATATGGCAGTGGCAGCGTGAGAGAGAAACACGTTCTTAAAATGTTGTGGAGTAAATGCTAAGGGACTGTTGTTATGAATTTAAAAAGACTATTTTCATCTTTAAAGATCCTTTTCAAAGCACTTTGGGCATGAAATTCAAATGCTAAATAATCAAATTTCAGATTCCTCCAAAGCCACCAATTACCCACACTGGCAGACAGCATTTTGCCTTTGTTGTTAGATGCCAATTCATTCTGTTGCTAATTGCTACAGGTCATATTTTCCATTCTGATCACTCAAATGCTCTTAAACTAAGATGTTGGTCAGTAATTCAGAAGCATTGTGTACACAAGGGGTCTATTTCTAGGAGCTAACAGCATGGTAAACAGGGCATTGGTTTACTCCTTTAAAACAGGCATTGGTTTTACAGACACTCGCTAAAAGGGAGAAGCTGTCATTCTAGAGTGTCCCTGCTGAATCCGACGTGGGAGAGCGGCATTTCTTTCTCTTTGGAACTTCCCTGCCTGCCTCCCGTCGCCCACCCCCAGGGGCATCACACACACGCAGGACAGAGCCCTCACCCAGCACTCTGAACAGTTCTG
Organism: Neotragus moschatus; assembly: GCA_006410615.1. Taxonomy (NCBI): domain Eukaryota; kingdom Metazoa; phylum Chordata; class Mammalia; order Artiodactyla; family Bovidae; genus Neotragus; species Neotragus moschatus. The sequence goes on along the minus strand of SJYA01002905.1, from coordinate 3,316,676 downwards.
GGCGTGCTCATTATACTGCCGTCTGCTGCTATAATGCCCCTATTAATTTTCCTTTTGATATTTTAAGAGCAATTGATAAATCATGCCGCCTTTCCTTCGTGCCAGCATTAGTGCTTGGTAACAGCACTTCAGCGTGGCGTGCGCGGCTCACCATTTTCCCACCACCAAGTAAACAAGCCTCCTTCCCCGCCCTGCTGGGTTCAGCACGCCGGCACGTCGAACAGTGAACCGTGTCACAGGATGCACCCTGCTTCTAGGAGGAAAAGGCGAGGTGGCTGGAGTAACGGCCTGAGCTGGCTCAGCAAGGGCAAAAAGCACAGGCATCATCCCCTTTGTGGCTCTGGGCATTTGTAGGGCTGCAGGAAGCCTACTGCTTTTATGGGTCGGGTATAAGTTAAGTGGTCCTTTTGGCTGCGAACCAAGCTGAACATTTCTGGAAGCACCCACTTCTACCTGGGTTCCAGGAAGTCGGAAATGACAGAAAAGGTGTTGGCAGCAGTCAGAGCAGGGCTCACGTGACATAAAGCAGGGGATCTGATGGCGGAGGTGCTGCAGGGGCCGGTACTCACACAGCTTGCAGAGGGGATCTGCCCGGACTGCTGTCGCTCTCGTTGCTGTTGGTGTGCTCCACCGCCCCGTTCAGCTCTTCCCGCATCGCGCTGGCCAGGCTGCCCAGAGTGGGGTTTCCCATGGAAGCGGTAGTGTATAGAGGTATACTGTTCTCAGCCATCGAAGCCTGCCATCAACCCAAAGAAAACGTGTGAAGACACAGGGTGTACAGACAGGGAGGCTACCAATTACAGGTGGATTCGATGGTCTTCAGTTTAAATTCATTCTGGTATACTTGGCAAAGACAAGTTTCTAATAGGTCTAGAAGGGCTGTGCTTTAAGAGTCAAGCTGATGATGACACGTGTCCCAAGCTGGGTTCCAAAGAGCTATAGCTGGAGGGACCGAGGCGCCTGTGGAGTGGAGGCACAAGCTTTAGACAAGGCTATCTCGTAACGAGTTTTCTGTCTGAAGCCTTTTTTCAAGAGGAACTGAATATTTCCAGATCACAGGGAAATGTAATGGAATTTTCATTTCTTTATCCACTTCGATGACTCCACTATTGGATATTAAAGATTTGATCAGATTATTCTGGCTGCAGAGCCCAAACTTATGAGAACTTCCATAAACATTTACGTCTCAGATCCTATAGAAAAGGAAGAGATTATAGAATTGGAATCAATTTTTATCTCCCCTCCCCCTCATTTCTGTTTTAATGATTTTTGAATCTTTTTAGTGTAGTCTGAGATAACTGGTTGAAGGTAACTCTATGCAATCTTTCAGGTTCCAACCAATCATCTGGAATTTGAGGACCAAAGAAAAAAGAAGTCTCTGGCAAAAGGAAGCCGTAAATTGTATTTCTTTGGAGGTATGTAAGTACATCCATATCGAAGGTGACAAAGTCACTCTAAGTTGAGTGTCAGCGAAAAAAGTGTAGAAATGGAGAGAAAAAGAAAGATATCCTAAACCCGATGGTTGGATACACTGTTCATTTCCTATCTTACTGTACTTGAATAAAATGACCACCCAGTCTGAGATGCAGACAACAGTCAGACCTCTCTCTGGGCCACAGTGTCCATCCTGTGTCATTTGGGTCATGATTCTGACCTAGTAACTGTGCATTTTATTAAAGAGGACAGACTTTCAAAAACTGGCAGCTGTAATTAGACCAAGATTTATCAAACTCGTTCTTCTGCAGACCACACTCGGCCTGGTTTTCCATCCTAATGAGGTAAAAGTACAATCACAAGACAATCTGGTGCAGTGACTCCAACTGGCCAGTGATACAAGAGTCCAAATGATTCTAGAAACCCTAGCTCTAGAGACCAAGTAGAAGCCAAAAGTGAAGAGAGAACAGGTGCAGAGCTGGGCTGCAGGGGATCTGCGTGTTAAGACAATCAGTCTTGCTTGCTGTAGCAGAAATGCCTTCGAGATCTAAGCTCAGGGATGGATGACCTGCCCATACCTAACACAGCACTGGCTAAGGGATGACTTCAAAGCCAGGCCCACTGCAAGCCCACAGCTCTTCCTTCCCTCCACTTCTGAATTTATGTAACTGCCTTCTTCTAAAAAGTGGGAGCAAAAATCCCATTTTCATTCCCAAATGTGGTGAACTCATCTTGACGAACAGCACATCTGAACGTTCCTCACTCTCCTACAGTTTGTCAAATAATTTGCATCACGTACTTTTTTCAACAGATCTCTTGTAATTGCAATAAAACATTTTTTCTTTTTTTGGCAGAGTGAAAAGTCAGACCCGTTGCCTGATCTGCCCTGCACCAAACTGCAGCTGGGCACACACACTGGCTGCCTTTACTTTAGACGACACAGGGGCCCTGTTTGTCCCTGACACGGAAGTTCTGCTGGGACCATCAGTGAGTCTCTTTACAGTCAGAAGGTGGCAAGAGTGGGGCCAAGCTCTAGCCTGGTGTTTTTTTTCTTGCAGCCTCTCCAGTCAAAGATGGAGAAGTACATACAACACTAAAGTGTTCCCAAGAGTGTATGCTTTGGGATGAGCTGGCCATCCTACGGACAGGGCAACCTTTTCGGGATGATTCATTCTCTGTGGCTCTCAGTGTGTTCTGGGTCAAGGCCACTTCCAGTAGGAACTGGATCATAAAACACGGCTGACACTGGTGAAAGGCATCCAAAGGTAAACACTTACACCAATTCCTGATTCTCAGACCGAAAAAGACATAAATGAAGAAAACCAATGTGCTCCTCGTTTAAAAAAATGATGACGTGGGCTGCAATGAGAAACCCGGTCGCTCCTACACAAGACAGCTTCTTGGACATTCTCTGCGTGAGTGACCAAAGCCACCTACTCGAGCTTAGAAAACTTTCCACCAACAGCTTAGGTCTAACCTAGTGGCTCTTTTTGTACTTGATGTCTCTTTTGGAGCAAGGGGTTACAGATTTTACAAAGGACAGATCCAATGCAGAGCACATGGTTTCACATCACACTGGCCTCTCTACCCCCGCAAAACGGAGGTGCTTAAGTCCTGTCCCTCCTGGAGCCTTAACTGCTCTGAGATCCCAGCGGGGAGAAGCAGTCTATAAATATGAAGCTTTACGGTTACCCTTAGTTACTTCACTTTTTCAGAGCATAATGCAATCTGTCCCAAGTCCAATGTTTTATTTCTGTAGTGGATTCTGCTGTCCTATTTTATATATTGTATATCACGCGTTATGTTGCTCTAGTAATCTTTTGAAGATGTTGTTCCACTATTATTTTTACTTGCTTTGAAAAAATGGAAGTGGGCAGGAAGGGAAGGCCTGCTGGTTGTCTCTTTATTTAAGGTGCACGGTGGAAAGTTGTCTGAGAGGACTGTCTACTGACCAAGGACCCAAACTCCTGGAGGAGAGGGAGAAGATCCATTCCTCAAATCATGACTTGAGACCCAGGTATTCACCTCGCCTCAGGATAGATACAAAGGATTCTTGGAAAATTGGTGGGAGACTTTGGGGCTATCACTGAAAGTAAGAAAGGGTACAGGGGCCAAAGGTAAATGTTGTAGAAGTAAAGTGTGAGCAGTTCTGTAAAGAGAAAGCATCCTAGTGGAAATCAGTCACAAAGGTACGAGAATCCAGAGGCTGGAGGACCCACTGCTACTGGTGGGCTTTTTTTTTTTTTTTTTTGCCTGGCAGCCTCATGAATGTCCAATGTGCTTGTAATCTGAATACCATTCTAGATAGAGCAGCCTTTAAATTCACACTTCATAAGACTCCAGGGAAAATAAGCTACTAATGAATGGTATTTACAGTGGCGGCATCTAAGCGTGCCTTCATTTGCTTTTCTAAAGTTACTGTGTAAGCTACAAGTAATTAAAAGAAACACAGAAAGTAGTTCCTCCTATTAAATTTGGTTTGGGCTCTGTGTGTGTGTGTGTGTGTGTGTATACACACACACACATATATATATAAAATTACTGAAAAGTTAAGCTGAGTGAATTTGCCTCTGAACTCAAAGTGTGTTAAGGCTGTGGATGCTCCGTCCTCGGAAGCCTGAAGCCTTCGCTGAGCAAACTGAGAAAATGGTTCTCTAGGACGCAGGGCAGGTGCTCAGTGAGAACAGCAAGATTATTCTATCGCCTCTTCACCCAACCCTGTTCCCCTTAATGCCGAGTGTCTCCATTGTGTTTTCATCACTATCAGCCCCTTAAGGAGCCTTCTTAAGACGTCTGCTTCTCTGTTAGTGCCCTTTCCTCGGGAAATTTTAATTTCGACCCGTTGAACGGGCACAAGACTTCGTCACATCTGTATCGAGAACGCAGGCTGCGAAGGTCCACAGGACCCTGTCCCTCTGTGAACTCCGGAGGACGGCCTTGCCCAGGTAAGTTCAGTGTAGTGTACTCCAATCCTCTCTCGATTTGGCCGTGACTTGATCGTTTGGTAACTGAGATGTGCAATAATTAGAAGGCTTGCCAGATACCAGGGCTGCCCTGGTAACTCACATCGGGGAGGTTACCTCCCCCTCCTGCTCAAACCCTGTGTCTTCACCCCCCTCCCCCCGCACCGCTGGTAACACCAGTTACGTAAGGACGGCTTGGTTTGTCAGTAGGAGACAAACATCCTGCAAGCTTATTATGTAACCTTGAGCAATCTGCTAGAAATCTAGAGTCTAACTCTATCACTTGAACAAAAACAGTTTACTTTTACCCAGCGAACCAGACCCAGCCTCCTCCCTCCCCAGTGAAAAGATGCTAAAATAGACTTTAAAAGAAGGAGAAGAAATAAAAAAGCTCTGCTTTCTCTTTAAACCCGTGAACAATAGAAGGTCATGTGATACAGTAGCCTATCATCCAGCACATTAATAGCTGTGCTAGAGTAATTACACTTGTGGTATTTTTGCCTCAAGTGAAATTCTGAAATAAGAGGATGGAAATTATGATACTGCTGATAAATATTAATAAGTGAACTTTTAATTTTTTTGCCACAATATTCAAAATGCTAAGCATCCTGCTAATGCTGAAGCAGCCCGATGTGTTTGCCTCCAGGGAGTACGATGCTTTGTGCACTTAAGAAAAAAGTTTAACGGAATTAAAATTTAATATCTAATTAGAGCGAGGCTAATATATTTTGAAATGAGTGGGGGAGACATGTCCCTCTGCCACAGAGTCGGGGCAGCCGTTCATCTTACCTGTAAAGCTGCATTGAGAGGTGTACAGTAGGCGTGGCTGGTCTGCATGTTTTTAATAAGGGAAGGGTTACTGTGTAAGAGAAAGATAAAAACTCAAAGTTAAACACAATCACCCCCCGAGTTCTTTGCTAAGTCTTAAGCTTGCTGGTATCCTTCCAAATCAGAAATGTCTCCCAGTCCCCAACCCAAAGGAAAGTCGGGTTTCTCCCTAGCCCCTGGCTTCACCGGGGGCTGGTTTATGTGAACACCTCTGAGCTGGATAGACGTTGCTGTTCAAGCAAATTGGGGGTAAAACTGTGGACTATGTAATAATTAGCTTGGGCACTTCCTCCGCGGATGAATCTTTTGTCAATTTGGAGCAGCCGCCCTGACTCTAGCAAGAAGGCTGTTGCTCTGGGATGTCAGTGAGCTGACGGCAAGGTCTCCTAGGAGCGGGCGGGAGGAATCCTGGCTCTTAAGCTTCTTCAGGACTTGAGTTCTGGAACAAATGCTAGAGGAATGGCAGGGTAGCTCGGAAGAAACAGTCTCATTTACTGCCAAAAGGAGAGGGGGGTACTCCAGGGAGGGTTGCAGCCAAGGCTGGTTCAAGTCTCTCTGGCACAGCCAAATTTGTGAGGATAAAGGAATAATTTGATGCTGTGTCCATTTACTGATCAAATGATGACAAGATACTGTTGTAAGAACATCTCTAGACAGGAAGGATAAAAATACTTAAAAAAAAATCACACGTGAGGATATGGTCAGAAAGGTAGGGGTGGCTTTGGGGAGGAAGTTACCTACATTGATCAATGATCCTTAAAGGAAGTAGATGGATTGTTAACTAATTTCCTTCCTATGCTTGGAGCACTTTTATCATTCATTTTACTACATTTATATTGTTATACTGAGTGAGCCAATAAAAAGAAATTTATCCCAGTAAATACACATTTTAACTCTAAAGAAGAATTTCCTCTTCACTTGGAGGAATTAGGGGGTCACACAAAAGCACTGAGTTATAGGGGTCCCCGTAAAGCTGCTGAATCAAAAGACAACCGGTATTTGCATTAAAGACGTCAAAAAAGCATTATTCAGGGCGCTGGTGTTCCAAGGGAAACGAGAGAAATACATGTACAAATCACACAATTTAGTTCCGTTGCAGAAAGCCGTGGCACTGCTACGTGGTGAAATGCAAAACTATTATGGGATGAGTCAACCATGCAAAGCCAAAGCAACAGCAGAAACAAAAAACAAAAGCAAGTAAAGGCTCTTACTGTGCGACAAGCTCGTCAAAGTTTTCATCGGGGCAGTATTTGCGAGGACGGCCTCGTTGAATATGGCGGCCACGTTTAAACTCTTCATCATCAACTGTCCAAAAGGACCCAAACTCATCCTCTACTCTGATAAAGCACTTATGCAGTGAGAGGTTGGTGCGAATGGCACCCTGGGATAGGAGCAGCAGCAAAGGAGATGAAGTGGCAACAAAAGGAGAGAGGCAGGGTTGGGGGCAGAACAGACATCCAATACAGGGAACAGGAGAAAGAAAATAAAATGCAATAAGCATAAGCCAATGGTTTGTGAGGGTTAATATGCATTGCCACCTAAAAGCTACTAGCATGTGATGCAACAAAGACCAGCAAGCAGGGCAAGGGGACTGGCGGGCATACAAAACAGGAGGGATGAAATGCTTTTTTGCTTCCCTTCACTGAGACAACGTGAAACCAGGTGTCTGGTCTAACACCATCTAGCAGCCAAAAGCCTCTACGTGACACTGGTTAGCGCAATCCCAGCCAGGCTAAGAGGTTCAAACGTGGCGGACGTACCCACTGATCTTTTGTGGCCTTCGCTTTTGGAACTCTACTTCGTCCACTGTCCATACTGCCCCTTTAACGTTTTCTACTCGCACAAAACACTTGTGGAGACTAAGATTATGACGCACTGCATTCTGCAGCAAGTATAAAAGAGAGAACATTGTCCATAAGAAAAAGACTCCAAAAACAGCAGTAAATTCAGCCTAACAGCCCATGGTTGTAAACCCATCCCCAAGAGCTGCAGCTCCCACCCCTAGGAGGACCCTCCTGTGGTGAAGGGCGCCTCTTCCAAAAAAGAAAAATCAAAATCCAAAATGACGAGTTAACTGTACTTTGGCATTTTCACCTACTCTCTGGTCATAGTTAACCAGAAGTATTTTTTAATATGTGTATTAGCCCCCAAACAGGTTTCATAGCCAAAATATAAAAGTAATGTTAATATGACTTCAAAATCAGGAAACAAGTAAAGCATAAAACAGTCCCTTTTAAACCCACTCGTCTCTCATAGTAAAATATTAGCTCCCAAATATGTTTCACAGCCAAAACAGGAAAGTAATGTTAATATGACTTTAAAATCAGCAAACAAGCTTAAAACTGTCACCTTTGAACTCATTGTCTCTCATACAAAAATGGTTTAAGTCATCTTGGTGCTTCTCTTTTATTCTTGGCTTTAACACCTTTGACCCATTTTCTCAGATTTATTCAGAAGAAATGGACACTGGCTGTTTACCACTGAGAGGACCGCCTCCTGCATCTGACAGGATCAGAGGATGACATGACCCTCACTGGATCAGCATCCATCATCAAGCTATGCCTTACCTTCCCAAATGTGTAAAAGTGGGCCCTTACCAGGGGTAAGTGCTTTAATTAACAGACAGAATGCCAAAGGGAACCACGAGCAGAACTCTCAATGGCAAGACGAGAATGCTTTATTATTTGATGGCTTCTATTTACATATAACTTTCTTAGGGTAAAAAGTAAATTCTGGTCACTCCTAAACTGAAACCCCTGACATCTAGAACCTGCCAAAGGAGGAGCTCAACTGAAGGGTGAAGAGTTTTTAACATCTCACCTTTCCTGAGTCTCAGGAAATTCCACAACCCTTACCAGGTAAAGTAACAAGCACAGCTTCACCTCTTCAGTTCTCCTGCTTGAACTTATTGACCCCCAAAACTGGACATGAGGATATTTCAGAGAGACCCATGTGATTGACTCCCTGTTTTCTTCTTACAGGGAGTAAGGTGACAATGGGGGCCTAAGAAGACGATACCATACCACACCTCACATCCCTCATAAGTCCTTCACTTTATTTCAGCAACACCGCCATTGCTCAAACATTCTGTATTCCTTCCCGTCACCACTTCCTCTCTCCCTGATCCTTTCCAGGGGCAGACCTTGATCTGTTCTTTGAGAAGTCTTTCCATTTTTGGATGATCACCACTGGTGACTCTGTGAGGAGTCATGCTAAAGGGTGATTTTTCTGGTCTGATTTAGAAGGTAATGAGATAAATTTTATCACATGGCATGATGAACTGCTCATAGGAAGAAGCCATAGGATAAATACTCAAGGAATTTTTGAGCAATATCAGCATAATTGGGGTGGGTTCAAGACTTCCAAGTGACTACGAAAGGATACCCCTGATTCAAACAGGTTTGATAGGTTTCTACCAAACAACAATCTCTGGAAAATGTGTGGCATCATACTTGGTAGGACAAATTTCTCCACATATAAATGCATCTTTAAAAAGCATTTTCTTTTTTATATTGCACAAAGGCAGAGATAACAGTAGACCCTTAGCATTCTTTATCTCCTAGAACAACACTGAAGTGCTTGAAATACACCCAAGTTTCTTACCAAAAAAAATCCAGAGTACATGTACCCAGAGGACACCTAACTGGGAACAGAAAGCAGCATTTCTCTCATCCTATCGTATCTACTCTTTCACAGTAAGTATCAAGATGTACAAAACTGGAAAAGCCATGTCTGAAAAACAGGACTGCTCTAGAACTGTCTAAATTGTACAGCCATGTACATTAAGATATAAGGTGAAAACTTAAGTTTCTGTTTTTGAAGACTGTACATCCAAGCACAAGCAACTGGAAATAGAGAATTTTCCCAAAAAGGTGAGTGAGCTCTTCCTAGCCATCACTTTTAGCTGGCATTTTATCTTTTGTGTAAGATCGCAGCACAAATAGGACATGGAGAGAAAAGTGTATGTATTTATGAATCATTAAATACTTCACCTAGGACTGTTTATATGAATGGCACTTTTTCTGGCACTTTACAGAAATAAGAAAGTTAAATCTGAAGATTTGAGCCTAAATATCACATTCAACACTGGTAATTATTTTAAAATCTGATCATTTGCTATTTATAACAGGTAATTAGAAGAAAATATGCTTCATGTTTATACTTCCTAAATTCTGAAAAGCATTCATAGCTAAAGATTATTTTGTATTTTCTCTTCTTCAGGGCAGGCTGAGGAAGAGAAAGGAATATTTTGAACCAAGTTCCTTCAGTGCCCATGTGTCTTAATAGAAAAAAGGTACACTGGGTCATTATTCATAACTGTAAGTGTGAAGAATTAATTCTATGGTTATATTCATTTTGTTTTAAAAATGTTAATTTATGACAAATGTAGTAGAGGAAATGTATTTTCCATGTTTTATACCCTCCCATATAAAGTTAATAAGTAGCAAGGAAAACTTCTAGTTCAAGCAAAGCATGTTTTATTTTGCACCCTATAACAAACCCCTATCATCTTTATAATAAAACCATGTAAAATATTTGCATTTTAAATATTTCTAAATGTCTTAGAATTGGAGGATTATAAGAATTCTAGATATTAAATATGTAAAAATAATTAATCTCCAATAGTACCTACCCCTTTTTCTATAGCAAAAATATTATTAAAACAGAAATTATAGTGAGGAAATCCAAAAATTGCTGAGAGCTTAATCTAATACAATGCAATCAATACTAACATAATCTATACAAAACTGTGGAACTTGGATTGAGGACTTGTGTGGTCACAAGTCTTGCTGGGGGCATCCCACTTGGAGCTATGGATGACTTGTCTAGAGCAAATGGTATCAGTCAAGTCATGTATTTCATAGTTACTTTTCTTCCCCACAGTTAAATGAATATCTGACAGTCTCTTCACTTACAAAAAAACCCCAACTTTTATATGTACATACATACATATAGATAGGGTTCTCCTGTAGTAACTTCCATATACTGTGCTAGTGTTTGGAGTGTCCAGCCTTCTCCATTTATCTCACATTTACCTGATCATTTTTCCACGTTACTAGTGGCTAAAGAAAAAAGTTATCTATGCAGTCTCTGCAGAAATAAATACTGATGGTGGCTGACGATCTCAAGGCATGAGGTTTGTGTACACAAGACAACTTCCTTCACATTCCAACCAGAGAGAGAGACAGACGACATTGGTCCATCTGATGCAAAAGTAAGGGAGTCTTCCATCCTAGCATTTTTAACGCCACAGTAATTATTTTCTCAATCCAATATTCCTACAAATTAGACTCTCTGAATGTAACAAAACAATATTATTGTAACTTACAAGATGTTACCAACAACAAATTCTCCCCTGTAAATGGCAAGATCCAAGACTGAACAGACCTGCAACAAAACTTACCTTCCACGTGGCAGCATTACGTCGGAAGTAAGCAAACATTCGTGTGAACCAGTTATAGATTTCATTTAGTGTTAGCTGCTTTTCTGGAGATTCGAGAATGGCCTGTGAAGCGAAAGTAACAGAAAAAGATAATTTATGACCAAATCAGCACAACTGTCATTATACAATTTTTGGAAAATAGAAAATAATTGTGATGCCGAGCTAAAGCCTGAGAAAGGTTTCACGAAATGATCTAAGATGAATGGTTCTATTTGCCAGTTCAATAGCAAAATTCAAAATGGAATTATCTAATTGTTTTGAGTTTTTATTTCTGTTTCCGTACAGAAATATTAATTTATTAGTCATTCATAAAGCTGAATCAAAGAGAAATGCAAAACATTTCACTAGCTGATTAAAGCTCAGTAATTATTTAGAGCTCAGATTAATTCTAGGGATCAGAGATTACTGTAGCTTGTGATAATTGACTTGCCATCTTTAAACAGGCTCATTTTCACTGTTGTGTGAAATGAATTTCCTAATAATCACATCGTATTGTAATACTTAATCAAAAGCAATTATGTTATATATTGCAGTTTTAAAAAACCTTATAGAAAAGGTTTTAGCATGCTTGCATACTAAACGGTTTTAAATCTACTTCATCAATATATTCCTGTACACATATACCTTCTGATGCAATGTCACAAACTGCATTGTTTACTTACCTGCCTAATTAAAGATGCATACGTAAATGGTGGTCTAACTTCTGCATTCTTATAAAATTCTTGGTTCTGCGCAATATCTGCTAAATAAGAATCATTGTCCTATTAATTATCACTTTTTACAAACAGGCTGGTCAACAAGCACTGCTGATTACAATTCTATGTGAGGCAAAAGTAGAGGATCTACCTGAAGAGATGGGCACGTTGTATTTGTCTGAGTACCGCCTGCGGATGGGGCCCACCGTGTGCATGCTGGTGGTGGTGATGACGGAGGGGCCTTGGGTGACAGGAGTGATGGGGGCAGTGGGGGTCGTAGGAGTATGAGGTAAGCTCTGTGGAGAAGCCTCTGACGCAGACTTGGAGAGGGTGACACTGGATACCAGATTCAGCTGTGAGGAAAGGAAGAAGGCTTAGAAGAGCCACTGAGAACGCATCGAGATCCAGCAGGAAAGACACGGGGAGGCCTGGCCAGTGTTAAGCCTCTAAGGAGATGTTTATCACCAGCTGAAACAGGAGGGGACTTTCCATGTAAAAGCTGTTTATTAAAATTTCTAGCATCCTTTCCTATAATTCTTTTTATTGTAGTTGACTTATAGGTACACAGCTAAGTGATTTGGAGAAGGCCATGGCACCCCACTCCAGTACTCTTGCCTGGAAAATCCCATGGACGGAGGAGCCTGGGCAGGCTGCAGTCCATGAGGTCGCTGAGGGTCAGACACAGCTGAGCGACTTCACTTTCACTTCTCACTTTCATGCACTGGAGAAGGAAATGGCAACCCACTGCAGTGTTCTTGCCTGGAGAATCCCAGGGATCCTGGTGGGCTGCCGTCTATGGGGTCGCACAGAGTCGGACACGACTGAAGTGACTTAGCAGCAGCTAAGTGATTCAGATCCACACACATATCCTTTTTCAGATTCTTTCCACATATAGGTTATTAAATATCTCTTGCAATGTTCTCCTTTCCTATTGCTGAGACAGTTTTCTCCCAAAGACATTTAACTAAGTATTTACAGACACAAAAGGGGTTACTTAGCCTGGTGAGTGTGAGAAATTCTGGGTCATGATGTTTCTTTAATCACAACTTCATACCCCTTTTATAGCCTACTATGCCTCGTAAACCTCGAAGAGGGAGACAGAGTCCTTGTAGCCCCACGAACACCAATGTTTCAGGAAACACCACTTGAGATGATACAATGGTATCGACCTGAGCTCTGTGACAAACCTTTCTGAATTGGTCCAGTACAACAGAGAAACTATTTTTACTTACTCTCAATAAAAGTCACAATTTTATTTAAACAGCCACATGCTGCCAGTGGCTACACTACACTGGGACAGGCTCACTCAACTCCAGGATGACACTTCGGGGATGAGAACTACTGCAGAAGGGCCTGGCCCACGACCTGTTAAAAAGAGTGGAGCCAATCCACTAGACATTCATTTAGCTCCATCAGTTGGCAGAGTCCTCTTTGAAAGCTTCATGTGTCATCTTCATTAAACTCTTACCCAATGCAGCATTGGAATCTATTCATTTCAAACAAACATGGCATAGGAGAGATCTGAAACTATANGCCCACGACCTGTTAAAAAGAGTGGAGCCAATCCACTAGACATTCATTTAGCTCCATCAGTTGGCAGAGTCCTCTTTGAAAGCTTCATGTGTCATCTTCATTAAACTCTTACCCAATGCAGCATTGGAATCTATTCATTTCAAACAAACATGGCATAGGAGAGATCTGAAACTATAAAAAATAAAATCTCATTTTTTTCTTTCTAGTTTTAAATGTGTAGTAACAAAATGGAGTAATTCAGTGCTTCAAGTAAAGAAATACCTACTAGTTAATTTGCAGTAGCATGGGGGAAGACGAATGAGTCCTGTTTGGGGCCTTCCTTCCTATTACCTGTTTTGCCTTTGCCTTGAAGTGTTTCTCTTAATAATACTGGATATATAAGCCTGTCCTCCCCTCACCTCCCAAAAATCTGCTTGCTACTGATACACTGTATCTGGCTCCACTGAAGAACTTGGTTGTTTTCGACACAGTTCTTGCAGTTTACCCAGAAGTGCTCTCTCAGAAACCTGCAGCTACCTCCAATCCAAAAAAGCTTAGCAGAGCAGGACTGCTTGGTATCAAAGTGGAGCAGGAGCCTGTGGTCCTCACTCCCACCCACCATGCCCTTGCCTGCCTGTGGAAAAGCCTTAGCCAAGGAATAAGCTTAATCGCAGAAGTGAGAACACACAGAAGAAACAAAGGAAAACAGAGAAGACCAGATAGTAATACTGTAGCCACTAAGCACAGTCCTAGACCTTTAGTCCCTCAAGGGCTATAGATAATATTCTGAGCCATGCCCTGCAAGCTGTTTGCAGATACTGAAATCCCCACCATGCAGAAGGCTACATGATGAGCAGAATGCAGCCACGACAGAAGCTGCCACACTCCCAAGAAGTGGCCTCAAGGAAATGGGAACTGATTGATCCTGGAAATGAAGATTAACTACTGAAGACAATCAAGATGATGCTGGGCAGACCACTGATGACCAACTTCAAGATGACCGTCAGAGCTGACTGCGCTGTTTCTGCATGTAGCCCCCTCTGTCTGTCTATAAAAGCTCTTGCCCCCGGAGTTGGCCTTTGGACAGGCGCCTCCCCTCACTCCTCGTTGCTGACATCCAAAATAAAGCAAACTTTCCTTTCCGCCCACCTGGCCAATTTACTGGCCTTTGAGTGGTGAGCAGCTAGACCTGGGTTCACTAACAGTATCAAAATCTTAGTCTGTTTCACCACTGCAAGAGTCCTAAGTCCAAAGCATTATTTGTAGAAACTATTAAAAATTAGATTCCTCTGAGATCTAATCAAAGAACAGATAAAAACAGAGTTCCAATTTGTTAGGAAGAGTCAACCTTTCTCATGCCCTAGTAATGAGAAAAATCAAATACTGTTGAGGAAATACTGACAGAAAAAGATAAACATGGTGCTGGAAACTGAATGCTGGGTGAGGCTTTGGGTTGGGTTTTCCTTTTTATTCCTCCCTTGAAATGCTGACTCAGCCAACATCGGACACACCCCTTCCAGCTCTACCCAATTCCTACCCCAGGCTCCCCTATACCTGATAAGAGCACGCTATGGAGAGGACACCGTCCTTAGGGATCCCCCGGCAAGCTGGGCAGACGCTGGGAGCTCTTTTTCACCAATGCTGGCAACTTCAGGACACACATTTGCAGCCCAAGTGCTAATAGTCTTCTGGAGCACTCACAGGATGGAACTGATCTGGGGGTCACAGGGGAAGGCTGGGGCGACCACCCCTTCACCTTGGGCCCTGACCAAGGAGAGGAACTGACCAAGCAGAAGAACAGTATATCTAAACATCCAGCAGCCCAAGCAACCGGTATAATGCTCATGAATACACAACTTGTAAAAATCAGATGCTATTCAGTCTAAGAGTATCTGAATGCCCAGGAGAGTCATGGGTGCCATTTGTAAACACAATGTAGTAAACCCCTCGCCACTGCCTGGTTTCACTGAAATTCTCATACCATCACGAATACTTGTGATGTTACACTCACATTTTATAAAGAAGCAGACAAGGGCTCATCAGAGATTAAATAACTTGCCCATATTCACAATCTGGACTCAAAATCAAATACACACGTTCTAGGCCCTTTGTATAATATTCTCCTTCTGCCCAGATAATGGGAAAAATAAACACGAACCAGGTTCCTTTTTCAACATGCTCATTTTTGGAAAGGACCTGGGGATTAGCTTTTATCCCTGCTTATAAATGGCATTCAATAAATATTTCCGAGCAGACGACGGCAATGGAAACTGCAGTGACCAAAACAGGAAAACAGAGCAGACGACTGCTGCCCTTGGAGGGCTTACCATCAAATGCAGACACTGATGAAAGGAAAACAGGCATAACAATCATAAAACAATTCCGAGAATCCACTCTGCTTTTTGGCTTCTCGGCTGAAGAACATTACCCTAAACAGCATAGTGCTCTCTAAAAGGTAATGAAAATGATAATATAAATACAATGTCCTCAAGAAATATGCATGGTCCTTTCCAGTTCTGTAAGGAAGATCATCAAGTCCACTGGGTTCTAGTTCATTGCCAAAAGCCCAAACTCACGGAAACATTCCGCAAGTGCAGGCCCATCTTTTGGGAGCTCACCTACAAGAATAGACAAGCCCCACAATATGGGTACAGAGTCATAAAACGTGAAAAGAATGCCATTCTTGCAGCTCTGGCAAAGGTCTTAAGACTTGGACTGTTTCTACCCCAAAAGCAAGAGTAAAACAGAGAATCCTTCCCGGTTAGCACAATCCCTGACAACAGAGAGGCAGCTGAATTTTCTGGAGACTGTGAAACACAGGTAACCAGGGGAAATCAACACCACGCCAGGAGAGAGCAAAGAGGGGATTCTTACCAAGCTTGACAAATGACACCGTGATTCACACCCACCGCTGGGCTGTCTCTAATAAGCCACAGAGGAAGCAGCCAATCTCAGCTAATTACCAGATAAAATATATTGTAAGGACTCTCATTAGGAGACGCGGGTGGAGGTGATCTAATGATCAAATGCTGCATTCAACTGACCCTCCATCAATGCACACTAGTGCAAGATGTCACGGGAATATTTTGTAGAAACAGTGATTTTATTTCGAGGAGGGGAGGCAGTAATATTTGTAATGATGGCTATGAGGTAAACTAATTAAAAGACAGTTCGGAGAGGAAGAGGGTGGCTGAGAGCAGCTGTGGCCGTTCCAGAACCAAGTGCCAAGTCTCCATAGAGGAACTGCAGTCAAGTGGAAAATTTCTGCCTGACCTCTGCCCTTGCTATTAATTTGCAGGGAAACTAATGACACATATACATATTCCCACAAAATTGTTCTAATTGCTAATTTGCCAAAGGAACCCTGATTCCAAATTAAACACGACTGTAGCCTGTGAGGGAAGGAAGAACAAAAAGCTGTAAACTCCAAATAGAGGGGGCTTCGCCTCATGAAATCATTTGAAGGCTGAACCAACAAGTTAATGAAATGTCAACCTTGTCAAGTGTGATCGAAGTTTCTTAACTTTTAAACTCAGGCTGCATGATCACATGCTGGTCTCGAGGAGAAACCATCTCTGGGGAGGAAGGTCACTAGGGGGTGAGAAGATGGAGCTGGGGGAATGTTTCAAGACAGGTTCTGTGTTCAAACCAAACTTGCTCTTTTAATTAAGGTCTCTCTGAAAAAAAGTGGACCCCTCCACCACTACCCCCAAATTAATTACAGACTTAGAAGAGCAAACTGGGAACAGTGAGAGATGTGCTGCAATCNGATGGAGCTGGGGGAATGTTTCAAGACAGGTTCTGTGTTCAAACCAAACTTGCTCTTTTAATTAAGGTCTCTCTGAAAAAAAGTGGACCCCTCCACCACTACCCCCAAATTAATTACAGACTTAGAAGAGCAAACTGGGAACAGTGAGAGATGTGCTGCAATCTTGAAATATTCATCTGAATTGTAAACTACTAAAGCTTAAAACATTCATCAATTAAAAATGAACGCACAAGTGCTTCGTTCTGACTGTAGCTCAGGTTGGAAGAGAGGATTTTTTCTTGGGGCCTAGAGCAGGAAGGGATGGGACTGGGAGGGTTTCTTTTCCTATTTTTCAGATTGTGTTCATTTTCTATTTAAAAAGAAGTTGCTATGTTTAGAAAAGTTAGTAACTCTGATATTTTCTACATGGCGAGTTTCCATCATGTGATGATTTCGGCAAAGATAATCTCTGAAACGCCAGCCAAAAGCTGAATTCTTATGTCACTTCAGATTGCCATAGGGTTTTATTTTATTTTTTTAATTTCTGTCCACTCTCAACTCTCAGTTTTTCTCCCAGGACAGTTCCAGGGGGACTCTCCTAGAAATCTAACCCATCCAAACAACTGGAACCGCATCAGCTGCCCAATACTCAATACTCTGCTGAGCCCCTCTGTGAAACAAAGATTTATCTTTTCGTTTTTAAACAGTAACCTCTGCTCTCTCTTTAAAAGACGGTGAGTCACTCCCATTTTTTAAAAAATCAACGCACTGCTGATGTAAACCCAGGACAGAAACAGACTTGTCATAAGGATTCCCATCAGAATTCCTGTGTGTTTTGTTTGTGTTCCTGCCTTGTTTCAGAACAGATTCTGAGAACAAAGGGCAAACCTGAAACCCAGACTCTGAGGGACCCGCTGCTCAGTAGGGACTCTTGTGCCCACTTGTTTTTCTGTTGCTGGTTTGACTGACCTGCTGAGCAGGTGAATTCCAGACACGAATCCCTTGTGTTCAGAGACGGCCTTTCTGAGGATGGAGGAACCGGAGGGACGTTCCCAGACCGCAGGGTGGGGTAGGTGGGTGTTGCCGGGCAGGGGGTGACCTTGAGCACAACTCCGTCCACCTAGTCTCACCACTGCCTGAGATCTGGGCCCAGTGACTGAGAAGGCGATCGCCACTGACAGCGAACCTCAGCACGGGGGGCTTCATGAGAAACCGTATATAAACATTGCTTGTTTTTGCAAATCTCTTTTTATGATGGCCTCAAATTACTTCTCCATCTCAACAGCCAGGCTGCAGCCAACAGCCCACAGGATCATCCATTTCATTAAGAGTTAAAGGACCCCCCTTTCCACTTTTGGGGGGCTGGTGGGGGACACACACAGTTTTTATAGTTGCTAAGAACTACTTCCAAACAGTCCTAATTGCTATGGTTGGAGGAAAAGAGAATGTGTACAAAGGAAAATCTAATACTGCCTTTCGCTTCAAATAGCCAAGTTCCTGTGTTTTATAACATTTTCAGAAAGGAGAGTCTACCTACACTGTAGTTACTTGCCCACCAAACCTGAAGGAATGTGGTTTCACCAGGGTTGGGAGCTGTTCTCTGGGGGGTAGGAATACCCTAAAGCTAAACCTACCTCTCATGTTCTCAAGATTATAAAATATGATTTACAGTATCTTCCTGACATTACGATAGTGAAAAAACCTTTTTCAAAACTCTTTAACAACTTAATCAAGTATTAATACAGACATGCTTCTCGGCGGTACTGGTGGTTATTGTTTTATCCTCTGAGTGCGGCCTCCCTCCAAAGAAACATCTCAGGAAATTCTCCATGGAGTAAGCATGGAGACATTCGCCTTCAAGCAACCCACTGTGGTGTTTACCTCGAGAACATTACTGGTACTGAGTGTGGAACAAAAGAATAAAACTCTCAATAGGACAGTTCACCATCGCTTGGATTTTCTCTTGTGCTTCTCCGAACATGGAAGAGAGATGAATCTTTGGAAACGCCAGCCTACAACACTTGTGGCCATCCTGACCATAGGACAGGCCCAGCTTTACACTGTGTAACTCCCATGCTAGAATCTGCAGCTGCTCTGGTAAACATGGCCCAGCCTTAATAACACTGAAAGCTTATAAATAACATCAGAAATCAAAAGCTTCTTTTGGCTGACATCGGCTACTCTTTGCCTTCCCTCCACTCTGATCTTCATCACAGACTTTCCTCCCCGGTTCCCTTCCTCAAACACCTGCACCTGTCTTAAACCCTCGGCAGGAAGCATGAAAGCTGACTTCCTTCTCCTTCCTCCCATTCCTCTTTCACGCTGCATCTCAGATGGCACTGGTGCCACGAGTCTTCCTCACTCCCGCCGCCAGGGACGGTGGTCCACACACTCACGTGGAGCGCAGCTCTCCCCAAGACACACTCGATGGCAGGGATGGGTCTGCCCTATTTTCTTACCCTATGTTTCCCAGTCGCACGTTCCATAAATATTCACTGATGCAACTACTTGGATTTTAAATTCAGAAATTCTCTACAAAAACAGTGTGCACGGCAATTTGAGTCCTGGGTATGATTACAAAAGGAGAGATTTTTCTCCGTTTAAAAGACGTTCAAGCAAGCAGGGAGAGATGCTACAGGAGGCACCTGTGGAACAGGGCGCCTGTGAACACCTGTTCAGCTCACCTAGATGCTTCCCAGGGTGAGGGGTCGAGGTCAGACCCACGTCTAAAACTTGGGACTCTCCCCAGATGAGAATATCCTCTGACAAGCCGAATGGGAACATGAGTTCCACAACAGGATCCAGCAAACACGTCTAGGGGCTGATGTCAGAACAATCCAAGAAGGTTCTGGCAGTTTCTTTGATGCAGGGAAATGGGAACTGGCTGGATGACTGGACACAGCAAATGACACTTAGCACCCAAATGGCATTTAGTGAAAAGCAGCGTTTACAGCAAAGCATTCTATCGCTTAGTGACTAAGGATTTTAAAATAAACACCAAGTTCCTTTTAAACAGAAATGGAAAAAAGAAAAAAACTTAACAAACTTCCTGGCAAGACTCTAACATGAGCGTCCTCAGCAAGGGTTGGATCTGAATCCCAGGAACTGCTTCTTTCAAATCAGAGTCTAGGAGGATGCACGTTTGAACATACACTGTGCGTTCCATTATTTCGGGAGGAATAAATTAATTACAGGCAAAGGGGAGTCTTTTACACCTTAGAACTGATCAGATAACTCTATATCCCTCAAGTTGAAAGAATCGAGGGTTTGCTCTATGCCTGTGCCCCCTCCCATTTTTACAGCAAGGAAGTAAAAAATGTGTGCAAAACACTACATGTCTACCTTTTATAATTAATTTCCCAATGCCTCACCTATACATATTTTAATAATTCCTGATTTATAAGATGGTATCTATAATAAAATTTTCTNATCCCTCAAGTTGAAAGAATCGAGGGTTTGCTCTATGCCTGTGCCCCCTCCCATTTTTACAGCAAGGAAGTAAAAAATGTGTGCAAAACACTACATGTCTACCTTTTATAATTAATTTCCCAATGCCTCACCTATACATATTTTAATAATTCCTGATTTATAAGATGGTATCTATAATAAAATTTTCTATTTTCAAATAAATGAAAAGAAGGCAGGTTCTCTCTGGCAACAGAGTGTCACACAATATCTGCTTGTCAGGCACCAATTTTTACTTCTTACATGTAAGTTAAAGGATCAGGGATTTATAATGCTGCCTGTGAAAGGAACCACTTTTCATACACAAATGTGATCTTTTTTTTTTCTTCCAAAGGGTAATACAACAGTACATTTACATAAACTAATCCAAACAATCTATGTATTTGACAATGGCAAACCTCACACAGGCGGCCTATTGTTGGTTTACATCTTGGAGTTCTTTATGTTGGCTTGTAGCACTGCTCTAGCTGTCAAAGGTTTGACTTGGACTCCAAATAAATGGTTATAGAAGTGCTGTGCAGCGATATTGGACTTCTTTGCAAAAGAAAACCTGCTGTGTATGAATTCAAAAGCTATTAATTTTTCAGTCAAAAATATTCGTGCCTATTTCTTTTAATAAAGAAATACTGTGCTGAGCTACTAAGAGATAATGTTGACTACTGGTAAAGAATTTTCAATAGAGCGGTTAAAAATAAATTTAGTAGGAGGTCCCCTTCCAAGTTATAATTTTCTAGCATGTAAAACATTTTTTTAAATACTAATGAAGACAAACCTTCCTGCCCTGTACGTTTCCGCCAGGACAGCTCTTCCCTGTTCACTGGCTGCTTAACATGGGTCCTCATGGAGAATCCCAAGGGTCCCTTTGTGGCCTCTGGAAGCTTATATATATGGGGCTCCAGGCCTGCACCCAGCCTCAGGATGGCTCGTGGAGTGCCTCGTAGGGTGCCTCGATTCCTTTCCTGCTTTCACCCGCCTCCTCTCACCAAGAAGCCTCATGATCCTAAACGAGTCCATTCCTAGAGTGCTGAGTCCACACATTATTCTAATCCTCAGATTTAATATCTAACATCATATTACTGTTTTTAATTCATGGAGTAAGTCATCTCATTCTCTCCCTGTCGCTGGGTTTAGAGACGCAAACCCTTTATCCTGGAGAAAATCATTTCCCTAATGAATGGAAACCATCTGAAGATGTCCAGAGAGTTCCAAGATGATCAGCTCCCCTTGCCACCAGCTCAAACCACTGAAGGACTCAGTGGGATCATGCAAGGATCTTACCAATTTGTTTTAGCGGGGTTCACATTATTCCTAGGAGCCTCATTAAAAGAAAGGGTTGCTAGGAATAGCACCTAGAGCACGGCTGACTAATGACTCCACTATACCAAAAGGCCTTACTCTTTCTTTTGGGTGGCCTACACATTTGGTCCTACAGCCATTTACTGCAAAATACATGGAAACTACGGGCTCTTTCCTAGTAAAAATGGATGTGCAAAGTGTTTAATGATTTTATGTCCTATATCTCAGTAATGTGTTCTGTTTCAGACATTAATTTTGTCTGCCAACTGCATCTTGGCAGGCTACCATATTTGCTGGGTTAATAGTCTGACTCCGTTTTATTTCTATCACCATAAATCATACATATATGGGTGTATGTTTGCTTTATTTATAGGAAAAAAAACAGTCAAAACAGATAAACCAATACTTTGCCATTACGCTGCATCATTGCATATTGATTAAAATTGCTGGTACTAACTACAGATTGTCAACGCTCAATTAATTCTCACACAGTGACTCCAAGCAAAATCAAATAAAAGCAGTGTACCCTTAAATTTTACAAATCTTAAAAATCAAGAAGCAAAGCACTCTCTCCATTGTGAAAAATTAGTTGAAGCAACTAGATTTTGAGAACTGTATAAGTATACGAGGAACATAACTGAAAACCATCAAGGTACAACAGGGAATGAGGCCCAAGACAGGATCTGGGGTCCAGAGAGAATCCTCCCACTTTGATACTGTCTGTGCTTGCATGACACTTTTCAAGGTCAAAGAAAGGGGACATAATGCAAGCAGTAAGAGATTCCTGAAAGTGAGATCTAATTTCAGGGTACCACGTTCGATCTCACTTTGAAGGAGTCATTTTCACTTCCAACTCTCTAGTAACCATTAGATGTTCTCCAGTAATTATAGCCTCTGACTCTTTCAACATTTCCTCCTTCTTTCCTCTCAGACTGGACTAAGACATCCCTCAACCCTTTTCTCATACCCACTGTCTCTTGGCTAAACCATGCCAACATACATTTTTTCCTTCTGCCTTCCTGGTCTGGCAGTCCTTTCTTTGTGTTTCCACCAATGAGAAATCAGAAAGATTGCTTTTTTGTTATGTTTTTGTTTTTTCCTTCCAAAGAGCTGTCATAGAACGTTTTAGGATACTGGCGTAGCATCACTCATCTGTCCCAAAGAAGAGCTGATTGTGGGGTCTCATGGCTGAGGGCTGTGCCTGAATCATCCCATATATATCTCCCTAAATGCCCAGCACATCGCACTATTCATAAAAGGTAACTTAAGTCTTTCAATATTCAAAGCTGCCAGACTAGGGATCATCCTCCCTTGCAGAAGGGAAGCAGAGAAGAAACAGTGTCAGGTGCCCCTGGATGTCACGCAGTACTTACGGGTTGAGGGGCAGTTTTGGGTTCTGTGGACTTCACATGCAGGTGGGTCATCATGGCTTGCAGGCGCTCTTTGTCTTTTGCAAGCTGGTAGGGAGAAAAAATGCTCTGTTATTTCTCTGAATACAGATGCATTACTCTTTAAATATCCCAAATGATACATATTCCAAATTACACTATGGCCCCCTGGCATACAAAATTTGCATCACTGTTTAATCGTTTTGAAATCTATACGACCACTGCCAAACTCCGAGTAACTGGAGGTGTCGGTGTGTGATTTCTCAACACAAGATGCATGAGCCTTTAACTGGGAAGTCCTAGACCCACTGGCACCAAGGAGTACCATGTAACACAGACAGCTACAAGACCAAACCGTGAATCACGCCTATTAACCAACCTGATTCATGAGGAAGCCAAAGGAAAATGAGCTAGGGAACTGAAAACTCGTAAATTCATCTGTTGTGGTTGTGGAGAAACTCCTAGACACACAGATACACTTATGCAAAATTAACTCCATCTTTCTTCACAAGTAGACAGAGATGCAGACAGTCCAGGCAAGCAGTTTTAACAGGGCAGGCAGATAGCTACAAGGGGGGACAAGTCCCCATTTCCAAATGAATGTACAGAAGGTTTACTCATTCACTGACTCAGTATCTGAGTACCTACTATGTCCTAGTTACATTGCGACAAAAATTCAATTCTCCTCATTCTAGAAAACGTTCTCTTCTGAAGGTACATGAGTTCCTAACTGGATGTACATAGCAGGGACTCAGATGCTGTTTGTTACAGGGTGCTTTCTTATGCTGGCTCTGGACTGTCTCCTACACAAGGGTATCTTCAACAGTTCAAGACACTTGAGCATAGGGGACATAATTATGACTGTAGAAGAGGGAGGAAACGTATCCCCCCATCAACACCGGTTTAGTTAAGAGAAAAGTTGTGGAAGAGATTCATATGAGATGGGGAGAGGGAGGGAAGGGGGGAGAGAGGAGGAGAGGAATGGATGGAAAAAAATCTCAGTTCAGGACGTTGACAGACTATTTGTCCAAAATAATGCCTTAGAATCGAGAAGGGACTCAGTCCTTCCAGGTCACATAATTAACAGTAAATCTTTAAAATATCAACTAACTTTTTGTAAGTTTAAAATTATTTCCCCCCACCCTCAAATCAAGTAAGACTCACTTTTTAAAATCAAAGTGCATTTTAAGGGAGGAGGATGTTTCAAGAATTGGGGGAAGGCAGAGCAAAGGGAAAAAGTGGAAAAACAAGAAGGAAAAAGCTTTCAACTTATCCTAACTTGATGACTCAGTCTCAAGCCATATCACATTTGATTTTTTTTTTTTTTTCCTTTTTATTCCCTTGTGGTGTGGTTCGGGGAGGAATAAATTAAGAAGTGGGGGTGGGGGTGGGGAAGCCTTACAGTGTTAGCATTTATCTTTCAACAAACAGGAAATGAAAATGATACCATATTAGGAACCACTTTATGTTATTCATCCTCTGTTCTTTAGTCACTTATTGAACAGCCAAACTAAAAGATGCTCAGAACACATAATGCTGAAGGAATTCAGCTTTCCAAAGTGGCTCGGTTAGAACAATTAAAATGTTAGCAATGGCATTTTTCTAGTTATTTGTTTTTTATGTAAGTGTTCTAAGTTCTTCAGTGTTACAAGTGAAACATTTTTAGATTAAGAAAAATGGTTTCTTTTAAAATTATCGTGGGACAGAGGAATGGAGGCATCTCTGTTCTTGTTAAAAACAAGAAGTCGTCTGTGGTGCTAAATGCTACAAATTTAAGGGTAGGAGGCAATATTTACTGAAGAGTCTGATGAATATTAATCCTGACTTAATTTAGGGGTAAACATTGTTGATGGAACAATTACAAAGACCAAGTAGAAGGAGGTCCAAATTCCCAGCATCAAAAGAAACCATTACCTCTATGTTCCATCCAAATGTCTACCAGGCTGACCTTTTACTGGTCAAAGGTGGTACCACCACATGGCAAACACACATGGAGAATCTGTACACCCAGTCACTTCCACAACCCTGGTGCTTTACTGCTGGAGGGAATCTTATTTCTTCATAAGAATATCACTTAGATTCATTATTCATTTTGAGAATTAGCCAGGTTCCTCATTTTGCCTCAACCTCAAGTCTACTATCCTAACTCTGCTTTACTATAGAAGACAGGCAAGGTTACAGAAAGAGGCAAAAATTCGTTTTTGTTTGTGTTTATTAGCACAAACTAGCATGTCATATATAGTCTTGGAAAGGAGTTTGGATTTTTATCATTGATAACAGTTCTAACACAAACTTTTGACAACTGAAAGAAAAAAATCTCACCAAATTCACTTTTTATTTTTATGCAAAAATGGCTACAAATTCACACCGAGTGAAATCAGCTCCTCTCTCTACAGTAGCTGTCTCGCATTTACAATACTCACTGGTCCTTCAAACAGCTTGCAGATTCTTCACTGTTCTTTTATGCCATCATTCCATGAGCTCACCACCCCCATCAATTTTCACAGCATCCCTTCTTTGTTATAATACGGGAATACAAACATTTAATATTAGCAAATATAGTCTAGCATTTCCTTATCAACTGACTCCCATGACAGGCAAAGAAAAGGACGGAAAATTCAGTCCAAAGGTCACCTAAAAATCTGGCTGACAGATTTATACATCCTTTTATGTTGTAGTATGCAAAGAGAATTACTCTCTCAGAGCTTTCCTGGTGGGTACGGGAGGAGTATGTAGCCTAAAAGGAAGGACAACAGGCCACACAGTAAGGGGAGCTGCGTGTGGAGTGTCTGTTGAAATTAGTAACCTGGTGCACCAATCCTGCAGGATGCCTAGAGTCAAAAATGGGTTAAAAAGGACGTGGGCTAACAGACTTCGAAGGATTTGAATCCTGGCTCTGAGACGCTGAGCACATTATGTAACCTTTTCAAGCTTTTCACTTCTCCTTCTAAATATGGAATAATAATCTCTGAACTTTGAAGGGTTGTTTTGAGGATTAAATAAATTCTTGCACATAACAAGCTTAGCACAGAGCCTAGCACTTCATGAATGCTCAAAAAAAAATTTTTTATTTAAAGGAAAGTTAAATCAGTCTAGTCTATCTAGACTTCTAGTGACTAAGTAGATCTTTGGAAACTGGATCAACGTAACAGAGGTTCGATGGAGTTTGCAGCTGGGCTAACTGGGGAGAGAATTTTGCCATTTTAAAGAAGGGAATAGGAACCTAGGAAAGATGACATTCATTTCTCATGGATTTATTCCCTTGGTTCTCACTTTTATCTGTCCCTTGTCCTAAAGAAGTGTTTTTTCTCCCCTTGACTAATACGGGTCAGCCCTTCTTCTATTCCCCATGGCCTCAAATCAGCCTTCAGATTGCCAACGCTGGCCAAGACTGTAACGGGGTATCACTCCATAACTGCTGAAGGCCAGGGGGCCCCATATACCATCTTCAAAGGTAAAAGCTAAGAAGATTACACTCATTCTTTTAGCAGAGAAAAGGCAATGTGGGCTGAAGTTCATTGAACACAATCATATTCTACACTCTCAGGAGGACTAATCATTTTAAGCCCAATTTGGTGGTTCTCACTCATGAGAAAAGAATTCTTCTGAAAAAAGCGAAGGATTTGGGAGACAGAAAAAACACTAGAATTACAGAGGATGGAGGGAGGAAGGGGCCAGGCCATTCAGTCCATTTCACAGGCTGTTGCGGTCACTCCAAGGCCTCTGGTTCTCATGCCATGTTTCATAGTTGGAGGGAAACTGAGGTTCATGGGGGAGAACTTAACCTGAGGCCATGGAGCTAGGAAGGGCCAACACAGTAAGACTAGAACCCAGGTGACATGATGCTTGGTGTGACTTTCCCAAATGGGTGATCCCTGGCATCTCCTGGGACACCACCTGAGAACTCACATCTTTGCCTCCCTCCTGTCTCCTACCCTGACCTACGCAGGCAGAGCCTGGGGTGTGTGTATGTGTGCACACACACGGGTGCACACTGTTAGCCACACACAGGTTACAAAGAAACAAACCTTGATTAGCCGACTGAGGTCCCCAGTTTCAGCGAATGGGATCTGACCTAATCTTGTCCAGTTCTCCAGGGGAGGGACGCAGGAGTAAATGCTTCTAATAAGGACATCCAGGGTCCACGTTTAATGAGGTGCGTTGGGGAGACACCATTCTCTTCTATGAACTGAGTGTGCCTTAGTGGGAACCGGCTCCATACCCTCAGGCGCTGTGTATACATTGACAGTCCCAACAAACTGATGGAGGCTAAATGGATCTTGTTACCTGGTTTTCTCAAGAGCATACTATCAGAAAGAGGGAAATAAGTAAAAAAAAAAAAAAAGGGGGGGGGGAGCAACTGGAAGGAGGAGAAATTAAATTCTTCTACCAAACTGAGTATTTACCAAATAGCTATCTCCCAGCCACTCCATCGAGCGGTGGCCGTTCACAGACCTTCACAACTCGGCCTTGAAGGCCAACTCGGGCTCTCAGCGGGCAGGCAACCTACGGCTCATTTCACCCCAATTGAAGAATTTCCCAACTTTTATTGTATTCTGTCACCATCTTAACATTCTTCACGTGTTATTATTAAAGACTCTCTTGACATTTCAAGCAGACGCACTCGGATACTCTGTCATAGTCTAGGAATTCTAATGCTCCCAGAGTAAAGCAGGATTTTAAATTATGAAAAAGAATCGTCTTGGTTTTCCAAGGGGGGACAGGAAGGGAGACACGCAGAGACCACCCCCCCCCCTTTCCTCGGCCCCTGTCAGCAGTGGCGCCACGAAGCGCTCATGCTGTTAATCTCTCTGTTCCCACCACCCTTCGAGCTTGTCCAGAGTCAGGAGGCTGGGGAGGCCCAGT
Organism: Neotragus moschatus; assembly: GCA_006410615.1. Classification (NCBI taxonomy): domain Eukaryota; kingdom Metazoa; phylum Chordata; class Mammalia; order Artiodactyla; family Bovidae; genus Neotragus; species Neotragus moschatus. Next base: position 3,289,038 of record SJYA01002905.1, on the reverse strand, counting down.
GTGAGGCGCGGTCCTGAGTATCGCTTCGAAGCGGGTTAGAAAGGCCCAAAGGCCATCGGAGACAGGTAACATACTGGCCGACGTCCCGGAAGTTGGTGTGGTCACAAACAGCGCTGCTGATGGCGGAGGGATCACATGAGTCTCCACGGTGACGCGTCTGTGAGGCCGCCTGTCCCCCTCCGCGGTTGCAGCCTATGCACTCCCCTTCCTGCTGACATTTTCTTACAGCTCACAGTTCCTGGGCTGGATGGATCTGGAAACCTTCCGCATGGGCCCAGCATCACCGAGCTCCAGCCCAGGCCCCGCCTACCACGAACTTCTCGGGGCGAAAGCTCCGTGAGTCAGAGGAGAGCACGGCCCCACCGGCCGTGTTTCCAAACCCTTGATCTGCAAGGCCTGGGTGTGTGCGGAGAACCTGGCAGGGTGGAGCAGAGTTAAAACCTGCGACTTCAAAATGTCTCTCTGGCAGGCAGATTATTATTTGGAGCTTCAAAGAATCATGGCCCCAAAGACTCAGAATCTCGGACCTTCCTTTCCCTGAAAGAATTGCAAGGGCCTGTCAGAACAGAGCTGGCACTAGCGGGTCCGCACAGAGTACAGGCCAGGAGGTAGGGGGTGGGGCACTCTGCAGGGCCCCGAGATCAGAGTTCACTCTGCGCCCCACTGTCGCCCTGTGGCCACACGACATTTATTTACTGACTTTTCCATCCCCCTGTGAACTGCCTTTCTCCCCTCTGAAGTTCCAAAGCCCTACTCCCAACACCCTCTTTTGTCTTTAGCTGAAGATGGTATTCACTGCAAGGGTTTGGACCATTCTGATAGATGACTCAGGTTTCCGGGGTCTCTCCCATGTATACCATCTTGCTAAACTTTTGCTTGATTTTCTCCTCGTACTCTCTCTCCAGTCAACTGAATTCTCAGACCAGGCAGAAGAACTTAAAAGGTTAGAGGAAAATGTTCTCCTCTCTAACAAAGCCCTGATGACCCCGGGTACAAAGCCATCCAACAGCGCTGAGCAGAAAGGAAGACAGATTCCAAAGGTGGGAGCCTGCCTATCACCTTTGAACAAGTTAGTTAGATCTTCTACACCTCAGTTTCCTCATCTCTGGGGGGGTAGGGGGCACTATTCTGACTCTCAGAGGACAATCACCATCCACTTAGACACACCTTCTCAAAGAGCAAGAAGAAATATTACATTAAACATGCTCATTAAGTGTGAGACACATACTGACTTCCAAATGTTAGACTCTCCCTTTAAAACATGACCCCTGGGGTGAAAGAAACAGGGTTTTGAACTGGGGGCTGTGGGGATTCAATGAACCTGAGGGTAAATTCACTAGGACAGTGTCTTGGCTATAGAGTAGGGACTTGATAAACATTCTTTCAAATGGTTTTCGAGCTCCTTAATGCAATAAGCAGAACATGGGCATACTAGATATTTTCTATAGCCAATGGATTCAAACAGATCATGAGGGTAACCAACTCATCCCAGTTTGCTCAGGACTTTTCCCATTCTGAAGCAGAAGATCCCAAGTCTCGGGAACCCCCAAGTCCCAGGAAAGCAAACTGCAGCGGCTAGTCACCATCACATCCTGTTGAACAGAGAGATTAATTTTGAAAAGAACCTAATATCCCTCCACTCTCAGTCTCCCTCACACCACAACCTAGGCACATCTCTCAAGTGGCTCCTGCGACCTGGAATGTCCTTGCCAGGCTCCTCTACTGACCCCTCCACAGTGACTCCCCCCACCGCAAACTCTGCCTTGAGGGCAGTTACAGACCTAGTAGTCTTACCTTCTCTACATTATAGGAAGGAAGAAACTGCCTTACTTATCTATATCCAGGGCTTGGAATACACTAGGTGCCTGATAAACAGTGACTGAATGGAATCAAATTGAGTCGTGGATAACAGGTTCACATCCCTCCACCCCCACCTCTGCCAGGGCCAAGCAGATCTTCCCCATCAGCTGGGTGGCTCCTATGCTCCTTGGTTGCTTTCAATATTCACTTTGAAGAGCCTTGGGGCTGAAGGGTTGTAGGAAACCTGTCCTGGACCCTGCCCCTGACACATGCGGAGCCCTGGACATGATGAACAGGCCAAACCTTCAAGGCTTCTTTCTTCTTTCTTTCCAAACTCGTCTTTATACACCAAAGAGGATGAGCTAATGACTGAGCAAGGTTACATGGTCACAAAGCAGAATTAAAGTGAATAAATATGTCCAGAAAACTGTATTGATACCATGAACGTCTCAGCTTTCTAAGACACATTAAGTCCATCTGCAGACTTCTTTTTTTTTTTTCCTGTTGTCTGTTAAATCAGATGCCCTCCCCTTTTCCCAAAATGGAATTCTGACCCAGCCACTGAGATATCTTTTGTGTGATCACATTGCCAACTGAACGATTGAGAGAGCTCACGAGCATCTCCCTCCCTGGTGAATGAACCCAGATAATGGGATGAGTACGGATTTAAATCCAGGGGACAGAGCTTCTCAACTCTCAGAAGCAACTTTGGGTGCTTCTGTACAGCCCTGGCCGTGGTGCTGGGGGTGGGCAACCAGACGCTCACCATGTTCCCACCTGTGGTGCCCTTGCCCTGTGGGGCAGGGAGCTGGACATTTCATGACCCACAGGAGACCACACATACTGATTGTGGGGATTTTTCCTCCTCCAGTCCTAACTCATTTCCATGACTGCCTATTGTCCAGAGAAATCTGTCAACAGAGAACATCTAACAGATGCAATCTTAAAATACATTCCTTGACCTCAAAAAGGACATTCCCTGTCCTCGATCCAAATGATTTCTATGGTGTCCATCTGTCTTCATGCTAGGTGCCTAAGTGTCCAGGGTAGGACCTCACGTAATTTCTCGGCTTCCTGGTAACAGCTGGGGTTAATCCCCATCCAGTCCATTGATAAATGTCAAAAAATTACTACTGCCTTTGTAATAATGAAATGAACTCAGAAATACTCAAAAAGGCTTTGAATGCCCACTAAGATGTCTTTTCGACACCCTCTTCCCTCAGTGAAACCAGTAACAGGGTGTAACGTAAGAACTGAATTAACCATCATTTCACTGTCAACAAGTTCTACGTAAATAGTCCACTAAGACAATGTGCATTATATATTTTGATATCTTCCAATAAAAACATAAGACAGATGCCTCTCACCCACAGTGCTGCATAGATAGGTCTAAATTAGACTCCATAAAGCAGGAGCAACCTAACATCCCGATTTCTCCCTGGTGGCTTGAATTCTGCCATGAGAATCTTAAAGGCTTCTCCTTTAGGCTGAAATGCAGATAATACCAGGAAGGGAAACCAGTCCCGCCTCTATCTCCTGAGGCGAGCAAGGGTGATCTTTTAAAAATAAAAAAACTGAATCTAATTCTTTTATGGAGGTTTGACTACAGGTAAGAAACACCAGGACCTCCTGTTTGGGGTCAGAGTTGAGGTTTCTGGGGTTTAGATTTGGGGTCTGGCAAGCTACACAGGACAGCACTCCAGGGGTTTGTTTCCCTGGTTTTGGTCACATCTGGGGCTGACGCTGCCCTCCCCAATTCTCCAGTGCAATCCTTTCACAGTGATTCTCCAGGGTAGACATAATGAACCTCTGGTGATCTCTACTCTAAGATCCAATTTGAGCTTATTGGGTTTGTTTTTACAATGGGGGCGCACGTGTGACCTTGCCCCCAGAGTACACGCCAGAGGCCTCAGCACTGCTCTGCCGAGAGAATCTGGGCGGTGGGGGGCTGTCTCCTCTTCCCTGAGTGATTGCCCTTTGGGAATATGCTCAGGTCTTGATTGCTCTTTCCTGCCGTGCTCAGAGGTGCAAACAGTTTTCAAATTCAAGTTAATACACGGTAATTGTGTAATAGACTTTGAGATAACTTGGAAATTCAGGTATTTCCGGGACCAGGAAATGCTTTAGGGGAAACAGAAGTAGCCCTTTTGGGTCAGTCCTGTGCAGAGCACCCCCTCTACAAGAGCACATACATCATGCTGAGCAGAGGGGGTGTGTGTGGGGGGCCAATGTCAATGGGAAGCAAGACAGAAAGGTTGCTGAGACACAAGAGCACCTCTTCGCATACTCCTGCTGCTGCACAGACGTCACTTCCCCAATACCTCAGACTCTACGGGCACAATGACATTGACCAATTACAAAGTACAGTTCCAGACATGCTGCATGAAATGGGAACGGGGTAGCACAAACATGGAAATACAAATATCAGAGAGACAGGAAACCTCAAATGAGTGCCTGTGAGTCTAACTGTCCTCTGCACCAAACTCTCTGCAATCCAAATATTGTCCGCCTAATCGTTGATAAGGGCGTTGGGCATGGGTTCCTTCAGTACTAAAAACTGCTGATATTTTCTTGTGTATTTCATTAGATTAAATAATCACTGTTTGGGTATGGCCCTAATCTTGCACTGAAGTCTTCTGAGCATGTTTCTGGAGTTTTCCAAAATGCACTACTGAGAGCAAGCACTTCCCAGTGAATGAACAGTGCCACTGGAGACTTACTTACAATCTATTTTTTTTCCTCTAGAATGTAAGAACCAGGAGGACAGCCCCATCTGTCTCACTCATTCTTTTACTCCTTAGTGGCTCCAACAAGGTTGTTCCACGGTATAGGCTCAGGGTGATGTCTGCTAAATGCATAAGTAGATAAATGGATGGATGGATGAATACCCCTCAGCTAGCTCTCCATGACCACCAACAGCAGCAAGGACTGGCATGTGAAGCTGCCCTCCGGGGAACCTAACCAAGGTGGTGACACTGGTTTTACACACCAAGGTGAAGAAGAACAAAGTAAAAGGGGTGAGCTGGCCCTTAGGAAGTCGGGAACCTCTGAGAACAAGTTGCTAAGAATGTGATGCCAATTGTTTTTTTGATTCTCTAGACTAAGGACTGCTTAGGAAACTTTTTCTGCAAGGACCAGCCAGATAGTAAACATTTTCAGGTTTAGGGATTTTCAGCTTTTTAGGCCATAGGGATTCTGTTGCGATTACTCAACTTTTCTGTTGTACAGCAAAAGCAGCCACACATAATGCGTAACTCAAAGGCACGGCCACGTTCCAATACCACCTTACACACGGATGCTGAAATCTGAATTTCATATAGTTCATTCTCCTTGTGAATCTTACCTCCTTCACCCCAACTATTCAAAATGCAAAAACCTGTCTTAGCTCATGAGATGTGGCCCAGGGGCTACAGTTCTCTGTCATTCTTCCGGCAATCCTCGGAAGCTTGGAACTCTTCTGAACCAGCCCTGCCATCTTCCATTAAAGCAAAGTTGTTCAAAAAATATCATAAGGAATATCACAGGTAGCTACCACACAGTAACTTCCAGAAAGATGAGCATCTCTGATTATTATTAAAAGTTGAAAAACCTGCCTTGGGTTTGAGGTGGGACTGGAAGATGAAGGGACATCTATGAATACACAAAATCCACAAACAATCTAAGAACCATCATATAGGTCTGTACCATTGCCGGGCCATGTTCATCAAAACAAAACATTAACGGTGCTGGGAGATAACCATCTGACTTACTGATCCGTCTAACTCCTTTCCTTCTCCCAACTGCTGCTTTTGGATAATGAGGGATAATGAATAAAAGCTTAGTTAATCATGGCCTTGCACTCAAAATCTGCAGTCTGGAATGCCAACTTAGGCGAACCATGACAGCTCTGTTCAACAATTTATTCTAGCTGATCATTAAGAATTTCATCATTAAATACATAAATGCAAGAATCTGGACCACTTTATAAAACCACCACCACCACTGAAACATGTAAGTTCAGGAAGCAATAGCCATAGAGCTGGTCCTATTCAAGCCAGTCCTTCTGGGGCTTTCCATGCTTTAATCACAAGTGAACTCTGGGAGTGAGATAAATACACTCCTTCTTTCCTTCTCAGTAAGCATGTTGAATTTAAATATGTTTCCTAAGACTTATATAAGAATTTGGGGGGGGGGGGGTTTACAATGTGCCCTTTGCCTGGATAAATACCCCCACCGTCCTAGTAAGTTCATATCTATAGTCTGAATGCAAAAATACTTAAAATAACTTTCGACACATTCTGACTAAAAAAAAAAAAAAATAAGTGATCCATCATAACTAATTAAAAAAAAAATCCTTTCTATCCTAGAAAGCCACAACAAAAAGTTTAAGTGTGTTTTGGCTGATTTTTCTCTGCAACTATTTGAAGCTATAAATGACTTAACTCAGTAAAATTCCAGATGTAATTATCTACTGTACTTAGCCCAGGGCTCTTCATATATCTCGGCATTGCTGTCTTGCATACAAAATAGGCTTTTCAATGGCTGGTAACAATATAATGTACAACATTGTTTTAATTTCCCCGAGTCGGCTAACCTCTTGCCTACACTAAACCAGCCAGAGGAAGAAGCCACAGTGAGTCATCAAGCACTCAAAAGCATTTTGGAACTCGGCTGCATAAATGGGGTTTGTAGGGTCAGCCTTGTGCAGTTCTACATTTTAATAATATCCACTGCTGACCCAATTTTTACTTTTAGAAACTGATTTTCTATTAATTATACCAAGGAGGGAATGACTGCTAAACCATGGTGCTTCATCAACAAGGTACATCAGGAAGTAGAACTCACATTTAAAATGCACCCCAACCAAATGTGATCCACAGGAAAATCTGCACAAGTTAGTTTTCTGTAGTCATAAAATAGGTTCTACATGGCCCAGTGGATTTCCAAACACAGGATCCTCTCCCTCTCTATATATAAATGGTATGCACATGATATATACTATATGTACCTAAATATACATTCATATGTATGTGGGTGTGTGTGTACATATTTAAAATGTATAGTGAACTCTCAGTTGTTCTCAGTGATGGAGCGAAAAGGGGGACAATGAAAAATGATGCATAAATCCACATATACTTTCTATTTTAACTTTGGAAAACAGGCTTGCATGTGCACTGGCTTGCCCCGTGTTGCCCACACTCATGTTCTCTCTCGCTCGCTCTCCATTCATTCACTCCCCACATCTCTCCCCAGCTTGTCTTCCTAACTTCGGGTTAATAATATTAGCAACAGTGGGGGCTCAGACCAACAACAGATAACCAGTAAACTTAAAAAGGAAAAGAGAGAAGGGAGGTCAAGTGAGAGAGAGATGGAAAAGCTGAAAAGCAGTGGCTGAGGCTTGGCAGCATACACAGAGATGCACAGAACGGTGAGCTGTCTGAGCAGCAGTGTCCAAGAATGAACTGAAGCTGAACCTTCCCAAAGAGGAAAATAAATAAAATACAGTAACATAAAAGAAGATCAAAGAAAAGAAAGGACAACATCAGATTTTGAACCTTCCATTCAATAATGAGTACACAGGACCTCATTACAGAACACTATAGAAATTTGGAAGTGGAGGAATACTGAGGTAATATCAAAAATAAATGTGGTTTTTACCTGTAGCTCTAACTGCTGTACAACCTGCATTTGTACTCTACATTGGGCTGTACTTCTATCGTCCAGCGCATGCTCACTGTTGAGATGTCTGCAACAATACATAGAAAATCATTAAGTGAAATGGAGAAACAAAAAAGGAAAATTTAAGTTACCAGGATGTTCACGCATCTACTACGTCTAGTTTACAGTCCTGCAGAGGGGCTGCCCTCTTCCATCCCCACCACTGAAAACTGTCATTATGTATCACTGAGCGCAAGGTTAGCACCAAATAAAAGGCTTCCAGGGAGAAGTTGTGTGGGGGCTGCTGGAGATAACCATTTACGCATAAATAACAAACTTTACGAAGTTAAGTTGAGGCTGCCATTCAAGACCACCTCAATGGGTAGACATCTGAGACAGGGCCCACGAGGTATTTCAAAACAGTCTAATTTATACGGGTCTGAATATGAGCATTTGTTCACAAGAAAACTGATTTCACATCACTGATGACACATTCTTATATTGAAATGCATAAACATGAATGTCAGAGACAGCAAGGGGTGGAAAAGCAACTTTAAACGTATGAAATCTGCAACATGAACCTACACATGCAAGTCATATACCAATGGAGGGGGGCAGGCGGGAAGGATGCAGATGACTATTGCAAAGGAAAACTCTGCCTGGGTTCCTGACTGTGGTCTGGATATCCAGTTTACAGATGGGTCAGACCACACGCTGAGGATGCCTGTTCTGTGGTCCTTTTACTATTTACTAGATTTTCCAATGGGAAAAAGGCTAAAAACCTGAAATTTCAATGAGTTGTACCATACACAGGAGCTCTGGTAGTCAGAAGGTTGAATCAAAGCCTAAAATCTGAAAACTAAAAACCCTTGTATCCATTTTACTCAGTCTTCTTATGAATGTTGCTTAATTATGTAAAAAGAGGTTTGCCTCATTCTACTATCAACATTTTCATGACATTTAGGCCCTCAACACAACCTGGATTTAAGATAAAATTACTGAAAACCTTAATAAGAACAGCAACAAAAACAGGAAGAATTGATTTTTAAGACTTTAGGGTGATACTCTGTTTTCAGTTGCTTTTTCCAAATGTGGTTTAAATAAGCCACTGAGAGCCCATATTTGTACCTGTTCAAAATGGCTAAGTAAACCAAATGTCCACCCTGAGCATTTAACTAGGTAAAATGAAGCCTTAGTCCTTGATAAGCACATCCCCTTCTGTTTAATAACACTCAAAATGTGGCTA
>SJYA01002905.1:3240355-3275355 GCA_006410615.1 Neotragus moschatus | reverse complement strand
GGAAATGAAATATTCAAATGGCCTCTAATGCAGCCCACTGAAATGCTGTTGAAATAAAAAGGGCTATGGAAAATGTGGAGACATCAGGAACGGTTATGCTCGCTGGCATGTGTCATTTTTCCAGACCCAAACGGATGCAAATACAAAATCTTGCTCAAACGCAGCTATAAAAACAACAGGCTACTGTAAATATATGTTGTTTGGGGGGATTGGATTTTTATGACTCTTTCTTTAATTTTTTGGTAGACTGCCCCAGTTTCCATTATTCCTCTAACCATCATAAGTTGAGACATCAAAAAACTGGCAGCATCTCCTTGCTAGTGGGTCGACACTGAGACTTGAGAGCACCAGTGGGTCTCCATGAACAGAAACAGCATCAGAGATGGAAACAAATACCTCATTAAGAAAACAAGAGAATCCTAAAAGGATTCCCCCTTATGAGGGTAGGCAGTAAGTAGGAGAAAGCAAGCAAGCTTAGCCTTGGTGATTTGTATTCTCCTTCAAGACTATAATATAATTTCTTATCTGTTATTGGCAGAATACCACCTAAACACATATTAAATCTGAGGATTAATATGTTATTTCAGGGAAAGGTATACCACCACGAAAATGAGAAGAGAATTACAGAGTCAAGATACATTACAGCTCAAAAACATGCCTGGATAGAAGGTGGCCCTATTCCCACATCCTCAAATACAGGCCCTGATGGGGGTGAGTTCAAGTCTATCAGGCACAATCTATCTCTTGCTGATAGCCATATGGAGAAGCGCACACAGAACAGACACTAAGAGATTTAAAAAAAAAAAAAAAAAACCCTTCCAAAAATAAAGCATGAAAACCCAAAGCAGAAAAGAAAGAGAGGGGCGCTTCCTTACTGTGTGTGAGAGACGAGACTATTTCAACAGCTGATTCCACCCTCAAAGAATACAGCACACATAAAATAAATACAGGTCACCCAAATTAACAAATCATCATAACTGTCTAATACATCCTGGGCTGGCTGCGGAAAAACAAGATCATTCTGGATTTATATCTGTAAGTATGGGATTTCCTGGACAGCTAATATCCACAAACAATCAAACACAGGAGGAACACGGGGAAAAAGGCAGCATTATTTCAATTTTGAGCTGAGAGTCGTGATTTGTAAAGGGCTCAACAGGAACTGAAGCTGGAATCTGAAGCAAGGAAACTCTCTGACCAGGCACTGATGGACATTTTCTCTGTTTCTCTTGGCTCGGCCCAGGTTTTGAGGTCACTGGGCTTTGAACAGGGAGGTGAAATGAGAATCTCGCTAGCACCAAAACTTTGGAGATGACAACTAACTTAAATCCCCCGGTTTAAATAAAATAATAATTTTTAAAAATCTAATGATACTTCACTCAAGAGTCAGAGCTTTTTATGAGACCTGTTGCCAATATTAGTGTCTTGGAATGATCTCATCTTTCATCCTGGCTAAATTCCAACACACAATTTCATTAACCCAGGTACAGCAGGTGATAAAACTCATTTTTCCCTAAAGAGATAGCTAAAAAGTACCAGTTATACATTTATGAAGTACCAGCAATCAAAATTATGGATTTTCTAAAAGGTTTTTAACTACTTTTATTGAAAGGAAAATCGCTGTCTCAGACTTTTGTGACGCTGCTGCTAATAATAAATTTTACCATTTAGACATGGCCGTAATATGGTAGACACTGTCAATAAAAGTGTGCAGTGAAGACGATCCCTATCTTTTCAGCGCTGTTTTATAATTACACGCCGGAAGTGATCACATGAAACACCTAGGCTAGCTAATGACTTAAAATACAAGAACACATTGTCTCTACGGTGACACACTGTGCTGGGTACACAGGCATGGTGATACGCAGAGCTGACTGGGTAGACAGAAAATTGTCAAATGCTTTCAAAGCCTATGAGGAAAAATTAAATTTCATTTGCATTTCTGACTAAAATCTGTTTGCTGACAGAAAAAAAAAAATTGCATTCCGATGTTACTTGCTTTTTCTGAGCAAAGAGGTGGCACTGGGCCTGTTGTCTTTGGCAAACTTGTCTCAACTTTTCTATGGAACATTCTATCAATCACTAGAGGGCGCTGTGGCATTTAGGCCATTCTGACCTCTGAGTGCTTGGAAAGGTCTTGAACTCCCCTGAACGATGTCGAAAGGTGAAAGGAGAGACTTTAACGGGGAAAGAAATGTTTCTTGGTACCACCTGATATTTCTTTTTCTCAAACCAACTCAAAAAGGCGTAAGTGGGAGAGTCAATCCATAAACATATTAGGTTCATTGTGCAAAACTCCAAGACTTGTCGCCTGGGAACTGATGGGGGAAACTTTCCTCCCCCACCCCCCACCCCCAGTTCTGGAGATGGAAATGCAGAGGCGAGAATGGTTATTTGCATATGCCCACCTTCTAGAAGGCTAGTCCCCCTCCACGTGCTCTCCTGTACTCACCAGAGGTAATTTCACTGCAGAATGTTCAGGCGTGCAAACCCAGAGCCACGAATAGGTTTCGAACAATTTATGATATCCGGCCTCCTTCGACATGTATTAGCATATACCTGGTTTCTTTAACATACACTTTGTTTTTCCAAAACCACAAACATCGGTGCTGGAATTTCATGTGGAAGCGCTTAAGGGGCTGAAAGTTAACACCTTTGTGATCCTTGCAGCCTCGCGGTGGCTGCGGAAACAAAAGCCTCTTTGTCGAGGCTTTCTTGAAATGTTTTCTTAACATGTTCCAAGTAGTTTTAGGCCGGGAACTAAAGTAAACAAGATGTTACCATGATAAAAACACTTGTGAAAACATCACAGAGCAGCACTTAGGAGTTTCTTGCACATAAAACTCTTCACAGTTTTCAGAAGTGAAATTCACAGGAAAAAAATTTTTTTTTTTTTTTTCGTTAAAAAGTGAATTAGTGATGAAATGTCCTCTGCTGTCTCCAGCCCTCAACCTTTTTGAAAGGGTCAAAGTTCCACTGCTGGGCATTTTCTTGTGACATTTCCCTCCCTGTCTTCTCCAAGAGGACATATAAAATTTATTTTGGCTTTAAGAAGTAATGTACATCTGACTAACGCGTAAAGGAATTTGGGTTTTGATTGTCTGGCATGGTGCTTTTCTTCATGAGCAATAACCAAAAGATAAAAATGAAAACAAAATTTCTTTCAAATGGCTAGTAAGCAAGGGCCCAAATTACACTTTTTCCCAAACACACATGAGGGTCTGGTATTTGTGAAACTATGGATCTGTGTCTGATTTTACTCTCCAAGTCAGAAACAGGAAAATGTTGTCATGATTTAACCTTCACATCCACTCCCCACCTTGCTGAAGAATAGTATGCGCCCTTTTTCAAAGAGCAAAGAGGAAGAGTTATAGATTCCTGTTTTTATCGGTGAGGACTCTGACTTCAACCTGGTTAAGAAAGAAAAAACAAAAAACTTGATCCACGAGGGGTGCGGACAGGAACACACTCGGAACTTTCACCTATCTGGATGGCACTGGGCTTGTTTTTGTTTTTCTGTTAGCGGAGGATTCGAAGCAATGCAGGGCTGGCGGGCTGCAGTGAAGTCGAGCATGGGTACCTGCTGGTATCAGCTTCCTCCAACAAACACAACCGTCACATGATAACTCACGGTTGATAGATTAAAAAAAAACAAAACACTCAAACTGCAACTTGTTTTGAGAAGAAACAGGGAAATAAATGCACACAATAGACTAGGTTTCTGCCGATTCTGATAAAGCATCCCTCTGTTGGCTGGGAGGGAAAGCCAACAGGATGGCTATTTGCACAGTATTTATCTTTGAAATCAAGGGCCCTGTGGTATACCTCACCTTGGGAACAAACACTGCAGAATGATCACAGAACATGTCAAATCTCTGGTTCTGATTTACCAACAGTTATGATATTTTTTCCCCAGGAAGAAGAAGAAAAAAAAAAAGGTCTCATTCTGAGACCTGAAACAAGCCAGGAGAGAGATGTCCAGGGAATTCAAGGATGTAGCTCAGCTGAAAACATAATGACACCAAAGAAAAGTACCCTAGGTCAGAGGTCAGCAAACTGATGCAAAGAACGCAGCCACACCCACTCCTCACACAGAGTCGTAAGGCTGCTTCTGTGCCCACAAGCTGAATGCTTGTCTTGTAGACTGGGTGGTCTGCGAAAGTCCATCATATTGACTATCTGGCTCCTTTACAGGAAAAGTTTGCCCGCCCTGTCTGACAATCACCTTTGACTGTGTAGGACACTCTACTGAAATTTATGGTTAAGGATTATGTTAAAGAACAGTCTCTTCTGACATATTAAAGCTCTGCATAGTCACAATCTCTTCCCTAGGTACAAGGTCAGAAATGCTTGTAAGAAAGTGAAACTGAAAGTTGCTCAGTTGTGTCTGACTCTTTGCAACCCTAAGGACTATACAGTCCATGGAATTCTCCAGGCAAGAATACTGGAGTGGGTAGCCTTTCCCTTCTCCAGGGGCTATTCCCAAACCCAGGGATCGAACCCAGGTCTCCCTCATTGCAGGTGGATTCTTTACCAGCTGAGTCACAAGGGAAGCCCAATGTTTGTATAGCTTCAATTATTTCTTTTTTTAAAAATACACTTAAGTAGATGAGAAAAGAAGTACTAATATTTTACGACAGTGCCTGCTACGGACCAGACACCTGACATGATGTACCTTTTCATTCTCCCAACCCTAAGAGGCAGTTATTATTATCATCCCAAATCACATGTGCTTACACTGAGCTCAAAGAACACACTCCTAGCAATTGGCTTCAGGACCCATTCTGCCTTTCTTCAAAGCTTTCTTTATGCCCATTGCCATACACAGTAAGCATACTGTTAATAAAATGAACTGCTTCTAACCAGGCGCTATTATATAACAGTTAACAGCAAGTCCTATGAAGTTTCACTGTCTGGGTTTAGATCTTGACTCCACCTATTATTAGCTGTGTGACCTTGGGAAAATTATCTAACCTTGCTGTTCCTTAGTATCCTTATCTGTAGCTTGAGTAATACTGCAATAGTATCACTATAAGGTGGCTATATTAACTGAGTTTTATCTGTAAAGCACTTGAAATTATGACTATTGAACAGGTCAGAGCTATACCAGGGGAGTGTAACATTCAAATTTAGAAGATAGGTGATAAAAAAATAATCTATGAAGCAACCTCTAAATCAAAGACAGGACAGGGAATTTCCTGGCGGTCCAGTGGTTAAGACTCTGCACTCCCAAGTCAGGTATTGTGGGTTTGATCCCTGACTGAGGAACTAAGATCCCACGTGCCATGCAGCAGGGTGATTAAAAAAAAAGGCAGTGCAGAGCAATCGACACTGTGTTAAGTAAGAGTGTCTTGAAAATCTAAGACCCCTAATATCAACCTTCTAAAACCGTAAGAGAATACCTCTAAAGTGGGATCATGGGACAAGGTCCTGCTCGTGGGCCCAGGAAAAAGGTACTTTCAGAGTCTACAAAGTCTGGCAGTTTGAGAAGAAATGCTTCAAACATCACTTCCTGATAATAATGACACCGCTGTGATGTCATTCCAAGAGGCCATATGGAGAAGCTGGTTTCACTACAGCCAACATGACCACCCTTCAGACTGAACCAACACATGAAGGACGTGAACTCAAAGAGTTACTTTCTTTTCACTACTCTAGGCCTTCAACTGGAAGACTACTGTGAATTTCCAAGAGCTAAGATGCTACTGAGGAAGAATATCAAAATCCTGAATTTGTCATAGACTGTCAACCAATGGGTAAGCTTGGGAAAGCACCATGAGAACTCTAAGAACTAGAGACAGTTTTATTATTCAGCATTTACTCTCCATTTGCTGCTTTACAAGAGTCATTTTTTTTACTTTTGGGAACCAAGTCTCTCATCCCCAGCCCCCGTGTGGCCCCTGGGGGATGAACAATTTATTGCACTCTGCAGGCTGGCATATGACTCAAGCCTGGCTGCCTCATTATGACTGGTTCAGAGCTAGGACACCTACTCAATCTGGGCCACTGACAGTCCGCAAAGAACACTTTTCTGGAACTACTGAAAAAAGAGATGCACTCTGGGATCAATCAACTTATGGCAGGTGAATCTGTCTTCTTTACTTTTACTTGGAAAGAGCCTGAGTAGGAAGTCAACACAGAAGAAAACAGAGCTAAGGAGCAATGAACCTATACTCCAAGAACCTTGTTGAAGCATCAGGGTCTAGTCATGCTTGCAGCCAGCTGTATTATCAGACCTCCTAGTTAGGAGCCAATTATCAACCCCCAACACCACCCTCCTTTTCTTTGGTTTAAGCCAATTTAAGTTGGTTTTCTTTAACTTGCAAACGTAAATATTCCGACAAACATGCATCAATAAGCAAGTACTAGGAACTAAAGAAGCAACAGTTGCAGGACTAGAGAGCATTTCAATTTCTTTGAGCAAACATGCCATGTCATGTGCAAAACCACACAAAATAATAGAGGGACATGAACAAAAGTGAAAACCAAATGGGTGGTTTCCTATACAAGGGCCAGACTCCTCATATCCTTAGAAGAAAAACGGGCTTTTTTATAGGAATCAAGTCTAGGCTCTATTCTGATGACCTTCAGATCCGTTTCTTTAGAAATGGATGTGGTTTGAAAGTGTGTTGTCTTTTCGTAGAGGTATATTTGCACCCCTCCACTACATATATATATATGTACGCCTAACATCAGCTTACATAATAAATGGACCTAAGATTTGAGTGGGAAATACTCTGCCTATTAACAAAAAGTTTTCAGTGGTCAATTGGAAAAATGCCCTTTTCCCTAATGACTCTAAAATTGACACAAGTCAATAAGAATGTTGATAGTAATTCTATAGTTCTAGAAACTTTATAAAATAAATCATATTTACAGATGTTCACTGGCCATTCTATAGAGGAGTGAAATTAAACCAAGATTATTTACCAAAGTTAGCATTGGTACAGAAAGTGAAACTAGAATTGAAATGTTTCTGCCAAGATCTTTTTCTCATTATCAAAATACAATTAGTCAAGTGATTAGGAAATAAGAAAACAAAGATTCTACAATAACGGATTTAGGAAAGAACAAGGCCCAGTAGCACTAACTTGAATTATCATAATTGTAAAGCGCTGTTGCTTAATTTAAAATAAAGTATCACTGCTCTTGAGTATTAATATTTAGAATCAATTTTAACTATCTCTTTTCTAAAAAAATTTTCAGCACTTAAGTTTTTAATGACCACATAATGCTCTTGAAGTAAAATATTAAAGTGGAAAAGCACCAAAACAGATTCACAGGCCTCCATTCATTTGTTAAAAACATGATATTCACCAGAAGTGCTTGCAGGTAACACTGTATCTCTAATGATGGTTTTATCAACACATTTGTGCCCAGGTCCATAAAGATAGACACTGAGATTGTTCTAATAATATAAAGATTTTGCAAAACCAGAGACCTGCATGTAAATCAGCCCCCCTCTATTATGGGGCTTGAATGAGACAGAAAAGTCAGAGGCAAAGACTCCCCACTGCCCCCACCAACACCCAGTTTGCAAACCATCATGCACCTGTATATACAGGAGTTTTATACATGCATATGTTTGCTTGCTGCGTGATATATAAATATAGTGAATATAATGCAGTATTAGTCCATACACCAATGATTCAATGATACTATGAATATATTTATGTGATGTCAATAATGCAGGGCAGTTTCATCTCAATATTTTTAAAGGACAAGGCACTGTATATGAAGGAAATCTTACGATGTAGTGCAGAAGCATCTCATTTCAGTTTCGAGAGGTTAACACACCATTTACTCAAGGGATGCTTAATCAGCATATAGATTCAGATGGGATAGCCCAAGTTTCAGTCATACTTTAACTGCAGGAATTAAACTGAATCCTTTTCCCAATAACAACAAGAATCCGAACAAAAGCCAACAGTGATATGGAAAGGTAAGAATCAAATTGGTAGCTTTTCCTGGACGTTTGTAAAGTCATTTGGGAAGAGACAAAGAGACCCAATCATCAAGTTGTAATTGGCCAGTAACTGACACTGATTTTATAAAACTGGAGCTAGTGCCTGTGTTATTAATTTAATATGGAGGGATGGGAGTAAAAGCAAAGACTAAATGAGTACACATTAACACTGGAACAATTTTTACTTAATCACTGTCATTCTGAGAAAATCAGTAAAGGATCTTACGAATAGGATCAAACTGCCCTTGGATACCAGTCTCTTCCACTTAACAAGGCAATACTCAACAGATCTGTAAAACTGTTCCTATGACTATGCTAGACATGGTGATCTTGAGTCTATCTTCAAAATGGTGGTGTGAAACCCTGCATCAAAAAGGCATTTCATGAGGAAAAGCACGAACAGTGGGAGGTGACGGCTACGTCTAAGAAGAAAGTGTTATCAAATCATCCTTACTTTAGAAATGACTGGAAATCTTCACACACTGCTTCACAGCCAGGCCACTTGCACACACCGTGTCCATAGAGAGGATGGCTATGCGGATGTTCCTCATGGGACAAACTGAAAGAAAGTACACAGAGGACAAGAGAATGAATCGGCTGCCCAGAACCGCCCCACCAGACGCAAAAGGGAAGAGGAGCCGGCCCATGTCGCCAAGATGCGAACACAGACCGACTGGTGCTTTCCCCTTCTCATGGAATTTATGAATTTCGTTTGTGGCACTCTTTACTTACAAAGCAAGAGCTAAATTTCAAAATGTGAACAGTCCAATATTAGCAATGTTAGCATCACATTTGAAAAGTGCTCGACAGGCTTTTGTTAAGAGGCAGACCTCTCTACTCAGACTGCAAAGGATCTGTTAAAAGGCCAGAACTTTATACTTAGGGCTGATTCTTGTTGATGTTTGACAGAAAACAACAAAATTCTACAAAGCAATTATCCTTCAATTAAAAAATACATAAATTTTTTAAAAAGCTAGAACTTACCATTTAGTCTACATAGCGGAAATTATAATCTGTACTTGATTTTGAGATTCTCCCCAGAACATTATAAAATTTTTCTCTCCCTTCTACCACAAAGAGCATCCCCCAAACTGTACAGTCTTTCCACAAGTTAATTTTACCAAACTGAGTGCAATAAAATAATTTAGAATGTAGAATGAAATAATTGAGAAAGACAAATGTATTAAGTAGATGATTAACTTAATAACAACAAGAACAAGAAAGCTAACTGGAGCAGGAAGATTCTATCCCTACAGTGACTGACACCAAGAGTGGGAGAAAACTTGGCATGAACACAAAGGGCTTACTCCCTCCACTGGGGCTCCAATCAATAGCTAATGATTCGGCCACACGGATGCAGGTCATAGGATGCTTTGATCCACGCCACGTGGTGCTTAGAAAAGTGTATCTGCTGTACTTGCCGATAAACCATATTCTCAAATATTTTCTCTGTTAGATTTCTTCATCCAGACGTCTTTCAGACAAATTATTTTTACAGTCATTCCATAACCTTAGACTCCATCAAATAGAAATGTAAAACTAACATCAAGAGTTCCGTTTTGTACTAAAGCACATTCTTTTCAAGGAAAGGGCTATTTTGCAACTTACTGCACTGCCTCTGCCAGACTCTGAACTTCAGGCACATTGAATTATAATTACACACACACACACACACACACACACACACGACGAACATGCATGAGGGGCTTGTATTTTATATAACTGCCAGGATGTGTATTCATGTATTTTATCGACTCACATTCATAGAACAGACATACACACGTGCCACGGACAAGTCAGGGACAACTGACTTACAACGTAATTAATCCACAGCCAGCGTATTATGAACATTTAAACTAAGGTCATTAATACTAAGCACACACCTTAACAAAGATCCACAGGTCTCTTAGAGGCTCTCAAATGATTCACTTGGAAACCTAACATCATTTTAAAACAATATAAACTATTTTGCCTGACAATAGAAAAAGAATCTGAGAAAAAACAACAACAACAACAAAATGCAAAAAACTATGTTAGGAAAAGCACTGAAAGGTGCCCTCATGGAAGAAAGAGCGTAACACAAGTGAACTAAGGTAGTTACAGTGAGATTTCTAAAGCCCAGCAATAAAATGATATTCTCTGAGCAGGTAAAGGGGTGAAACTCCACTGGAATGAAGCAAAGAATGACTACCTATCCATGTCCATCTTCTGAATTTAAATAAATAAATAAATAAAGGACGGTATACAAAACAGACTTAAAGAAAAAATTACTGGCAATATTTAAACCCCAAGAATCCTTCTAAGCAACAAGATCCTCAGAATATCTGAGGGAAGGAAATCATTTAAAAAGAAAACTGTTCCAAACCAATATCTTACAAAGGAAAAAAAGAAAAAAAAAAGAAGCCCAACCACAATAACTCTTTTCCAATTTTGTGAAGATTAAAGTATTTTTATAATCCTAAAAGAATTAGTGTATATTTGTTGTACAAACCTTGAAAAGAAAAAAAAAATTACCCTCAAATACACAGAAATACATTTTTGATAAATTAAGGCATGGGGGTTTATATTATTCTTTCAAATTTAAAATAATTTCGTAAAATGTGTCTTGTTATCAACTAATTAATCCTTAAGGGCCTTATATAGACGCATAACAGCTTGTCATATACCATCTCAGGTCAAGTTACCAGCCAAAATCAATCTAACATTCCTCCATTTTGGACACTGAGGTTCCCTTCATGTTTCTAATATTTATGAATAATGTTAGAAATAAAATTTACCGGGCCAAACATCCCAGTACAGAGCTGATTTTCACCAGAAGATACATTCAGAGAAAGGGAACCACTCTTTGAAATCAGTCCTAAGTTTTAACAGTGACCACAGATACTTTGTAAAGTAGCTCTTGAGAAATGCTACATGCTGAGTACATTCTTAGTCATTGTGCCTACTTTGTGTGATTCTTTAGATTAGAAATGAACAAGCTCAACTAATTTAGATATAAAATTAACCTCACGAGTTACAAATTGCCAATGGTTATTCATCAGTGCTTTGTGGGTTAAGCCAAGAAGGTTCTCAGTTATAGTGTGAAAGAAAATAACATGTCCTCACTAGAGGAATTTACAGCTAGAAATAAAAAGCACAGAATTTAGTAACTTTACCACTCCCACTCCCTACCCCCCAAAACATCCCCTGTAACCTGAATTAAAAAACTACTCTCCTCTAAGAATGTACATTTGGCTCAACTGAATATCCTGATTTCAAAGGAAGGAGAGATGACAACTCACTGAATCTTCACAAGGGTAACCATTCACATCTGAAGGCTGAGAGAAACGCCAACTCCTGGCGCGCATACATATTTACATACACAGCAGACCTCTTGAAAACGTGCTCTACCTTAAACCTGTATTTTTATCACAAAACCATTACATGATCTTATTTTTAAAAGTTCACTTCATACTGGGTTGGCTCCTCAACTTTGCCCCGACTTCATCTCACACCTAGCACAACCCCACCCTGGTCAACCCTGCAGGTGCCCTGGGGCATCACCATGCTGTGATCTCTTTCTCAAGCATTCCTAGAGTTTACAAACACGGAAACAGGCTCTGCCTCCCACTGCCACTTGCTTTCCCTATGTGAATACCTTATATTTAATTGGAATACACCTGCTTTACAATATTGCATCCCTTCCTGCCGTCCAACAGTGTGATCAGCTACATGTACACGTAAATCCCCTCCCTGGTTAAGCCTCCCTGCCCCTACTCCCACTCCTCTAGATCACCGCAGGGCACCGAGCTGAGCCCCCTGTGCTACACAGCAGCTTCTCACTAGCTTTCCATTTCACACATGGCAGTGTACATATCTCAGTGCCATTCGTAATTCATACACAACTGACTGAAATAAAGCGACTGGCTTTGCAAGGAAAAAGAACAGACTGGCAGTGGTGCCGGGAATAGCCTCTCTGGAAAGACATATAAAATACTGTATTGCTTGTTCCCTCTGGGGCAGGAGGGGAGTAACAAGAAGAGTAGAGACACGAAATTTTCACTGTATCATTTTTTGTATCTTTTGAAGTTTTAAATTTTGTGCATGATAGGTATGTTTTTCTGTGCAACTGTTCAAAATGTGTATAAACACATACACAGACCCACACAAACCCACGTAGAAACATATATATGCATGAAAAAATCAAGTGCTGTCTATGTGGGACTCACTTTCCAGAATGATGCTGGTGTAAGCAAATGTAGTACCTTTGCTGCCTGTGTGACTAGGTCCCGCTTTGGCCTTTCAGTCATTCTGGATGAAGCACCCTCAGACCTCACCAGGTGTACTCCTGAATGGGAGCTTTTCTGTTTCACTAGAAAAGTGGGAAAAGTTTCTATTCTTACTGCCTTTTGGGACATGCCAAAAGGGACAAGACAGGAAATTGGGAAAAAAAAAAAAAAAAGAGTATGGCCACTCCACTATTCTTGCCTGGAAAATCCCATGGACAGAGAAGCCTGGCGGGCTGGGTCGCAAGGAGTCGGATACAACTGAGCAAACACACACACACACACATTTATGAATTTGCAGGACCAGAGGTGATCTTGTGGTAATCTAATCCAACATCCATACTTTCAGAAAAGCAAATAAAGTTTAATAAATGAGTTTATTAAAGTTTTTAAACTTGAATTAACTCAGAATTTCATTTTTATGATGAAACTTGGTGGGAAAATGACCACCTCAACATGGTTAGATAAAGCCTATGACTTAGTCATTTAAATCAACTGTTCAAAGGGGAGCTCACTGATGTGAGAAGTATATGAGTTCTGAAAAGCTGCCAAGATCAGTTTTGAATAAATGCTGAATAAAGTGTTGAATAATGGATGAATAAATAGACAGATTTGATTTTAAAGGGATCTAAACATGCTTCCCCCAAAATTAACCTTCATAAGTGTAAGGTCAATGGTTTAACAGAAGATGTCTTATTATGAACTCCCAGGTTGAAAATTTTTAGGGGCAGGGATTGCATCTAATTCATCTCTATGTACTCTTGCACATAACATGGGTTCAGTTAATGTTAGATGGACTAGTGAATGAACAGACAATAATTATATGATTCTATTTAATTTCTGTGTGGACATATATGCAATAAATATTTGCCCTTTAAAAAAAGTTCTTGAAGGTTGGGACCAGAATGATGGTAACTGACTTGAAAAAACAGTATCCTGGCACTTAGCTTTATTTCAAATGTATAAAATACAAATAGTACACAGTCAAAAAAAAAGAGGTAATTTAAATTTCTTCTGATAATCCTTGGTATGTAAAAATTAGATATGTTTATTAACACAATAATAGTGACAACATTTCAGGTTAGAAGGAATCAACTTGCCACAAAAAGTATAATTACACAAAAATATATAACAATTTCTAATATTATAGAATATTAAATATGCTCTATATTAGTCGGTATGATGTAATGGCGTCACTGACATTTATTTAAAACTTGTTTTGGTATTTGTTCTTACTATGTCAAAGTATACCAGCCAGAGCCTTAATTTCAACACTGTCTTTGGCCTTTGATAAGATTTTAAATATTGGTATGGTTTTTCACCGGTGATGATTCACTATTACCTTCTCAAGTTCTCCACTCAACCAAAATTTGAACTAGAATCACTGCTAAAACTGAGAACAATTTCTTACTTCAGTCTGTACACTTTAGTGGTCTTTATGCTGTAAGTCCTGTGAGCTAATTTTCCCTGTGGTAACCAAGAGAAGAATCTTTGAAGGAGAGGAAAAACACAGACACCTCAGAGAAAAGGGAATCCTCCTACACTGTCGGTGTGATTGTAAACTGGTACAGCCACTATGGAGAACAGTATGCAACTCCTTACAAAATTGAAAATCGAGTTAAGATATGTTCCAACCATCACACTCCTGGGCATATATCCAAGGGAAACTCTAATTCAAAAAGATACATGTACCCCAATGGTCATAGCACCACTGTTTATTAATACAAGAGCAAAGACGTTGCAGAAACCTCAACACCCACTGACAGGTGAAAGGATAAGGCAATGGAACACTACTCAGCTGTGAAAGACTGAAAGGATGTCATGCGCAACAACGGGGAAAGACTACTGAAGTGCGCCAGACAGAGGAGGACAGACCAGTACCACTTACATGTGGAATCTAAACAGTGACACGAATGAATCTGTTTACAAAACAGAAACAGACTCACAGACACAGAAAACGAGCTTATGGTCACTAAAGGGGGAAAAGGAGGGGGAACGACAAATTAGGAGTTTGGGGTTCACATATCGGCACTGCTGCTGCTAAGTCGCTTCAGTCGTGTCCAACTCTGTGCGACCCCATAGACGGCAGCCCACCAGGCTCCCTCGTCCCTGGGATCCTCCAGGCAAGAACACTGGAGTGGGTTGCCATTTCCTTCTCCAAGGCATAAAAGTGAAAAGTGAAAGTGAAGCCGCTCAGTCGTGTCCGACTCTTAGTGACTCCATGGACTGCAGCCCACCAGGCTCATCCGTCATGGGATTTTCCAGGCTATATATAAAATAATTGACAAGGACCTACTGTATAGCTCAGGGAACACCTCAATATCTTTTAATAAACTACAATGGAAAATAATCTAAAAAGAAAACAGAAAAGCACAGATACCTCACTGTACCTCAATGTCAATTTTCCTGTATGCTTTCATCTCTGTATACTAACTTTCACCCTGTTTTTCCCCTTTTCCAATTTTGTCTTCTGTTATTTTTCTCAATTTCTGATTCATCTGCATCAAAAGTCTGCATCTGTGCCCATTAGGGCTTATAACTTCTCCCCTTTGCCCTCACCATCAACCCCAAATTATAAATTGTATTTCATTTCACTAGCATGTTGTCTGACACATAAAGTTCCAGAAGACCATTGGTCATTTTCTAATGGCTCAAAATAATGGAATACATTTTTCTAAGTTTTATTGAGGGATAGTTCATATCCCTCAATGAAACTGATGCTGGGAAAGATAGAACGCAGGAGAAGGGGATGACAGAGGACGAGATGGTTGAATGACATCACCAACTCAATGGACATGAGTTTGAGCAAGCTCTGGGAGATGGTGAAGGACAGGGAATCCTGGTGTGCTGCAGTCCATAGGGTTGCAAAGAGTCAGACATGACTGAGCTACCGAACAACACAGTCCATATCCCAAACAACTCATTTATTTAAAGTACATAATTCAGGGAATTTCCTGGGTTCCAGTGGTTAGGACTTGGCACATTCACTCTGAGGGGTGGGTTCAGTTCCTGGCTGGGAAACCAAGATCCCTCAAGACTCAAGGTGCAGCCAAAAATAGCTCACTAAATAAAGTACACAATGCAATGGCATATACAAAGTATATAATACAATATTCACACAGCTGTCAAAGTATTACCAGAATGTAGTTTCAGAACATTTTCTATCACATGGAAAAGAAACGCTGCACCCATTAGCAGTCACTGCCCTAGTCCCTGTCAATCACTAATCAACTTTCTGTTTCTAGAGATTTGCTTATTCTGAACATTTCCCATAAAGTGAACCATGTAGCAAGTGGTCTTGTGTATCTGGTTTCTTTCACGTATCTTGGTGTTTTGCAAGGCCACACTGTAGCGTGTGTCGGAGCTTCATTTCCTTTTTCATGACTGAATACTATTCCCCCTGTATGTACAGAACACATCTTGTTTATCCACTCATCTGCTGATTAACCTTTGGGATGGTCCCACATTGTGGCTACTGTGGTGAGAGTGGTGATATCACAATTCACATGCACGTACCTGGTTGAGTATATGTCTTCAGTCATCTGGGGTGTATATTTACGAGCAGAACTACTGGGTCATGTGCTGACTCTATGGTCAACATTTTGAGAAACTGCCTGTCTATTTTCCAAAGCAGCTGCACTATGTTGTATTCTCACCAGCATTGTTTTCGGGTTCCAATTTCCCCACATCCTTGCCAATATACTTGCCATCTATCTTTTTCATAGCCATTCCAGAAGATATAAATTATTACCTTTCTGCACTTTTGATTTATGCTTAAAGATTAATGATGCTGATATATACAATATTACTGTCATAAAAAGGAATGAAACTGTGCCATTTAAGGAGATGTGGATGGACCTAGAGACTGTCATAGAGAGTGAAGTCAGAAAGAGAAAAACAAATATATTAACTTATATATGAGGATCTAGAAGAACAGTATAGATCTTATTTACAAAGCAGAAAGAGGAACACAGACACAGAAAACAAACATATGGATACAAAAGGGGAAGGGGAAGCGGGATGAACTTAGAGACTGGGATTGACATATATGCACTACTGATATTATATATAAAATGGAGAACTAATGAGAACCTACTGTATAGCGCAGGGAACTCTACTCAACATTCTGCGGTAACTTAAACGGGAAGGAAACCCAAAAAAGAGGGGATATCTAAAGATACAGCTGTATGCTTTGCTATGCAGCAGAACCACGACACTGTAAAGGAATTGCACTCCAAGACAATTTAAAAAAACAACAAGGTTAAGGACTCTGATCAATTTCTCATGTGCTTGTTGATCACTTGTGTATCTTCTTTAGAGAATGTCGATTCAGACCCTTTGCCTATCAAAAACACTGGGTTCTCTTTATTGTGGAGCTGCAAGTTTTTTCATGTATATATTTCTGCATGTGACTCCACTATGACATACAAGATTTACAAACACTGGTACTCATTTTGTAGACTGTCTTTTCAGTTTATTGATGGTATGCTTTGAGGCATGGAAGTTTTACATTTTGAAGTCCAATATTTTTTCTCCCCCATTTAGTTCCTTGTTGTGCTTGCGATGTCACATTTAAGAAACCACTGACTGATTCAAAGTAATTAAGACTTATTCTATATTCTCTTCCAAGAGCTTTAGCCCTCACATTTAATCGAGTTTGAGTTAATTTTTATATTTTATGTGAGGCAGGTATAGAACTTCATTCTTTTGCATGTTGTTCCAGCAGTGTTTGATGAAAAGATTATTCTATCCCAAGTGAGCTGTGTTGGCACTTTTGCCAAAAACCAAATGAACATAAGTGTAAAGATTAGAGTTTGTTTTCTTTACATATGTATTTTTGTTGCTTCACTTTTGTTGATTTTCTTTTTTCCAAATATATTATCTCCATTCTCAAAAGAATTTATAATAATAATTTAAAATACTTTTGAAATCACTTTAGTATAATTTTTTGAAGTCTGACTGGGGGCGGAGAATGGAGATAAATTTTAATAAAAACAAACCCTGAGCAACCAAACATTTTGAGGAAAGAATGCCTAGGGACAACTTTTGTTCTCCAGATTCTGTTGATCCCTTAGTGTACTGGAAAATCATTTCAGAATGTACTTTGTGGATCTCTCCACCCAACACATGAATGGAGTGTAACGACCTCTTCCTGAGGGCCAGCACTATGTGGAGGGATGGGTACCAGGTGAATAAAGGCTTCGTTCCTCATTACTGAAGCGCTGAAAACCAGGAACCTTGCAAGTCATTTCACTGTCCTGCCTTCCAACTCCTCATGCCACAACCACAAGGAATCACAAGTGATGACCCGTGTTGCTTCTCCTGGGGGAAGGCCTCCACCAAACTTTCACTAGTTATGCAGATGAAAGAGGGTGTGAGCAAAAACACTCTTGAAGCATTTTTGCAACTAAAATACTTTGTTTTGTGGAATTCATTTATACTATTACTATTCGGAGTTTGAGAGTAGAAAAGAAGAGGAGCATTTATTTTTATAAGATGACGAAGCTCATTTATGTTCGTGATGTCACTTTGGTAACTATAAAATTGTTGACAATGTATTTGGGCAGAAAAAGTATTTGTTCTATGAGGTTGTAAATTAAATTTTTTGAAATATTTAATTTATAAAAATATATGGATATATTATAATATATACATCATATTGATATTTATGTAAACATATGCAATGCATTATATATTTATATGAAATTTTAACTGTATATACATTACTTTGAATTATAAACTAAATTCTTAGAGAAAAACACATTCATGAATGTATTTATAAATTAAATATATTTATAAATATATCTATACATATAAATTACATCATTGTTTACAAATGGTGTCATGTTAAGGTGCGTAACTTGTTATTGATAACCAATAAAATAAATTGGAAAAAAAATGAATAAGGAGTAGTTGCTGAATGAGATTTGGTTAAAGAAATGATAGCTATGTCCTTACCTCTGAGGGAGAGCAGGAAGCTACCTTTTTCTAAAGCATTCCCCACGCCTTGCAAATATATACACCAAAAAGCACATCCACTCCCCCTGGCCACCTCCTTTGACTTAGAAGCTGTTTAGCGCTTCCCTTTCCCCGATGGCCACCATCCTCTTTCCCACCATGCTTTAATGACTTACACAAAACCCATCCTGCTTGCTTGCTTTCTCTTCACTTCTTCGTTATTATCACACTTCCTGCCCCCTACTTTGCTACTCTATCCTACTCATTGAGATCTGAAGTGACATCAAATTTCTTAAGTCTGAATAGGGAGTCCAAATTTGGTTTTGAATGATACAGTGATACCTGAAAACATCATCAGACCTCAGATGCTTTAACACTAATTTTCAAGAACTGATATCAAGTATTTGTGAATATACAGGAAGTCAACTTGAATGATAGCAAACTGGGTGAGCTGGCTTTGGAATGTGATTGTGGATGACCAATTTAAAAAAAAGTAATGTAGATTTCACAATAGCAAAAGAAACGATTACTGACATATTGAGGACAATTTTCCATCTTGGAGTCTATTATTTTGAGCATTTTTCTTACTAGAGAATAATGCCTCAAAATCAGCCAGAAGTCAAACCCGACAATCTTGTAGTAAATAAGAGGACAGGTCCAATCTCTTCATGTGTTATACTGTAGTGGGGGGGGGAGGGCGGGGGAGGGGAGGGAGCTTTTTCATCTGTCTAGGAAAGGGAAAATGGTATGTGGGAACAGGGAAAAGGGTGAGTCTAGCACTGTATCTGTTTTCCTGGTGCCTTTGTGAAAATGACCTTTGTCCTTTAACTTTCACTGAGAACACTTCAAGAAGCAGATGGACTGCTTCTGAAGAGTTGGGACAAGATTCAGCCATTGCATTTCCAGCACACTGCCTTAAGTTTTGCTTTTTTGATGGTTTAAGAAATACAACATCCTTAGGTGTTTATTAATCAGGTTTCTGAAAGCAAGCGGGCAATCAGTTCTATCATCAAAGAGAACGGTGTTTTATGAAAGCCCATCAAAGGGCCAGCTATAGAGCACAGGAAGATGGGAAGGCTCTCCAAACTCTGACTCTCCCACACAGTGAGCCCCTGACTCTCTTTCCCCACAACGCTCATCATCTCAATTTTCTGCTGCTTTTCAGATCATGTTTAATTAGAGGATTTCACATTCCCTTGTGATATGATATTCATGAGGAAAACTTGCAATTGGAGTGACTGTGAATTAGTCTATTAAGTGCCAGATTTGTGCTTTTAAACAGTGATAGAGATTATATATATGTTATTATCTGTTCTCAATATTGTGCCTCAAGAAGTGAAGTCTACCTTAACTAACTTCACATCTGAAACACAAGCTATTGACTGTTTACATCTGGGTTTATCTTTTTCTGGAAATACAAATTATTTTGAAGAAATATGGGTCACCTTTCTGCAATGGTCCTCAGGGAATGGCCTATTAACATAGTGACTTGGATGAGTTAGTGATATACAAATATCCTCACTTTCATAGGTAAGGGTTCATGTTCGTGTGTGTTGGAAAAAAAAAAGACTAATATATCAGATTTGTGACTTCTCAGTGATAACTCTTTATAAAACCCATTTAACTTCATCGATTTTAAGGAAAAAAAAAAACACATATATGCAGGTATGGCAAACGTTGAAGATGGCAAGAGAATGACTCAAAGACTTGTCACCTGGGATGAAAGGATTAAAACTGGGTCTAACAGGTAAGGATACACACTCTTCCTTTTTTCAAGGGCTAATCACAGAGCGAAGTGAAGTTGCTCCGTCTTGTCCGACTCTTTGCAACCCCACGGACTGTAGCCTACCAGGCTCCTCAGTCCATGGAATTTTCCAGGCAAGAATACTGGAGTGGTTTGCTATTTCCTTCTCCAGGGGATCTTCCCGACTCAGGGATCGAACCCAGGTCTTCTGCACTGTAGGCAGATGCTTTACCATCTGAGCCACCAGGGAAGCCAATGCTTCTCAAATTCTATCACAGATGTAAACTGCCTGGAGATCTTTTTAACATGCCGATTTTGATTCAGTAACTCTGGGAGGTGACCCAAGATAAAACAGGCTCCTGCGTGACGGTGAAGCTGTGTGGCCTGGACCAAAACTTGAGTGCTAAGGATCCAGAGAGTTCCCTGTTCTGAATCTGTCCTAAAAGTGATCACGCTTCCAGAAATACTCGTGAGATGTCCTCTCTATTAACTGTCAGTTGAAATGCCAACTGCAGATGGGTAGTTCTGGAAAGAGGGACACTGGGCAACCTCAACAAGCAACAGGTAGAAACTCACAAAAACTTTTGCTGGCCCAAAGTTAAGAATTATAAGCAAGTTTTTTTTTTTTTAATATAATGAAACAGGTAAGACTGAAGTTAGCACCAGGAGAAGGTCACTTCCAGTGTTACATTAGCTCTGATCTGTTGAGTGATCTGGCCAGTGAACAGAGTTTACCAGGTACTCTCTTTATCAGGAGAACCCTGGAGTAAACTGTTGGAATCTGGGTTTGACAACAATCCCAAGCCATCACGGTATCCCTGAACCTGGGACGAGAGGATGTATATTTTCAGTAANTTACATTAGCTCTGATCTGTTGAGTGATCTGGCCAGTGAACAGAGTTTACCAGGTACTCTCTTTATCAGGAGAACCCTGGAGTAAACTGTTGGAATCTGGGTTTGACAACAATCCCAAGCCATCACGGTATCCCTGAACCTGGGACGAGAGGATGTATATTTTCAGTAAGTAGGAAACCAGGATATATCGTGAAAGCGGGAGTTTCTATCCACTTGGCATAGTACCATATTCAGTCAAGTTTCTCCTCAGTAATAACAGAGAAGTCCTACCAAAATATCCCAACATATGAGACGTGTGCATTCAACAATAGCCCACACAATGCCAGGAAGAACAAGAATGCACATTTCTAAAAACTAGCAAATTTAATTTGTATTAGACAAAAATATATCTCTTCTCTCCAACTCCTGGTTTCACAAATACTGTTTCTTAGGATGAGCCTTATTTTATTTACATTAAAAATGACTCGATTTAAAGAACATAATATAAATAACAGTCAGCTAAGCAGAACTCTCAAACCACATCACAACGGGGCACATACTGAAATGACTAAACTTTGGGAAAAATCAAAGTGCATGAAGTAGCCCTCAAGGAGAGGCAGTCTGTAACTGGAATTACTTCCTGAGTCAACAGTGACCCACTAGTAAGTCTCTCTGAGCTTTCAATAGGAAAGAAGAGCCTCAGAGTTATCTCTCATGACCCACAAAAGCCACAAGAACACAGTGCAGTGTGTCAGATGCTTCGAGGACTAGATCCTACCTTCAGGACTGGGGGACAGCCTACGTGCAGGCTAAGGATGTGACTTGTCACGAGCTGCTTTACCAAATGGTAAGAATCCGAGGTCTGGTGCCATGCTGACAGGTCCTAACTTTGGCAGATGCTTTTTCGCCATCACCTCCATGTCCCTTTTCAGCTACACTGGGCAAACACACAATCTTGATTTCAGAAGCAAGGGCACAGCAAGACAATGGAGCCGAGAAGGAGAGCCTGAGTATCAGAGACGGGGCCGGCGTGTTCCGATCAATCACACACAGGGCGGGTGACGACAAAGGCTGAATGCCTGTGTTTGGGTGGTGACGAGTGAAGGGGTAAATAAAGGAAAAGGACAAGAAGCAGCAGAGGTCCAGCTTTTGTTTCTGACACCCATAATGGCAACTGCTATTCCAAGGTTGTAAGTGAGAGTTTCCCACTGGCAGCATTAACACTGGGATCTCGTTAAGAAAACAGAATGCTTTCCAAAGAGGGGCTGTGAGCAACTGTGTCAATACAGACATAGGGACCACTAATCCAAAAGATATTAACACCATTAGGCAGGCATGCGCATTATGTCCGTGCAAGTGTTTGCACTGGTGAGTCACAAGGGCTGTGTGGAACCTTGTCCATATGTTAGAGGAAACAAGGAGACCCAGAAAACCAAAGAACATAAATAGAAGTTCCAATCCTAATTCTCGTGTAATCCCCGCCCCTGACACGCTGTGGAGGTCAGCACAAGCATATTCCAGAATCAGAGGAGTCATGTAACTGAAGTATCTGAGGGTCAGATGAGAAAGCAGAGGTGATTCAACGGGAAAGGGAGTTAAGAGAAATAAAATGGCTAAAACCATTAGGCGCTTGCACTTCATGTTCTCCAAGAATTACTTCCTACTTAACGACACTCCTTTTATTTCTCAGTCGTATAAGATGCTTCATTAATGGTCACTGGATTAGACTCTTTGTTGCCCTTAATTCAGCATGTTTTTGTTGTTGTTTTTCTTGGCTGAGCCACGCAGCATGTAGGATCTCAGTTCCCCAACTAGAGATGGACCCTTCGCCGCTTGCAGTGGAAGAACTGTCTCAATCGCTTCCCCAGACCACCAGGGAAGTTCCTCAGCATGTTGTATGAAACACTCACTTTGTGCTTAAGCATCATGTTGAGTTCTACCAAAGTTCTATCAAAGTCTATAAACTTAGATTCCTAAGAAGAGCCATGGGAGGGTGCTAAGATTACATGACCATTTCTGTACCATGTGTTAAGGTAATATTAGAACTTTTGTATGAATAGATAATTGTAGGCATGTGTGTATGTATTTCTCATACTTTAAAAGTTTTAGACTATAGGTACTATGTTAGGCATGCAATTGACTAAAAGTATCTTTAATATGCTCAGAAGGTAAAGAATCTGCAGGCAATGCGGGAGACCTGGGTTTGATCCCTGGGTTGGGAAGATTCCCTGGAGAATGGCTACCTATTTCAGTAATCTTGCCTGGAGAACTCCATGGACAGACGATCCTCGTGGGCTATAGTCCATAGGGTCTCAAAGAGTCAGACACGACTGAATGACTAACATGTTTACATTATCTTTAGTAGAGGTGCACACTCAAAAGTTTTAATATTGATGGGGTGACTGATCAAACACATTTGGAGTTGATTGGTGTAGACTATAACTAAGCTCTCAATCTCTCTAGAAAAGGTCTGCCCAATCTCCCAGCTGAGGAGAGAGAGAGAGAACTGAACAGATGACTGGAACATAAAATTCTGTAATATTTGATCTGGGACTTAAGAGTATCAGTAGGTGCTCAATGCTAAAAGGAACAGGGTAAGTGAAACTAAAGCTCAAAAAGCAATTTCAGGCATAAAATGAATAAACAAATAAATAAAGTTTAGAAAGACAAACCCAGAGTACTAACAAGTGATTTAAAGACCAACATTAGGAATTTTTAAAAACAAATTTGCTCCATAAAATAGTTTATACTGGGTCAAAGTATTTAGAATTTTTTCTCCTTGAAATGTTAAGTCTTGGTACTTGGATCCAGACTGTATTCACCAAGCTCCCTCCTCTGTCACTTAAGACTCACAGAAGGCAAGAATGCCATGGCATCTGAACAGCAGTCGGCACGTCCTACGGCAGTGGTTCCCAGAGTATGGTCCCTGGGAACTTGTCAGAGATGCAAATTCTAAGGCCCTACCCCCAGACTGAATCAGAAACAGTAGGACTAGGGTTCAGCGATCTGCAGTTCAGCCAGTCCTCCAGATGACTCTGATGCAAGCTAATGACTGAGAATCACTCTGACCAGAAATTCAAATTTTCTGTCTTGTTTGGAATACCGTATCAACAAAGGCTACTCCGTTACTCCTACAGTATCTATGGCCAACACGTAGTAACAACTATTAATGGGTTCCTGATCATCAACGTTTCATAAATGCACTATATTCTGAACATTCAGGCTCAGCAGTGACTCCATGCCAGCCTGACTGTGCTAGGTGATCGGGATGTGGCAACTGGCAAGTGAACTATTATTCACTATTGAAGACAGTCTGGATCCAAGTACCAAGACTTAACATTTCAAAGAGAAAAAATTCTAAAGACTTTGACCCAATATAAACTATTTTATGGAGCAGATTTATTTTGAAAAAATTCCTAATGTTGGTCTTTAAATCACTTGTAAGTATTCTGGGTTTGTCTTTCTAAACTTTACTTATCTGTGATAACAGTCACAGAGTTCACTGCATCCGAAAAGTTCACCTGATGCAATTGTGGGGGACGGAAATACAGCCACAAGGATCTACCACTAGCGCTCATGTTTAACTAGCCGTACACTCGATCTCATTTTGCCTGTATTTGTATCGCGGCATTTACTATACTGTGTTGGCCAGTGTCTGTCTCCGCGTTTCTCTCTCTAGGCTGTAAGCTCTTTCAGGGAAAGAAGGATGCTCACGTCTTCTCTTCATTTCCAGAACCTACAATTAGTAAATAAAACTCAATAAAGGTGGCTTGAACAAACAAATGACCTTAAAATACAACCATATTCATCAGTCTTTAATTAATTAAATCATTACAAACATTTAGTGTTCATGGAGGACTGCCTACGCGCCAGAGACTACAATGTGCACACTCATTTCAGCGACAAGGCCAGGTATGGCAGTGTACCCATTTCACAGCGGGCACAT
This sequence comes from Neotragus moschatus, assembly GCA_006410615.1. Classification (NCBI taxonomy): domain Eukaryota; kingdom Metazoa; phylum Chordata; class Mammalia; order Artiodactyla; family Bovidae; genus Neotragus; species Neotragus moschatus. Next base: position 3,250,642 of record SJYA01002905.1, on the reverse strand, counting down.
CGCGGCACATCAAGATGAAGCACATGGAGCGGACTGCCTGTCCCGGAATGCAGGCCATCCGGTTTCAGAGTTCACACTCCCAACCACTGAACAACAAAGCTGCCCCCGCACTGATCGCGGTAAGAGCGACAATCCAGCAAAGCATGTGCTCCTTCTGCTCCTGCCTCAGGAGCTTTGCTTCTGCTGTGCCCTCTGCCTAGAGGGCTTGTCCCTGTCTGATCAAGGGTTATTTCCTCAGAGGCGCTTCACCAGACCCATGTATACAAACAGTGACCACAGCCCCGCTCTTCCTCCTTTGCGGCTTTGGTTTTTCCCCCGAACTTAATTCTGTCTTTTCATTACACGATCCTGTGCCTGTTCTACGTCTCTCCTCCTGCAATGCCAGCTCCATGAGGTCAGAACGTCAAGGTCAGGGTTTTAACTCTCACAGCCCAGGATTCTTGTGTCAGAGCTTGTGTGAAGTTTTGCAGAATAAACGGATCCACCTCAGTACTGTCTGGTGACTTCTGTCCTGCACGGCACGCTTTTATGGTTGAACCTTAGGCAAAACTTCCCCATTTATCCTTGGTAAGTTTCTTTTTATTTCTCCCTGTACGATCCTCTAATTTATTCAAACACTACTGGATTATTCCAGCTCTTGGTGTCAATTTTTTTTTCTAATTAAAGTAAACTGCCATTTATTTCTCACACTGATCTTTAACACGGAGACATCTTGTTCTTGTCTTAAATATGACTCATATGGAAAAATGTAAGTTGGATATAGGGGCTCATGTATAAGAGAATGTTTCCATCAATATTTTAGATATAAAAAGAGATATAACTAAAGATGCCCGTCCAATTCAAAGATCTATAAGTAATCACTGCGGTGGAGTTTTTTAGCCTTTTGGATGTATAACCAGAAATTCCACCAGATGACTAAAATGGCCCCTCTTGAAAGCAAATACCACATCATTTACACAAACACTTTAGATTTCTCTTTCCCTTTGCCATAATATACCTTCAAACTCAACACTCACAGCCAAACTGTAAAATACACACACAGAGCAGATCCTTCAAAGATAGAGAGCGACATATTTTAAAAAAAAAAAAAGAAAGAGAAAAGAAAAAAGAAAGAAAGAAAGGAAAGAAATATTAACTTGCCCTTAGACTGATTTCCTTGAAGACTATAAAAGGAATAAAATTTGAAGGTCATAAAACTATGTCTATTTGTTTAGGGAAGTCTTACAGGTAGTATAAATATCATCAGCTACAGTTGCTATGAGGTCTGTTTGTTTACCAAACAAGAATACAAATAGTTACACAAAAGCGGAACAAAATTTGGGTATATAAATGGAGAAGCTTTTGCCTTCGGGTAAATTTTCCAAAGTGCTTTTAAAAATGTGACTATTTTTTACCTTCTTCACTGGGAAATTTCTGTTTTCTCGGTTCCCCCTTTTCAGTTCTGACACCTCTGGGGAATGTTTTATTCTCATTTCTAAGACTGATAATGATTAGCTTTTCCTTTTCCCTTTCCTTTTTTTGAGACCATAAAAGCCAAAGCCATTAGTCCAACAACCCAAACGGCACAATAAAAGTAAGTTCTCACAAATGAAAATGCAAAAAGAGAAAAGAAGAAAGCTGCAGAGTTTATAGACCAAGTCTAGGACAAGCATGCTATCCTCAAATTGAGTTCACCCACGCATCTAGAAATGAAACAGGTATGTTTCATGCACCTGAATTACACCCTCTGGGTTAACCATTTGCTTCTAAAAAATAAAAGGAGGAAGGTCAAGTGAGGAGGTAATCGGCAAGGCAAGGCTGTTCTGGAATTTCTTGGCGGAGTGTGAGTGTGTGTGGTGTGTGCACTTGAGAACGCAGATTTGCCATTAAACAAACTGTACCACAGAGGCCACTAGGAGTTGAGGGCTTCTCTTCACACTACATTGCCCACGGTACCTGCCAGGCACAGCCCCATGTCTTTCTGTGAATGGGACACACCGCCATATGGATGAAGACACTGAACAAGCTGTACAACTCTGGGCGACATGTGCCCGGGGGATCGTCCTGTATTACCACCACCTGGGCTGTGGCAACTGTGCTGTGTCTGTGCAGAGGCACAGAGGAGCCCAGCAGGATGTTATTTTTGAGTACACAGAAAAAGGAAAATTACAGTTAGGAGAATTCTCTGGCTAGCGTATCTGTTGCTCAATTCCCGAAATAGTTTCCCAGAGGAACGGTTATCTGCTTTATTCACACAGGCAGAAATGACAAGCTGGAACACATATTAACAGTTTCCCTTTGTGAGCTTCCACTATTGTTTTAATGAGGAGAATATACTTTATAATATACTTAGGCCCTGACTGATCACAGAGCAAGGTTGGGGGCGGGATAAAGAAAGTGAGGACAGCTCAACATGCCCACCCCGCTTATTTGAATCACCCCAGCCAGCCAGTCCACAGAGCTGCCTCCCTTGGAAAGAGCCGAGAGCCAGGCTGCCAGGTGGCCCTGGTGCAAAACAGCATCTTGGTCAACCTTGGAAAAGGGCGTGCCTTGCTTTTATGTCTCCTTCACAGATTCCTGCTTACTGGGCCCCAACACCGGCTGGCTTAGAAGCCTCCCTGGTGGGCCAGGGGTTAAGACTTCACCTTCCAAGGCAGGGCGTGCAGCTTCTATCCCTGGTTGGGAAGCTAAGATCCTACATGCCTTGCAGCCAAAAAATCAAAACATAAAACAGAAGCAATGTTGTAACAAATTCAATACAGACCTTAAAAATGGTCCACGTCTCTCTTTCTCTCTCTCACACACACACACACACACACACACACACACAAAATCTTTAAGTTAAAAAATGCAAACCAAAACAAACAGAAAAAAAAAAAAAAAACACTGCACTCTTGGTTGTCATTTAAGCAAGAACCCCCAACGAGGAGTTTTCCAAGCCACGTGGCCTTCTGTCGACCCTTGGTCTCCCTTTCTACTTGCAGATGGATTCATATTCACCAAAGAAAAGTGTCTATTCATTTAATCAAGTGGTAAAGTGTACATTTTAACCAGACGTTTTTACAGGTGAAAAGACAAAACCTAGTACAAGAGGCTATGCATCAGAGCCACCCAAAGATGAGTCCTCGCCCCTTCCCACTATATGCTTCCCTTCACACCCCTGGTGTGGAACGAGTGCTAAGAAAGCTAACGTATGTCAGGTGTTTCCACCCAAGTGCAAGTAAGTGTGAAATAGCTGAGAGCCAACCAAGGCACTGGGTGGAAAAAAAAAACAAACTCTTATCAGCAAGAGCAGCTCATCAGAAAACAATGACCAACTTCCACAGTGAGAGAAAGCAGGGGTTCAAAATTGATTTTGTGTGAGAAACCTGGCATGTTGGAGAGAAACTGTCCATGGTTGAGATTCATATTACGCCATCACCCATGGGGAAAAAAAAATTAAAAATCAACTGAATCTCAGAGAAACTTATAAAACAAACCCGACTCTCCAGACCCATGATGCCGTTTTATGGGAAAGTATGTATCATTTATACACAATAAATAGAAAAAAGATTTATAGATTCTAACGATGGTGGGTTATGGTAAAAGATATTTTATTGAGATAAGACATAACAGCCATTTGAAAATAATGGGTGAGTGTTTTTCTTTTCACCACCCCACAAAGTGAATAGTTAAGAAAATCCATAAACCAGTCTCCCAGGATGAGCCACGATGTTAAAGGTTTTCTCTCCTTGCCCTTCCTGAATGTGTGGAATGACAGGAGATGACACAGCATCAGGCTACACCACCCTAAGAAAAGTTTTCCTTCTATTTCTAAAACCCAGGAACAACTGGTTTCAAGCAGAGAGACAAAAGGATCACAGTTCTTCTAAATATGACTGTCGCCAAACACCCAGCAGTGCTTTGGTGCACAAAAAGTTAGTAAGTCCCCAGGAGCTTCTTTCGGAAATAAGCAGGGCCAGTTCTGCCTTAAACAGGCAGACAGACATGGGACAGCTGATGCTGCCAAGAGCTGGCTCTGGAGCAGAAAGCAGTGCCTGTAGTTCAGGCCTCAGCAGAGAGCTGCACTCCTACCACACGTGATGGGACATGCTCAGCCTGCTTTCTATGGTCTCCACTGCTTGTCACCCATGTCCTTGACACCCCTGCCTTCCATCTGTGCAAAAAGATTTACTGGGGGAGAAGAATGGGCTGCAGAGAAGGATGGGGGACTTCTCCCTAATTACTGCCCAACAGACACACTGGCCCCAGGCTACCATCTTGGAAGGTTATGGCCTGACTCTGGTCCCCAAACTGTATCCCCTGGAGGCTGTAAACCAGAGTCTGGGGTGCAGTTCAGGTGGTTCTGATGAGCAGCCCACCTGGGAACCACCACAATGTGGCTGCCAGTGCAAGGATCTGAGACTGGGTGACACCCTACTTCCAGTTCCTACCTGGTCCCTAACTAGCTGCGTGACTCATGTTTGCCCAACAACATAATGTGTATAAAGAAGACAGTAACCCATAGGGCTATTGTGAGGATAAAATGGGAAAAATCAAGATCAAGGCCTTTATCAAGTCCTTTATGCATTGTGACAGGCACAAAGTAATAGCTCAAAAAATGACAGCTGGCTGAGCGTCACCATCATATGCTAGTTTCTGATTCTTTCTAGCGGTAGCAGTATCTGTACTCTCTTGGCTCATACAAGAATGGTAAGCCACTCGTTCAGTGGAATGAAGATGTCTGGGAGAGTCATCAAAATCTGGATGAAAAATTGTCCTTTCCAGCAGTGTCAAAACCCAGGTGAACTGAGCACACTATCTGTGCCGTTTCTCAAACCTGAATGGGCATGTCGAGGACTGCATTTTAACCCTGGGACTGGGTGAGAAAACAGACCCTGACCCAGGAGGGCCAGGATAGGGCCTGAGACCCTGCATTTCTAATGAGCTCCCACATGATACCAGAGTTGCAGGTCTACAGCCTTTGAGTAGTAAGAATTTAGGGCTTTTGCTCTTGTTTGCTGTTGTTTAGTCGCTTACTTGTGTCTGACTCTTTTGTGACCATGGGCTGTAGCCCGCCAGGCTCCTCTGTCCATGAGATTCTCCAGGCAAGAATATGGGAATGGGCTACCATTTCCTTCTCCAGGGGGTCTCCCTGACCCAGGGATTGACCCCTGCATCTCCTACACTGGCAGGTGATTATTTACCATGGAACCACCAGGGAAGCCTGAGAATTTAGGGTAGGTATGACAAAGAAACTCCTGTACCCCATCGCATACCAGTGGAATCCAAATCTTCAGGCCTAGGAAGATGTATGTTTTAACAAATACCTGTGACGTTATCATCGGGAAATCTGAGAAACTCTGGTTCAGTGGGTAACGTTGGTGTTGGCCAGCTTTTTCTGTAAATGGCCAGATGGTAAATATTTCACTCCTGGTGGGCCATATGCTTTCTGCTGTGACTACTCACGGCAGCCATTGTAGTGTGTGAAAACAGCCACAGACTACATATCAATGAACAAGCCTCACTATGTTCCAATAAAACTTTATTTACAAAATAAGAAGCTGGCCAGATTTGGCTGGTAGGTCATAAATCGCTGACCTCTGTAATATCAGATGTCTCAACACACATGGCCAAGAAGTAGCCTGACACTTATGAAGACAATCAGGGACAATTTGACTGCAGATTCGGCAAGACAATCTAATGAGGACGGAAGATTTGGGGCTACTAGTTATGTTCAAGTGCTTCAAATCAAATGAAAAATGAAAGAAATTACTTGGTTTTCAAAGTACTAAAAAAAAAAAAAAAAAGTCGACATGAGGAAGAGGTATTCAGAGTCATGGGAGCTACAGCTTACGGCTTAAATGTCTGGCTCCAGGGGCCCTAAATATGAATATGAAAATGTGCAAAAAGTTAAAGGCTTGTGTAACCGGAAGAGTTCTGAAAGCAAGCTTCTAGAATGTTAGTGAGGAAACCAAGAGCACAACTATTTCCAGAGAATTTAGTTTAAAAAAAAGAAAAGAGAAACGAAACACCAGGCATGTCCACAACTCAGAGTTCCTTGCCTTTTGAAAACAGAGGGGCCAGTCAACATAAATGTTATTGTTATATAGTCAGATCCACGGAAATATGTCAAAAGGCCACAAATCGAAAACAGAGACTTTGTATCAAGCGAAAGTGTCTGCAAGTCCATGAGCTGAGCAAAAACCTTCAGGGGCTATTTGAAGGTGGCTGCCAGCTGAGAAGTGTGGAAACTGCGAGCAACTGAAATACATGGGGCTGTGTCAATGAATGAGAAGGAAAAGGAAGGTATCTCCTGAGGACAGAAGGCAGGTCAGGCCTCAGAAAGAGAGAGGTTCCTCGACCTGGGTCACCTGAGGCTGTGACAGCAGCTTCAATCAAAGAAGAGGCTGCACAACTCAGGATCTCTCAGGAGTTTAAAGAAACGTTTCACCGAACATTTAAGGAAACCCTGGAACAAATATTTAGAAGAGCTATGCATCTGAGACATATTCGAGTTATAAAACATCTACTAACAGTGGTTGAACTAAAAGCAAAAAGCTGGGAAGGATCAGAGAGAAGGGCTATCTCTGACACGGACTACAGAAGGACAGCTGAAGCAGAATGGAGAGCAGATGATGTGTTCAATGAGGAAACCCAAGATTTATAAGGCAGGAAGGAAAGTCAGGATACAGGTAAAGAAGAGTGCGCCTTGTTTTACATTTGCCTGTGTGCAAATCCTGCATGGGGTCCGTTTTTGTTCTTTATGTGCTGTTTCAGACTGTAAATGATTTATATTTTGCAAATCTTCCCTCCCCACCCTCCCTTTAAGAGAAGCCCAGGAGCTACTTGTCTATCTACCTTACACAGGAAACCCTGGGCTTTCCCTTTGAATATACAGATGTGCACACAGTAAGTAAGCCAATACACTGCTGAAGTGAATTTAAATCCAACTTAAAATGTCTTTTGGAGCACTGATTTTAATTTATCATCATTAAGTATTCACTTCCGTGCTGAATGGAGTCTCTTAAGTCCAGTTTTACAAACTAAAAGAGAGCCTTGAATTTGCATCTCAATGAGACTAACCAGTTCTATGACCCTAGGTCACTTATTTAATCTTAATGAATCAACATCCTCATCTGGAAAATGGGTATAACAAACCCTGCTGCTTCCCAGTGGTCACGTGGCTAAAACGAGACATCACTCCAAAGGCAAGAGTTTAGCCAGCTGCTTGGCACAGGGACAAAAAAGATTAAATGTGAGTTTTCTTCCCCTTCCCTAGTGCGTGATAATATAATGTGATATTTAGAATTTTAATTCAGGCAATTACTTAAGTAGTAATTGCTATTTGTATTTACATAGATGCTTTGATCCAGGAAGCTCAAAGGGCTTTACTAAATTTAGCATTTTAATAAATGTTTCATTTGCATGGTGTTGATTTTGTTTACCCACACTAAAACTAGGAATTTCTTAAAGCAAGATAGTCATCAGACAGTTGAGAAAAGCGAAATAATATCTTTGCGTTTACAGGTATCCCAGGTCGAAGTTCTGTCTATTTACCAAAGAAGTCAGAACGCCCTGGTCCTGCAGAATGAAATGACAGTAAGACATGGATGTGCCTGCCTTGCTCTGCAGCTGCCTAGCTCCTGCCTGAACTTCATCCCTATCACACTTCTCTCAGGCCTGACAACAGAGTTATGTCTACTGCACCAATGAATTTATATATACATATATATACAATCAGCACAATAAACATTGCTGAATTCTCGGAAGAAAATCAAAGCATGGAGTGCAGTGCCTGTGCTGAATTCTAATGATGTGGAAGGTCCGTGATCGCATTGGGACAGGATCTTAACAAGCCTTGATTTGAGCACTGGCATCCGCCTCACAAATCACATGGGCCGCTCCTCCCCTAATGATGCTGAATATTGATACATGTCTCTACCCCGCACAACAGGGAAGTGGGTTTCTACTGGCAATCTTTACCAAAGTGTGTGTGTGTGTTTTTCTTCCCTTCTCTACACTCAAGGGTTTACCCTGAATGATTTAATTATAATTTTCCTTGTGTAAGACAAATTAAAGAGGAGAGTAGGAGTGTCGTGCCAAGCACATTATTTATCTCCTTAACAGATTGCAGCTCACCAAACCCCAGAGCTGCTGCAGTGGTGGCTGCTCACGGGAGCCCGAAGGATGCACGGGGGCAGGTGAGGCGGGGGGAGCCTTCCACGTGGCATGGAAATCCGACTTTGAAAAGCAAAAAGCAAACCGCAACTCTCACAACGCTACCTTGGGCCCTATGAATTTCCGCACGGAGCACTCCCAACTCCTTTTAGAAGGAATTCTTAAAGCCGGTACTCCAAGATACAGCTCCAGGAGCAGCATTGGGGGTGAGGAATATTATGTAGAAACCAAGGGAGAGCTTCAAACGAGACACATTTCACAAATGCTCCTGGTGAGTAAAGGATGAACTTCTCAAAGGGACTCCTGAGACAAATGACAACTCACTGTGTAAGGGAGAATGCATTGCGAGAGGGATAACTTTTTAAAAAAAACCATTTCCCACTATTTAAATAGCAATATCCCCCATGGGATTTTAAAGTAAACCATCAGATGGTAAAACCATAAAATAGTCATTAATGAGTCCTTATATACAAAGCTGACTAATAATTCAATTTTTAGTGATCAATTCTGTAAGTCTGTAACTTTTTGACTTATCTTTAACCTAAGGTGCTCTGCTCATCTCTCTTATTTGTCACATTCAGTTAAAATGTGGTTAGAATTTGATTCAGTCCAGCCATGTCTAGGAACCTACCACATAATATAAACTCAGAGGCCCCAGAGATTAAGTAGTAGCATATAATTTCATAGTTGCTTCTTCTTTGCATGTACAGTTGTGGAGAAGTTAGCCTGTTTTTACATCCAGATTAATGCTCAGTGAAATCTGAATTCTTTCCTGATCCTTATTCTAATGCGGGCAGGCAGTATAATGAAGATTAAGCCCAACTTTTGGGCAGACACATAAGGACCATAAAACAAAAAATCCAACAAACTCATTCTCCTGGAATTAGACTGTCTCTGAGATCCATTTACTTTCAAATGCACCTTAAGACATGAAAAGGGCTATTCTTCTCCTATTTGCCTCCTTGCTAATCTACTACCTGACTCCAGATATATAACCTTTTAGAATGCAACGGAGCACAGTGCATCTAGACAGGGAGAAATTCCTATGTCACAGGACATCTGTGCAGGCTCCACAATGGCCGACAAGATCACAATAAATACTTTAAGTGCATCAGTTGGCATTTTTCACTGTATGGCCCCCTTCGCTACCTATACATAAAGATGTAATTCAATTCCTTTGCTGTAAATGGACAGCATCAACCTCAGGACACCAAAAGCAAGTAGAGCAAAGGACGACAACCTAGAACCTTTTATTTAAAAGCTATCTAAGGTCTAGCGTTTCTTTCTTTCTTTCTTTCTTTTTTAATTACAAAGGCATTCTAAGACCTCATACAGCAAGAGCTAAGACTGGTCTCCAGACATACAAACCTATCCTCACTGGAAACAAAAGAAGTCACATTTGGTCCAATGTTTCCAAACTAATTTTTACTGTCAACCATTCTATTTTTCAAGCTCCTCTAAACCAGTAAGTTAAAAGCATTTTTTAGTTCTGCTGTGTCTGCCACAGAAACTCCAAAGTGATGTTAGAAGGACAGCTGCAAGCTTGGCTAAAACATATATAATCTCATCTCCAGAAACCTCTCATGGTGTTCAGGTTTGAATATGATACACACACACCAACACATACACAAATATTCAGGTACTATTCTCTGTGATTACTAAGCTCTAAATGGATCAAGTACTGCTGGTATAAAGATATATATTATCTTTATAATATAAAGATATATATATTATAATTAAATCAGTGGGCTTCATGTTCAACATTTTTAGAAATGTATGAAATTATATGTGTACTTGCTTAAGTGAAGAACATAATTAAAAAATCTTTCACTTGGTCCCTTTATAAAGAAACAAAAAAATTTGGTTTTCCTGAATGGAAATGACATTTGCCATCACCTACAACTTTCAGGGTCTCTTTTCCTCTGTGCGTGGACACTCTGCATACGAGTTACATAGGAAACAGGTTAAAAATACACACCAAAGAAGAATAGATATATTTATATATTATTATATATATTTATATATTACATTTATTTATATATATTTATATATTAAATTTATTTATATAATATATATTATATATATTTTCTACTTTGAAAAATAACTTAATATTAGTTTTAATTTTTATGTTTGTTAATGTATAATAAT
>SJYA01002905.1:3193060-3239990 GCA_006410615.1 Neotragus moschatus | reverse complement strand
TAACTTCCAAACAGGAATACGGAAATCGAGTCAATGCTACAATATAGACCATGACCAGGATAAAGTGGCTCTGCATGTCTGTGTGTGCATATATGTGGACCCCTTCCATCAGTCCATCCTACAAACCTTCACTGACAGTCTATTGAAAAAGAAAACCAAACCTAAACACTCTGGGGACACCACGATGAAACAGATGGGCCCCCCGCCTTCAGGGAGGGGACTGCAGAGTAGAGTACATTTTATCTTTTCTCAAACTGCAATTCAACACAGCCTACAGTAGACACTGCTGTTTCCTTAGAAAGCACGCAAAGACGAGGAAAGCACCTTGTATGCAGTGGACACTTGACAGAAAGAGGTGGCCTGGAAGCCCACCTCATCCAAAAGAGAGATCGAAAGACTGCCTGGGTTCCTAAGCTCAGGTTCCATCTACGTTAAGTGCTAATTCCACGTTGAAAAGGTGACAATAATTAGACGCTTCACACCCACACCATACTGAATACATTCTTAAGTAATTATACGCACACTCCAGTCACATGGATCCAATTAGGGATCACCGAGATAGATACGGCGAGGAGAGGCCACCCACCCCTCCGCCTTACAGCTAGCTTCGGACACAGCTCAGATTTGCGTTCCTACCTTTCCCTTTTGGGAGTGTGGACCGACAGCTGTCCGTTGGTAGAGGCATGTGGGTTCATTATTAAGGAGGTCTTGGAAGGTGCAGAGGAAGAGACACATGTCGTGGTCAGATCCAAACTGCTGTGATTGTTGCCCGTGGTTTCTTCTGTCGTATGAGCACTTGTCACTTCTTTCCAGAGCTGCTGCAGTTCTGTTGGAATCATGCCTGAAACAAACAAATTGGATAATTAAATCAATTAACAGCTAATTCCGTCCTCTTCAAACAGTAATTAAATCAAAGAGTCAGTAAACAAAGCCTAGCGTTAGGGGTTTTTTGGTGCATGCAGTTTTTTTTTTTCCTTCCCTCTCAACTAAGGCAAATACGGTAGGAAGGAATGGGTCCTCCACCTGAAGTGCCCTCATCACACATAAAAGACTCCCATGAAAAGGATTCAGAACACAGCTATTTTTTGCAAAGACTGTATGCCTCCATCCAAACTGTTGTTTCTAGACCGCTGGGGTTAAAAAAAAAAATGTAGATAGATGTTACTGTATTTTTAGACACAAAGAAGGGCTCAAAATAAATTTGTTCAACTATACTATTATGACAACATGAACCACAAAATGAATAATTTTTGTGCTTAAGTCTTAAATGATGACAAATAGCTTTGTTATTAAATATAGTTTTTATTAATCACTTTTAGACATAAATTATGAATTCATATCGTCTTCCTGAAATGCTTTTCAACTTTTAACAGTCAAATTGATTATACTATGATTATTTCATTAACACACCTATCTTCCTCATTAATTTTGGTTTCTTGTACCACATGCTTAATTGATGGATGTGTCTACTGAAAAACTGTATAACTTTTTATACAAGTAACACTATTATTACTGTCATTTCTTAGATCCATGCTAATGAACCATCGCAGAATGAAATGAAAATGTGAAAGAAACTTGAAACAGTAAAGTTCTCTTGCTCTTTAAGAGGGTCACAATGGACATGGGTCTTGGGCAGTAAGTGTTACCTTGTTTTTTTTCCTCCCAAGGAGAGATTCAATCAGTATTGCAATCTCACTAATGTGGGGACGAAGCCTTTATTCTGGAGGCATGCCTCTACAGCCCAGGATTTCCAAATCTGGCCTCAAGGCATATTCTAGTGCATACACGCACAGAAGAAACCATATTCTGAATGGCAACTGACAACCACCACCTGGGAGGACAACTTGGAAGAAATCACCAACCCTTGACATCACAAGGCAATGCCACATTAGAACTGGACGTCTGGATCTCAGTTCACTGTTTCAATGAACTGGAACCGAGCTCGCCTAGGAAGCCTGCCATTTTCTGACTATATAGCAGGAACTGAAACAGGCATGTTTCTGACCAAACCTGAGGTACTGAATTTAAAAAGAAGGCTGTGTGCATTATATTCATTTGAAACACATAATAAAAAATGCCAAGGTCTAAATTTAATTTATTTTTGTCATTTAGAATACAATGGATAGATAATCATCTCAACGTGATCAGCCAAACATCTTTACTTTGCTAAACTGTTAAAGATTTTAATTATGCTAGCATTGGAGAGCACTGGTCTAATGAGGCGATGGACTCCAGAGAATCCGAGTGGTTAAGAACTGTGAAATGAGTCTGATAGGATTTTTTTATATTCACCGTGGATCGTTTGCATATCAAAGAGGAGTAAATTATTGCACAGCAGACCAATAACCTTCCCCGCCTTTCTGAGAGGAGCGTTAACAAAAACAGTTGGTCTCTCCTAACGGTTCTCCAAGAAAATGTTCAAACGCTTGAGTCTCTGCAATTAATATATATTATAAAAGAGGCCTCAAACGATACATTAAGTGGTCAGGTATTCTTCGAATGCGTCGACAGCCAAGTCAGTTTTCTTCTTCCTTCATAAAAATCAAATGCCAATTATATTTTGATGGATTTTGTCCCAAATGAGCATTTAGTTATTAGGCATATTCAATTATTACTTGTCCCCTGAAATTAAACCTCGGAGGCCAATTAAACAAAGGGAAAGGCCACCACACAATCCTGTGTCCAGCTCTGCTGCGTCTCGGCTGTTTTTTTCCAACACCTAGTGAGGTGATGTGCAGGGTGGGCTGGTAGCTAACAGGCCGCCACTGATGTCTGCACACCAGCAATTACCTGGGAAGATGGCTGACCCTCGGATCACTGTTTATTCAATTGAAACAATAGTGAACAGGCTCGTCTGTGGATGATGGTACACTGATATAAAGCCACATAAGTCAACACCCAGTTTTACTTTCTGGGGAGTAAATACACACAAAAGGAACAAGCTGCCTAGTTTTTCAACTCACACTAATTGATTTCTGGGTCAAGGTGCATGGGAGGTGGGTTTCTAACCACTGTGTTAACACTTTACCTCTGATAGAAGCAGCACTTTGAAGCTATTTCAAAAGTAAGCTGTTTATCCAGCAAATAAAGACAAAGAGAAATGCCCTGTTATACTTGTTAGGCCCACAATGCACATGAATGTTTCTCTCCTCTCCTTCTAGTCCAATGGGCTAGCAAATCAGTTTCTTCATCCACAGGGAGAAATGGTAAATATAATAGTAACTCACTGACTGACAACAAGGTATCCTTCTGGGTCAAATTTCAACATGATAATTACGGTGAAGGACATTCGCATCAGACTCACAGAAAGGCAGTCAAATCGGTCTCTTCCATAAACTGTTCAGTGAATAGTATCTACCAAAGGATGCTGTTATTTGACAACCGAGATCTCATGGTAGAATTAAGACAGATAAAAGGTAAGCTAGTCACTCATCAGACTAAAGGGACATCAAATGTCCAGAAGGCATGCATTTTTTCCAAAATGGCAGACAGGAGTAATAATCCCAAGTTAAACAAACCCATTAACACGTACATCGGCAGGCATGCAATTTTCTTCCAACTGTAGTTTATATTTAAAAAAATTAAAAAGTCAGAATGATATTAAAAGTGTATGTCTTTATGGAATTACAAGTGCTGAGGAAGATGATATGACTAAAGCCATCAGGGGAAAAACAGACATGCTAATAGTACAAAAGAGGGAGAAGGCCCTCCAACAGCCCCAAAAACATTTTACCAAAAAAAAAAGGTCCTTTCGTTTCATAACCTAAAACCTCTAGGGTAAAAAAAGAGCCTTCAAAACATTACTCTCTGTCTCTTCCAATACTGTGATATTTACATGCATCTTTTAAGGCAACTTAGCCAAGACCGTGCAGGGATGTAAAAGAATCATGGTGAGTACATCCTGAAGTGAGCATTACTACCATTTTTAACACATAAACCCTGTGCCTGCCTACATGTCTTTTTCCAGGACAACTGGCCCCTTCATTATAAAAGAAAGTGCAGACACAGGTTTAAAAAATGTATGTTGCGGGGACAGTTGACAGATTACTGTTCATGGAACTCAATTTTATAATCCCAGGTATCACTGGCTCTAAGACAGAGTTGATCAACCTTTTTTTGTCCTTGTACCTCCGTACCCAGGTGACCATGTTCAAGCAAGCAGAAAGTTGATTTAAACCTCATAATGACATCAGTTTTAAATCATCATCTTTGATAAAAAAAAAAAAAACAACAACTGTGTTGTAGTCCAACATGACTGAATTCTCCAGCCACTTTGGGCAAGGCATTAGGGGACACAAAACCAGCCTTTTGATTCCAAGAGAGATGGCTATGACACGGGTGGTTCACTTTCACTAGGAGAAATGTTTATATTTGCGTTTATGCATTTTGGGCACATATAAAGACACCCCCTTAGACTATAAATATGCATCTTCTTAATGTTGCGGGGGCTAAAGCGTTAGAGCCGACTGCTAAGCATATCAATCAATGCCATGACTAGTGAATTACCTACGGTGGCTCTGATATGTTACTGCAGAGATTACACTTCATGCATCACCACATTCATTTCTTTCACATTACATGTGAGCTTGTCTTGTCACTGCCCAATTGCCCTCTTTTGGACAGCTTAACTGATGGACTATAACAATGAACCTTAGTGAGCACGCTTAATAGTACAGGAGCGGTAGGAAAAGATGAGCGAGGTAGAAGCGGAGTCCAGTGGGTGTGTCAGCCCAGCCGACGACAGTGACGACAATAAATACAAAGATGTAATTAACACACGTCATAACATTTTGCAAGCACAAAAGTGCATTAGCCCATGTGTCCTTCCCCCTGCCCACCCCTGCCCTGGCACTGCTCAGTTACCAAATCTTCTGTTTTGACAGCAATGGTGATATTGATTATATATAGTGTGGATGAGCAGTAATAGCAGGAGGAGGAGGGGAGTTGAGAGGGAAGTTAAAGGAGGAAAATGTTCTGGTTTCAGCATTAAGACATAAAGAAAACCCAAAGAACCTTAGGAGAGACACAAGTTGGTTGTGGGTGACTCAAGAGACTCAAGGCAGATATGACTCACTGGCTCCACCTGACACCAAAAGTTACTGAACACATGGCCATGCCTTCAGCATCAAGAGGGGGGAAAGAGTTTTCATATTTTGAACTGTCTTCGTAACGCAACTGAATTCAAGACACCAAAGGTTTTAGCTACCAGTCTTGAAGGCACCACATACACATACACCCGAGTCTATCATGGGCCTTGAAGAGGCAAATGAAGTCCACCGTACCCCGTACAGGACGGAGGACCCGTATTTCAAAACACAGCGTGACTCTTTCTTCTTTCCTTCCCTCCTTCCTTTGCTTCTGGCTGGTCCTGAATAATTCATTTGTGTATCACAGTACCCACGTGCAAGTTAGAGTTGCTTCACCCCAGAGGGATGTCCTTAGAACAGCAAAAGTACTCATTTCTGTCTGACAGGCAACATCCATTGAAAGAACATGTCAATGGCTTTTCCAAAGAAATTTCTAAGTTGATGAAATCTCATTCCTTTTCAAAGAGCTCCAATTCTCAAAAAAGAGCTGGAGATGGACAGGCTGCTTGTTCTAATGGGTGTAGATTGTTGCTCAAAAACCAACAATCAAGTGAATGCAAAAGAGAGAGACTCCAACAGAAAACCCCCTTGGCTTCTGTAACAGCAAGAGGTGAACCACAATTGTTTACCTGAATTTCCCCCTAGATGTTAAAAAGAGACATTTCAAAGGCATTACTACGATTTAAAACAGAGCAAGTTATAGGATGTACAATGTATCTTAAAATGACTAACGAAAGCCTTCAAGAAAATGTATTTGCGATTCCAAACCGAAAATGTGAGAAGATCTGATTAAAGTGCTCCCTAAGACAGAGCAGTACTGCATTCTCTCCTGCAACATTTTGATCCTGTGACATCGGCAAAGCCTGCAGACCACCCTAGGTTGTCATCTTGGCACTCACAAGCCCTCCGGCTTCTGGAAGGGTCCATCACTGTTACCTGAGCTGGTTTTGCCTCTAAGTGCGCATCTGCGTGTTTTAAACAATCTCCTTCATGATGAGCTTGAAGGAGACCCCACTCCCCGTCCCGGCCCCCATCACTGCCCCAGAGTCTTGAGAGACCAATGCCTTTTGCATCATCAACGCTTACCTTGAGTGAGAGGTTGGAGGGGAAGGGCGGGCTGCCCTGGCTGGATGGTTAGAAGGCCCTGGCGCTGCAAAGACAGGAGGTGTTGCTGCTGTAACTGCTGCATCTGTAAAAGTTGCTGCTGGAAAGCCAACTGCTGGGTAGCCACCTGCTGTTGCTGAAAGAAATAAGGCAGGGGAAAAAAAAAAAAAAATAGAATGAGATGGCCACTGCCCAGAGAAGGCGAAATGGATGGTGGTCTTCAAACACCCTGTCATCAGCCAGGACTGAGAGTGGTCACCAGAGCTTCGTGGAAGGCTCGGGCTCAAGGCTGCCTTCCAGGGGACCGAGCAGAGCACCTCTGAAGAGGAATGAGGGCTGGGTGGAGGCCCCTTCTCCTGCCAGCTCCCACAGAAAGACAATTTGCCAATCAAGGCAGCTTTTCCTGTGGTTGGAAAGGCCTGAGTTTCTGCAGTCAGAATGTGGACTTCTAGACTCTGAAACCTGTAATGAGGCACACGAGAAGTCAGGTTTCACCACTCGAGGTCTAGAGGGATTTGAACCCTGGACCCTGAGGTGTGAAGGAGCAAGCTGCCTCTGTCCTGCCTGCACAGGGAGAAGCTTTTAACTACCCTGTTTATCACTTCTGACATAAATAAATGAGAAAAAATCAGACCTTTGAAGAAGAAAAACTTCATCTAATATTGTTAATTAGCCATGACAAACGATGAAATAACATTGTAAATCTTTCATAGAAACAGCCACTAGATTTTAATTACACACATTCATAATTTAGCAAACAACATCGCACTCGGCTGTGAGTGCTTAATATGAAGGACACTTTAAGCTGCAGATGCCTTCACTTGGCTTGAGTTTCAGAAACCCCAAGGTCTGCTGGCTGGTCGTGCTTCCCTACCTGCTTTGTTCTTGAAAAGAAGGGGCTCTGCGATATGATAAATATCTTTCTGTTGATTGGACAATGACAGGAGGAAAACTTTTGTTGTGTAAAACATCAATACATCATTCCTGTGTTTAGCAGGCCTTGCTCCAGCCAAAAAAATTAATGTAGATTTCCTCAGTAATTATCTGAGTGATAGAAAGATAATACAGTGCAGTATTACAATAAATAGAAGGAAATTATCTAATATCCTTAATCTGCGAGGAATCAAATCGAGGTGGAGGTCTTAGCCACATTATGGCTAACAATTATGAAAGAAAAATTAACCCTTCTTGGGGAAGGGAGTTCTGGAACCAGGAAAGAAAAAGAAAGGAAAAAGGTTCTTTAAGAAAAGCCATAAGATTTGTTTTCCTGATTCTGAGTATTATTCAAAACATGAGAGAGACATTCCCAACCAAGAGGACTACATAACCCTTTCAGAGCCTCTCATAACTACACTTTACAAACAACTGCATTCACTTAACCTAACACATGACCTTGATCTGATACATCCATAAAATGGTATATATACCAAGACCTTCTGATGCAAAGTTCAAAGGAGGAGAAACATAGCGGTTTCCTTTTGGTCCCCATGTAGTTTATTTTACAGTAAAAACCATCATTCTCATATTAGCAACCAATTTCAGACTTACTACCATGCCACTGAGAAAGTTAATTGAGTTTCACTCCAAAAAACAAATTCTATACCACTAACAACAAAAATTTAAATAAATTTAAATGAAAAGCCAGTGTTTTCATTTGAAGAACAGCATGCATAAAATGATCCAATTGTTTTCACCCCTTCCCAAGTTATCACATTAATGTAAAACCCAATGATAGTTATATTCATGTCAAAGTGATTTTTTCACTTCTTCAACAGATATTAATTCATGATGCTTTTTAAAAGGTGGGGGAGGGGAGGAAGAGAAGAAAAAACAACATGGGTACAATACAAGATCAGGGATTCAGCTCTTGTTGAAGTAGAAAATCATGGGGTGGGGGTTGCTGGGGTCTGGGGAGGGTGTTTCCTGTCTTACTGTAAATGCAATGTTTAGAAATTCTGTATTTATATAAAATGACTGATGGCTGCTCTGTTGTCTCTGTGGCCATCCCTAGGAAAAGCTCCTGAGAGCTGTCCGCGTTTGAAAAGCCAGGATATAAAAGTATACAAGGCCCATTGTCCAAAGAAAGAATTTAAAAGCAACACTGGTTGCCAAACTGTGCTCCCCACCCAGTTACCAAACACAGGATACGAGCCGTTTGTTTACTTCTCACAATTGAATGCATACAAAAAAGGTCTCCGCGCAGTCCCCTGGACAGGTCAGTAGTCAGTGTTAAAATGCTAAAATGCCCTGATAAACCTTGCATTTCGGATCCCCTCCCTAGCACTGCAGTCAAAGGTCTGTTTTCCTTTCTTCGGCTCCTCCCTACCGCCTAACATAAACTGTCATAACTACCCGGGACAAACGGCCCTTTTAAAACAATCAACTTAGCCTACCTCGCCCGCACAGGATGGGATCTTTTTTTGTGGCCTGACTTAAAATTAACTCTGCCTTCGCTTTTCCACACCCGTCCTGTCAAACAGCAATGAGCCGTCACCTAAGAACTAGCTGGATGGGGCTACGGAGTGCCCATCTTCCCAAGAAGGTCTCAGGTCTGAACTCAACAACTTGAGGCAACTTTAGGAAAAAAGAGACTAAAGTATGTTGTTCTGGCCCAGGATCAAGTATCTTACTGCAGAGGTGATCAAAAGAGGGAAAAGGCGGGGAGAGGGTGGCTGACGATTCAAAATTATGAGCCACTAATGACTGGGGATTCAGTAAATTAATACACTTGTTCCATCTGTCAACATCCAAGTTCAAACCTTGTTAAAATCCTAACCAGCAGTCCACGTCATGAAATTACTACCATGTGACTCTACTTCATGGTAGCACAAAAGGACCACCACCGGCACAGTAATTTCAGGAGGCTCCCCCCTTACCTGGGGGACATAAGGATCACCTGGTCATTGTTCCAACAGGACTTGGTAACATTCAGTGGTGCCGTGAACACACCAGTAGAATCCAAGGGGACGTGCTGTAGGCCTGGGCCTGCCCACCCCTCAGGATGTGAAGGCAACACCACCTTTACCATCAAAATGGATGGCAAAGTGTGACCACAACAAACCCAGTGGCCTGGAGATGCTGAACACCATTACTCACGTAACCACCGTCCCCTGGTTCAGACACAGAGCGGCCCCCTTTTCTCCCCCACCCCCCCTCCCAAATTCCAACACCACCAGCCTGTCTGTGTGCCCGAGATGCCCCCTTCCCTTTCTGAAGGCAGCAATTTGGGCGAGTTAACTTTTATCCTTCCTTCTGCTGTGTAACTTTCGCCTTTGCATTTCTTTATCTGCCCTCTGAGCTCATCTGAACTTTCATGTTCTCCCAGCATGCAGACGTGCATTCCAAACTATGTCTAACAGACCAAGTAAGAGGTTAATAAGAAGTGGCAACAGAAAGGAAAAACACAATCCCTGGTAACTGATAAGAATGACAGTGCGGCCCTTTTTTGTTTGTCTTCAAATATAGAGTTAAAGATCTTTAAAAAACTAAATTTTGATGCCTTTGAAAAGAAAGGAGCACAAAATAACAACAGGGGGTTATTGCCTGCGAGCCACAGGGGAGAAACTCCATAATTCTTATTCTCCCTTTTGAAGGCTGTTAGAAATCTGATTCAAAAAAGCAACAGCAGAAGGGGAAACCTCTTGAGGCTGTAACCATTTCCTGTGATCATGCATAATGTGCTTCAAAAGTGGGTTTTTACCAATTCTGTTGATCAATTGCACCTCCTTCATATCCCTTCTTTTTTCTGCTGTGTTTACATCTGATGTGACTCCGTGACAAGCACTGTCTGAGACTGTGAAACAGGCCTGTCATGTTGATTTATGGGCGCATCAAACCACAACTTGTCCAAACTGAAGCTCGCAGTTCATTAATTAGAGAGTTGTGACTTTGAAGTCAGCTTTCAGACTGTGGTTTTTAACATTTGGCTTAATTTATATGCTCTTGAATGTGGATCTCTAAGGAAAAAACTGAAATTCCCTTCTTGTCTTTGAACTTCTTTTGACCGCACAATAATCATTTCTTTGTCCAGAGTGATGCCTGCAATCCCAGAGTCATTAACGCGCATTGAACTGCCACTGATGAGTAAGCCCTACTGAATTAGAAAAACAGCCAGCAAAACAAAGCTGAGAGCCTTCTGCACAGTGATATCTCACAATTACATGCCTTCCCTCCCTGTGCCATTTCCATTTTAATTACTGTTAGTCCTTTAGATTTACATTTTAGACACTTTTTAATCTGTTCCCTTTTTTATTATGGCAGCACCCGGTAGCGCGCCACCGTACTTAAGGTTGTGTCAGCAGTTTCATTAAAACACCTCCTCCCCTTCAGCCCCAAACTGCCCCTACTCTGCAGGGGTTTCCATCCAGGCTGCTAACCAGGACTCCAGGGTGAACCCTTGGCAGGGCAAGGAAAATGCACTCAGTTTGTGCAGAGCGAGGAACCGGCACAGTGAGAACAGCTGGGTCATTCCCAGTGTGCGAAAACAGGCGTTTCCAGGCACCCGTGCTCCTGAGACGGCCAGGGACAGAGTCACCTGGCAGAACTCCTAAACTGAAGCCAGGGGCTGCCTGCTGCAGGCCAGCAAAGAAGCTGTTCAGCGGCACTGGGAGCTGTTTACCAAGCTCTACATTGTCATTCCGAGGAGAATACTCAAATGCAAAGAATTTCAGTCCACCGTGAAAACATGCAGAGATAAGTGACATTGGATAACTTTGAAATGGGAAGGGAGATGTCACGATAACACACATATGCCCAGAGATACTCCCCCTATCTGACCAAGCCTCAGCCACACTGAGTCACACAGAAGGTGGGACAGAAACCCTGCCTGGGAAGGTCTTCTTCCCTTCTGTTGAGAGAATACTGTTACCTAACTGGGCAGTAGGCACACGTGATCACTATGCCCACTTACAAAGGCCTGCATACACAGAAGCTATTGCAATACACAAGTTCTTCTCAGGAAGACACAAATACTCCAAGCCTGCCACTAGCAGTTATGATCCATGCAACTTGGAAGAAGTTGTTCAACAAAGATGGGGTGTTCTGAACCCTGCTCTAACTTTTGCCATAAGGGATTCTTGGTCTGAAGGCAAAAGCCATCATCAACACCCAAGCTCTTGGAGCTGGGAGAAAAAATATCAAGTGTGTGCCCAGGTAAAATTTTACTGGGAGCACTTCACCTCCTCCAGCTAGATCTCAGCTCAGTGGTACGTTTGCAAAAGTCACCCTAAAGGTTTGGCCCAACCTCCTCTTCCCAGCGCCCATACGAGGTACACCTGTAGCAGTGTTCAAAAATACGTGGCAGCCAGTGAGCAGAACCCAGAAAAATCTGAAAGAAAACAGGACAATAACTCTCAGTCTGAAAGCTGAGAACCGATAGAGTCAGCTCAGTTGT
The DNA here is from genome assembly GCA_006410615.1 of Neotragus moschatus. NCBI lineage: Eukaryota > Metazoa > Chordata > Mammalia > Artiodactyla > Bovidae > Neotragus > Neotragus moschatus. The sequence continues at coordinate 3,228,407 of SJYA01002905.1, read as the reverse complement.
GCAATCATTTAAAAGATGAATGACAGTTTAATAGCCACGAGATAGTCCTCTGGGATCTGTGGTTTGAAAGTAAAATATGTATTGTCGGTACCTCTTTAGGCTGTTTTCCAGCATGTTGTTGTAAAAGTTGAAGCTGCAACTGTTCCTGTTGTTTTTTATAAAACTCTTGAAGCTGCTGCTACAAAGGAAAAAGAGGACGGTAAGTAACAGAGGGCAGTGCCAAGCCACTGTCCCTTTCGGTGCCATACACACACTGTGATTTGAAAAATAGCATCCTTTTATCTGTAATGGCCTGACCTTTAGTTTGAAACTCAACAATAAATTTCAGTGCATGCTGACTCTTCTTGGCATTATTGTTTGAAAAGTAATCTCCAAAATGAACTGATGAAAAACATACCATTTTTCTACACAAACTAATTAAAAGAAGGCAAGGAATGACCTTTGATTGTACAACAAAAAGCTAAAGCGCCCTTGCTGAGGGAGTCTGGTGACTCTCTGCTGTAGACTGTGCATGCTCAGTGTCAGGCTCGGGCGGTGCTGGGGGCTGTTAAGTGTGGACAGCTCCGCATGGCCAGTTTCCTCTGCATCCGGTCCCCACCACCTTGCCTCAGCAGCTCCCATCGCTGTGGTCCCGAATCCCCGCTATCTGGTTCAGGGGTCTATCAAAGCAGACTACGAGGTCCCCATGGCGCCATGGCAGCCAGAAGTTTATTTCAGCATCAGCAGACACAAAAAGGGTAAAACGAACTGTGCACCTGACAATTAACAAACTCCAAGATGTTTCCTGATGTTGAAAAGTTCTGCACGCTTCTGAGTTGAAATGGGGACTTCGAGAGCTGTCACATTTAAACCTGCTCCTGACGTGCTCTCGCTTTGCTTTGATTCACATCATTTAGAAGCCTCTGGGCTTACCAAATAAAAGAGCGCAAAGCCCCCTAAGCCGAAAAGATCTTACTTCTACCAAGTCCAATTACAGCCCTAATCTCAGTCCATCGGGTACTCTCCTGGCCCAAACCCTCATGGCTTTGGCAGGGTCCCTCTCTTTCAAGGATGCAAATGCAGTTGATCACCCAGGGACCAACGTACATCCTGCCCCACCCGCTTCGCTCTGCTTACTGCTTCAATGGGCAAAGGAGCTGCTCAGGTGAGGGCAAGTATGAATGGAGGGGTGGGGCCCTGGAGGCATGGGATGCTGGGGAAGGAGGAAGAACCATTACCTGTTGAAGCATGAGGGCCTGCTGCTGCTGGAGGAGAACCTGGAGCTGCTGAGGGCTCAGCACTTGCTGCTGGAGAATCTGCTGCATTTGCTGGGGAGTGATAACTTGAGGTGTCATCATAGCCACTGACACGGGAACCTAGAACGTTAACGAAGGATAAATAGGAAGCCAGGAAATCGCACACCCACAGCACTCAGCCTTCCACGTTCAGTGACAGACTGTCTTCAGCCTGCTTAGAGGACTGACCCATTTCCCATATGCAATTCATCTGTCCAAAGGGGATGCAGCCACAAACTCTAATCAATCAAGTAGTGGATTTCAAATAAAGAAGAATAAAACAAAACCTTGCAGCCACTGACAAGCGTTCCTGAGAGTTTGGTAAGCAAATAAGGAGTAAAAGCTTAATACAAGCTACCTGGAGCTAAGGTTGGTGTGATGTCAGCTGCTTAATGAGTTTCTGGTCATAGTGAGATATAGGAAGTTACACCAGGTTGAATTTTAGGGAAGAAGTTTAACGAGAACCACTATTTTCCCAGCTGGAGCCAATACAGTCAGTCCTCTGTGGACAGTCCTTTTGAGAGCAGTCCATGAACACCGAGTCCTGTGGACAGCTGAACCTTGGAAGCACCTTGCGAACTGCAACACAGACCCTTCCTCTGATGCTTTTACCCTTCCCTGTTCACCCAGCACACAGATGTCTCAATTCTTTCATAGTGTAAAAGCCGCTTTCCATGACATTTCAGTGACAAACAGCTACAGTGATGAACTCGATAGCATTTCATATTTGCAACTGTTAACACGTTTCTGCACGGGCATCTCTGCAAGGAACCTGCACACTGTATCTGAAAGGATGATGTCTTGTTCAGATAAAACACTGACATTAAAATGACAGGCTGTCTTGGCCAAGGTTACACAAATTGTATTCAAGCGGATACCTAATGACAATGCTATGAATTCTGCAAGCTTTCTAGAATGTAATTTAGCTATTCAAAATAATCACTGCACTTGTGTTTAATTTGCAGACTACATGAGAACCATTTTGTCAGGCCCCGTAATACAAGAAGACTATTTCATGAAAAATTATCCCCCCCCAAATAAAAAGATAAGGAAAGGGGAAAAAAAATGAAAGAAAAGACAAAACCTGTATGTCTTCGAACAGTAATATTTAAGCATCTTACTTTTCTTTGGTTTCTAATCAAACATGTGACAGCAAGAAGCTAGAAGCAGTAAAGGATATACTTTGTTAAAAAGGATCTGCTGTCATCTCATGTATTACAATAAAAGGTAATAATAACATGTTTTGCACTTTGCCTGTGTGCCACTTAAAAAAAAAAATCCGGCAGACAATAGCTGATCAGAAGATAAAAGAATTAAAAAAAATCTTTCAGGGGAGCAGTAAGCAAAAGGGAGAAATGCAGTATTAATTTTATGTAACATAATGTCTTAATATGCAGTTTATCTTGACTTTTTCACATGATTTGTCCTGTCATTTGCATAGCGAGCTCTCATTCCTAATTTCACAGTCATTATGCACTGATGTCCCGATTTCTCAGCATCACTAATTTTGATGAACTAAAAATGGTTCCTGAAGGTCAGATTCATACACAGTGAACAGCCTCCAATGTTGTTGTGGGCATGTTTTGTGTGGGGGGATGTTTACGTGCAAGTCTCTCATTGTTTGGAAAACACTAGCTGGAACATTTGAGAATTTTCATTAACCCAAGTCTGGAAGGTCATCATCAAATTCTTCCTATTGCAGTGGCCTTTTAAGTGTAGATGTAGATACACTGTAATTTAAAACAGATGGGCATGTCTGAATATTTTTATATGCAAACAGGGACAGATGTATATGAATGGATAAATTATCCTTTTAAAAAGATACTCCGCCGCACGAAATATCACCAATGATGAGAAGAGTGAACTTGCATTTAATCTAGGACAAACACCAAGAAGACATTATCCAAACATATAACCATCTAGAAATTAATTCCAATTAGTTGACTCTGTCTTCATACAGGAGAAACTTTCTGAATGCTTCAATCTGTATTGGGTGCCAATCAGTATCTTTTGAGCAGCGAAAGCCAACATATCACGATGGAAGTTTACTTTTCCTTGAGAGTTGCATCATCACACAGGGAGGTTTGATTAAGCAAACAAAAGAACCATGTTTAAGGTTTCTTCCCCCCCCCCTGCATTTCTTGGATGATATACAAAATAAATATTCTTGAGCCAAATTTCTGATGGTGATGAACAGGAAAGTAGACAGGAACAGGGTGGTGTAAGAGCGGAGCTGGTGGTGCACGAGAAATTAACAGTGTTGTAGCAGAAACCACCAGAGATAGCTTCGTGCTCACAATTTTTAAAGTGACTGTGGAAAACCTATGTCAGAAATGGGCACCAGAGAACTTCTGGGCATGATAGAAGAGTCAGCTATCCTGGCTGGTTTGGTGGTCACAGAGGTGGATACAACTGCCAAAATCCTTCCCAGTGTCTACCTAAATACACTTTATCATATGTAAATTATGCTTCAACAAAACAGATCTAAAAGTTTAAAAAAGGACTTATGCTCACAGATAAATTTTTAAATTCCCATATACAGTCAACAGTTTAAATCTCCTTTCCCTGGAGTTATTTATTCAATATCCATAGCCATGTTACAGAACAGTAAAATCATCTTGAGTCTCCCCTTCTTTTTCCCCCGTGGACATCTCCACGGAGGTGGTGACGAATAATCAAACGCTTAAAGCAGCAGACACAGCCGAAGGGGGGAAAGGGGCGAGAAGCCTGAGTAACCCTCCAGCCTGGTGACAGATCTCTGAAGGAGCAGAAGAGGGCTATCAGATCCTGATGGCCTCAGCTCTGCTTTTACATCTGAAACCACATCTTTACACCAGTTAACGCTGAGCTTCCAGAGTGGGCTCGAGCTTCATTTATAAATGTAATGAAACTGAGATTTTCCCCAAAGTTTCTCCTCCAACATGTCATGAAAATCAGTTATGGAAAGCCTTCACAAACATAGCCAAATGAACCAGAAACCATTGTGGAGTGGAAAAGGAAAAGAGGAAGAAATCTGAACACAGTGTGAGGCTTTAAATAGTTAAGAATTATAGCCTACATATTCACTGCCTTAGCTCTCGATGTCCAACTTTTTCACGTAGCTAGTCCCTACTAATACTGGGAATCAAAGGGCATGCAGTACCAGCGAGAGGCTATTACAGCCCACACTTTATTGCCCATTACTACTGAGGTCATTAGCGGCAAGAGTGATTGTACTGGTCTTAACCTATTGATCACTGTAACTACTATCATTTAATCCTGTGTTGAATGTCTGGAAAGCAGCTAAAGGCACACAAGAGAGTGTGCTTCAGCATTGAGAAATATGGCCAAGGCTTTGAAATTACACTTTGATTCATAAAATCTAGCCACTGGTTTAAATCAATAGTATTTAAAACAGTCATGTGAGTTTTTAACTACAGCGCTCTAGTATTTATGAGCTCCTCTTTCAGAGTATTCAGTCAAAACTAACCCCCCCCCCNATACACAGAAGCTATTGCAATACACAAGTTCTTCTCAGGAAGACACAAATACTCCAAGCCTGCCACTAGCAGTTATGATCCATGCAACTTGGAAGAAGTTGTTCAACAAAGATGGGGTGTTCTGAACCCTGCTCTAACTTTTGCCATAAGGGATTCTTGGTCTGAAGGCAAAAGCCATCATCAACACCCAAGCTCTTGGAGCTGGGAGAAAAAATATCAAGTGTGTGCCCAGGTAAAATTTTACTGGGAGCACTTCACCTCCTCCAGCTAGATCTCAGCTCAGTGGTGCGTTTGCAAAAGTCACCCTAAAGGTTTGGCCCAACCTCCTCTTCCCAGCGCCCATACGAGGTACACCTGTAGCAGTGTTCAAAAATACGTGGCAGCCAGTGAGCAGAACCCAGAAAAATCTGAAAGAAAACAGGACAATAACTCTCAGTCTGAAAGCTGAGAACCGATAGAGTCAGCTCAGTTGTGCAATCATTTAAAAGATGAATGACAGTTTAATAGCCACGAGATAGTCCTCTGGGATCTGTGGTTTGAAAGTAAAATATGTATTGTCGGTACCTCTTTAGGCTGTTTTCCAGCATGTTGTTGTAAAAGTTGAAGCTGCAACTGTTCCTGTTGTTTTTTATAAAACTCTTGAAGCTGCTGCTACAAAGGAAAAAGAGGACGGTAAGTAACAGAGGGCAGTGCCAAGCCACTGTCCCTTTCGGTGCCATACACACACTGTGATTTGAAAAATAGCATCCTTTTATCTGTAATGGCCTGACCTTTAGTTTGAAACTCAACAATAAATTTCAGTGCATGCTGACTCTTCTTGGCATTATTGTTTGAAAAGTAATCTCCAAAATGAACTGATGAAAAACATACCATTTTTCTACACAAACTAATTAAAAGAAGGCAAGGAATGACCTTTGATTGTACAACAAAAAGCTAAAGCGCCCTTGCTGAGGGAGTCTGGTGACTCTCTGCTGTAGACTGTGCATGCTCAGTGTCAGGCTCGGGCGGTGCTGGGGGCTGTTAAGTGTGGACAGCTCCGCATGGCCAGTTTCCTCTGCATCCGGTCCCCACCACCTTGCCTCAGCAGCTCCCATCGCTGTGGTCCCGAATCCCCGCTATCTGGTTCAGGGGTCTATCAAAGCAGACTACGAGGTCCCCATGGCGCCATGGCAGCCAGAAGTTTATTTCAGCATCAGCAGACACAAAAAGGGTAAAACGAACTGTGCACCTGACAATTAACAAACTCCAAGATGTTTCCTGATGTTGAAAAGTTCTGCACGCTTCTGAGTTGAAATGGGGACTTCGAGAGCTGTCACATTTAAACCTGCTCCTGACGTGCTCTCGCTTTGCTTTGATTCACATCATTTAGAAGCCTCTGGGCTTACCAAATAAAAGAGCGCAAAGCCCCCTAAGCCGAAAAGATCTTACTTCTACCAAGTCCAATTACAGCCCTAATCTCAGTCCATCGGGTACTCTCCTGGCCCAAACCCTCATGGCTTTGGCAGGGTCCCTCTCTTTCAAGGATGCAAATGCAGTTGATCACCCAGGGACCAACGTACATCCTGCCCCACCCGCTTCGCTCTGCTTACTGCTTCAATGGGCAAAGGAGCTGCTCAGGTGAGGGCAAGTATGAATGGAGGGGTGGGGCCCTGGAGGCATGGGATGCTGGGGAAGGAGGAAGAACCATTACCTGTTGAAGCATGAGGGCCTGCTGCTGCTGGAGGAGAACCTGGAGCTGCTGAGGGCTCAGCACTTGCTGCTGGAGAATCTGCTGCATTTGCTGGGGAGTGATAACTTGAGGTGTCATCATAGCCACTGACACGGGAACCTAGAACGTTAACGAAGGATAAATAGGAAGCCAGGAAATCGCACACCCACAGCACTCAGCCTTCCACGTTCAGTGACAGACTGTCTTCAGCCTGCTTAGAGGACTGACCCATTTCCCATATGCAATTCATCTGTCCAAAGGGGATGCAGCCACAAACTCTAATCAATCAAGTAGTGGATTTCAAATAAAGAAGAATAAAACAAAACCTTGCAGCCACTGACAAGCGTTCCTGAGAGTTTGGTAAGCAAATAAGGAGTAAAAGCTTAATACAAGCTACCTGGAGCTAAGGTTGGTGTGATGTCAGCTGCTTAATGAGTTTCTGGTCATAGTGAGATATAGGAAGTTACACCAGGTTGAATTTTAGGGAAGAAGTTTAACGAGAACCACTATTTTCCCAGCTGGAGCCAATACAGTCAGTCCTCTGTGGACAGTCCTTTTGAGAGCAGTCCATGAACACCGAGTCCTGTGGACAGCTGAACCTTGGAAGCACCTTGCGAACTGCAACACAGACCCTTCCTCTGATGCTTTTACCCTTCCCTGTTCACCCAGCACACAGATGTCTCAATTCTTTCATAGTGTAAAAGCCGCTTTCCATGACATTTCAGTGACAAACAGCTACAGTGATGAACTCGATAGCATTTCATATTTGCAACTGTTAACACGTTTCTGCACGGGCATCTCTGCAAGGAACCTGCACACTGTATCTGAAAGGATGATGTCTTGTTCAGATAAAACACTGACATTAAAATGACAGGCTGTCTTGGCCAAGGTTACACAAATTGTATTCAAGCGGATACCTAATGACAATGCTATGAATTCTGCAAGCTTTCTAGAATGTAATTTAGCTATTCAAAATAATCACTGCACTTGTGTTTAATTTGCAGACTACATGAGAACCATTTTGTCAGGCCCCGTAATACAAGAAGACTATTTCATGAAAAATTATCCCCCCCCAAATAAAAAGATAAGGAAAGGGGAAAAAAAATGAAAGAAAAGACAAAACCTGTATGTCTTCGAACAGTAATATTTAAGCATCTTACTTTTCTTTGGTTTCTAATCAAACATGTGACAGCAAGAAGCTAGAAGCAGTAAAGGATATACTTTGTTAAAAAGGATCTGCTGTCATCTCATGTATTACAATAAAAGGTAATAATAACATGTTTTGCACTTTGCCTGTGTGCCACTTAAAAAAAAAAATCCGGCAGACAATAGCTGATCAGAAGATAAAAGAATTAAAAAAAATCTTTCAGGGGAGCAGTAAGCAAAAGGGAGAAATGCAGTATTAATTTTATGTAACATAATGTCTTAATATGCAGTTTATCTTGACTTTTTCACATGATTTGTCCTGTCATTTGCATAGCGAGCTCTCATTCCTAATTTCACAGTCATTATGCACTGATGTCCCGATTTCTCAGCATCACTAATTTTGATGAACTAAAAATGGTTCCTGAAGGTCAGATTCATACACAGTGAACAGCCTCCAATGTTGTTGTGGGCATGTTTTGTGTGGGGGGATGTTTACGTGCAAGTCTCTCATTGTTTGGAAAACACTAGCTGGAACATTTGAGAATTTTCATTAACCCAAGTCTGGAAGGTCATCATCAAATTCTTCCTATTGCAGTGGCCTTTTAAGTGTAGATGTAGATACACTGTAATTTAAAACAGATGGGCATGTCTGAATATTTTTATATGCAAACAGGGACAGATGTATATGAATGGATAAATTATCCTTTTAAAAAGATACTCCGCCGCACGAAATATCACCAATGATGAGAAGAGTGAACTTGCATTTAATCTAGGACAAACACCAAGAAGACATTATCCAAACATATAACCATCTAGAAATTAATTCCAATTAGTTGACTCTGTCTTCATACAGGAGAAACTTTCTGAATGCTTCAATCTGTATTGGGTGCCAATCAGTATCTTTTGAGCAGCGAAAGCCAACATATCACGATGGAAGTTTACTTTTCCTTGAGAGTTGCATCATCACACAGGGAGGTTTGATTAAGCAAACAAAAGAACCATGTTTAAGGTTTCTTCCCCCCCCCCTGCATTTCTTGGATGATATACAAAATAAATATTCTTGAGCCAAATTTCTGATGGTGATGAACAGGAAAGTAGACAGGAACAGGGTGGTGTAAGAGCGGAGCTGGTGGTGCACGAGAAATTAACAGTGTTGTAGCAGAAACCACCAGAGATAGCTTCGTGCTCACAATTTTTAAAGTGACTGTGGAAAACCTATGTCAGAAATGGGCACCAGAGAACTTCTGGGCATGATAGAAGAGTCAGCTATCCTGGCTGGTTTGGTGGTCACAGAGGTGGATACAACTGCCAAAATCCTTCCCAGTGTCTACCTAAATACACTTTATCATATGTAAATTATGCTTCAACAAAACAGATCTAAAAGTTTAAAAAAGGACTTATGCTCACAGATAAATTTTTAAATTCCCATATACAGTCAACAGTTTAAATCTCCTTTCCCTGGAGTTATTTATTCAATATCCATAGCCATGTTACAGAACAGTAAAATCATCTTGAGTCTCCCCTTCTTTTTCCCCCGTGGACATCTCCACGGAGGTGGTGACGAATAATCAAACGCTTAAAGCAGCAGACACAGCCGAAGGGGGGAAAGGGGCGAGAAGCCTGAGTAACCCTCCAGCCTGGTGACAGATCTCTGAAGGAGCAGAAGAGGGCTATCAGATCCTGATGGCCTCAGCTCTGCTTTTACATCTGAAACCACATCTTTACACCAGTTAACGCTGAGCTTCCAGAGTGGGCTCGAGCTTCATTTATAAATGTAATGAAACTGAGATTTTCCCCAAAGTTTCTCCTCCAACATGTCATGAAAATCAGTTATGGAAAGCCTTCACAAACATAGCCAAATGAACCAGAAACCATTGTGGAGTGGAAAAGGAAAAGAGGAAGAAATCTGAACACAGTGTGAGGCTTTAAATAGTTAAGAATTATAGCCTACATATTCACTGCCTTAGCTCTCGATGTCCAACTTTTTCACGTAGCTAGTCCCTACTAATACTGGGAATCAAAGGGCATGCAGTACCAGCGAGAGGCTATTACAGCCCACACTTTATTGCCCATTACTACTGAGGTCATTAGCGGCAAGAGTGATTGTACTGGTCTTAACCTATTGATCACTGTAACTACTATCATTTAATCCTGTGTTGAATGTCTGGAAAGCAGCTAAAGGCACACAAGAGAGTGTGCTTCAGCATTGAGAAATATGGCCAAGGCTTTGAAATTACACTTTGATTCATAAAATCTAGCCACTGGTTTAAATCAATAGTATTTAAAACAGTCATGTGAGTTTTTAACTACAGCGCTCTAGTATTTATGAGCTCCTCTTTCAGAGTATTCAGTCAAAACTAACCCCCCCCCCAATTCCATGCATCTACCTTACCCTCCTTGAGATAAAAACATTAATTTCTGAGGTTTGTGTCCTACAGGGCTCATGCCTTAACTAGGAGCTCAAGCTAATTCTTGATTTCTTTCTCAAATGACAGTTTAAATGTAATGCAAAAAAAAAAAGTATCCCCGATACTGTAACTACCTTAACTCTTTGAGTATATAGAAATGAGTATGTTTTATGAGTTAACAATGAATCATAGAAGGCAATTTATGAAGAACGAGAATGATTCCGTCTAGCTGCCTTCAGGGATCAGAAATTCAAATTAAACTTCTGGCAGACATTTAAAGAATGCTAGCATACAAAACTGAATTTAAAACACACGCGCGCGCGCGCGCTCACACACACACACACACACACACACACACACACACACACACAGAGTTAACACTCTTTAGTTGAGCTTCAAGAGGAAGTCAGGAATTAAAAACAAAAATTGCTTGATACACTGCTGACTGATAGCAACCGGGTGTGGCCCAGCCCAGGTGTGCACAAACCTGTGAGCGTGGCAGCCCGACAGCTGTGCCGCCACCGGGGTGCTGCGGGCACGCCTGCTGCTGCCTTCCCACCCTGTTCTCAGCACCAACAAGTGGATGGTAAAAGCCCATCCACTGCTGTGCAAACTCTCCCTGATACAGTTTTCTTTTACTTCCAATCGGCTTTATAGCAGCTGAACGCTAGAAGACCATTGAAACAATCTGGCTTATTTTTCCCCTGCACCCTCAATAGGGAAAGGTAGGTGAGTGGGAAGGGGATAGTGTACAAAGCAAACAAATAAATAAAAACACCAGCAGAAACAATACTTTATTTCTAATCCCAGAGACAATTGGAGGAATTGGGTGGGAGGGGAGATGACACAATATAAATACTGAAAATAACATGTCATCCTTTTTTTACTTTCTTTCTCTTTAGTTTATACTCAATGCTAACTCTAAGTAAATGCTGCCAGGTATAAATACAGAGATCTTGGACGTGAGCATATTCTCATAACTGCTACAAATAATGCAACTGTAAAGATAAACACATTTAAAATACTGTTGTATTTCCATTTCTCTGGATTAACAATTTAGAAACTGTTTTTCATCTCTGGTTATTCATTTCATGGATGCCAGGTATAAATACAGAGATCTTGGACATGAGCATATTCTCATAACTGCTACAAATAATGCAAATAAAGATAAACACATTTAAAATACTGTTGTATTTCCATTTCTCTGGATTAACAATTTAGAAACTGTTTTTCATCTCTGGTTATTCATTTCATGGATGTCCCAAGGAACTGAAGTCCTTTCTAGATCTCAGGCTCTACCTGGATGATAACTGACGAGGTTAGGCAGTGTTACTTGGTTCATCAAGTAAGAGCAAAATGAATTAAATTAGAATGTTCCACAACATCAAAGCAGAACCAAAGAAAATGGCTCCCCATGNGTCCCAAGGAACTGAAGTCCTTTCTAGATCTCAGGCTCTACCTGGATGATAACTGACGAGGTTAGGCAGTGTTACTTGGTTCATCAAGTAAGAGCAAAATGAATTAAATTAGAATGTTCCACAACATCAAAGCAGAACCAAAGAAAATGGCTCCCCATGCAAAACAAACAAACAAACAAAAAACCTATGTCAAATTTGATATGATCATACAGAAGCTAGGCTGTGTGAAAGAAAAGAAATAGCAAGCCTCTCTCCAAAAGAGACCAGTGTTCATAATTAATAACCCAGTGGATACAACTGATATATCACCAAATAAAAAAGTTAGAAAGCTTCCATCTATTCCCCATGGTATTTAGAAAGGAGGAGGAAAACACACACAAAATCCACCAAAAGCTACAGATAGCATGTGAGGCAGCTGTATCAAGCTGGAAAGAAAATATGTTTCTGACATAATATTTCAGTCTTCAAAAAATTTTTAAAAAAGCATGCTATTCATGTGGAAAGTATAATTCTGTTTCATTATAGAATTCTGCTTTTTGTATAACTCTTTTAGGCTTTGCTATTTTGCCACAATACTGTACAAAGCATTAAGGCAGGTAATGGTTATTATATTAATGCAAAATCATCTAAGTAGTCAGTCATTAGCATAACTGTTCTCTCAGTAACAATACAACCACCTATTAAAATTTTAGGGGAAAAAAGACCTCTTTAAAATGCAATTAGCATTTCATTTTTTATCATTTTGTTTATTACATTCTATCAAAAAGGGCTACCTTTCTTTCAAGAAGAACTGTATGGCCAAGACTTGTCTGCCAATCAGGAGTTATTTCAGGTTATCAAGCCTAATAAGCAATCTCTAAGCCTAATAAGCAATGTTCTCCGAGCTCTTTTGTCTCTAAATTGTAAAAAGTGGTATAAATTCATATTTGTTTACAGCACAGGCATTCATGGGACCTCCACTGCTCTCTCACATTTCCCCACGCAGTAATTGTTTTAGCGCTAATAAATATCAGCTTCATTTGCATAAAAATGTAAAGTTTACATGAATTAAATCGCTTACCCCATTAGCGACCATTAAATACAGGAAACAATGGAAGCTACACATGAAAATAATCACCCAATAAGCCCTGATCTTTTCAACCTGTCAACTATTATTATTATTACTAATATTATTATTTAAATCCAGAAAAAAGCTCCTCTTTCCTTGCTCAGTCTCTTTCTCTTGGAAGACGGATAGAAAACTATTTAGTGCACATGGATCAAACCTGCTATGATAGTTTATACTAACAACAACGAAAACGTTCTTTTAGGACTGCAAAGAGGAGGAGAGAGAACTATTCCAAGAAGGTACCTCAGAAAACATTCTAGCCACAGTCCTGAAGAAAAAAGGAGGCGGCCTTGGCTAAATAAGCTCCATTATATTGAAGCATCATTCAAAAATAGTGCAAGGGAGGGCAACTGTATCCATCTTACTTGACACACACAGAGGATCAGAATAAGGAAAGACAACTTGGAGATACGGTTGTAGATCAACAGATACTGCTAGATGAAGAAAAATTAAATGTTGATCTTTTGCACATCACACATTTTCTACAACTAAGAATAAATTGACAGGTCTTCACATTTTAACCAGCACTAAAAATATAATAGAGGTGCTTAACTACATTTTTATTTTTTATTATTTACTGAGATGGAGGGGGGCGGATATTAGCTGAATTTGAACATACAGGTAGGCCAAAATTAGATCATTCTGAAGTTTTTAAGACCTAACTTAGGGTGCAATCACCTTTTTTTTTTTTCTTCAGAATTACAACTTCTGTTTCTCAAATTATGTAGTTTCCCAGCACGTTATCCAGAACAATTAAACTAAAGGGTGCAAATTAGATTCTAATGAGAAAACATCAGTTGCTTCTCTGACAATCTCACCATTCACTGATTTATTTCTAATGAAGACAAAGCCCAACCCAAAGCTCCTTATGTGATAAAGGACAAAACATGTTCAAAAACGCCTAGTTAAAATCAAGGCAAATGGGAAAGCCAGACCCACCCTCATGAAGTGGTGTGACAATTAGAGTGATTGTACAAAAAGCCATCTTCAGGATAAAGTAAAAGAAATTAAGCTGCCACAACTGTAACAGGTTAGATGAAAAAAATCAAAATTTAATGTATTCTCCCCTGTGTCATCTTGTTTTGTCAAGACATCAAATAGAATTGGGAAGTACAAAATAACAAGCCCTTGAGAAATCACAGAAGCCGACCTTTTTGATGTTGTTGATTTACCTTGTTCTCAGTTATTTGAACAATGATGTTTCAGATTTAAAGGCCAGATAAAGCTTAAAAATCAAAACATGATACCAAAGTATCCCCCAAAAAAGTGCACCCTAACATTTAGCCTGCAAGTTCATTGATTAGCTGCTTTCAACCAAATTGGAAAAGGAGGTACAGTGCATGTATTCAATATTTATTTCTCTCATTCTAAATTAATTTCTCTTCAAAAGCTGCCAGGTTGGAAGAAAGACTCAGAGATTACTCCTACAATGCTCAAGTCGAGGCCCAGTTCAGGTCTTTCTAGATAATTCAAGTTCCCACAATCTGCAGAGGACTGTTCAGCTAAGAGGTAACTGAGTTTTCTCTTTTTAAAAAGAGTAAATAAAGGTGAACACAGAAAGCCATTTATGAGGAGGGGGGAAAAAGTACTGCACACTTTGAAATGACTCAAACCAATGTCCAGAAACATTATGCTGCTGCCAAGAACAGAAATCTTTCACCAAACAGCAACAAATTCAAATCTATCCCCAAATCTAGGCATGCAGGTATACACAAAGTACATCCTTCTCTGCCCCCAGAGAGCTACAGAGTATCAACAACATAACTCCAAGTCTGATATATTTTGTACAAAGATGTATAGGATCAATGTATCACTCCATAGCTTCCTCAATTTTCACGTGTAGATGGCTGCTTCTACCACAGCATACACAGCAGTAAAAAAAAAAAAGAAAGAAAGAAATTTGTTTAAAAGGCACTAAAAGTAAATAACCAAGTATTTACAATCACTAGGAGAATTTGTAAGATCGAGACTAGCTAATAGCTATTAAATTACTCTAATTCCTTGTCATCAAATTCATATGCATTTTAACACATAACAGACACACACACACACAGGCACTATGCATTTATTTACTTGAACCTTCTCTGGTCAACTGTTGCTGCCTAATACTCTTGCTTATAAATCACACACAGTCACATAGAACTACCTGAAGTGGATTCTATTTGTTCAATTCCTAAGAGGATGGCTATCCATTTCTCTATAGTGGTGTTCATCTACAAAAATCACAAAATAAATTTCTTCAATCTTCTTTTTTGCCAATTCAAATTTTATTAACATTTTAGTTCTGGCTTAGACGCTGGTCACACTACCATTTCCTGATTGTCTTAGAAGCACTGTAGCTGCAACATACTTTTGCCACGTTAGCCAAAATATATCTGGAATTTCATTGCTTTTAATTAATCTGGATTTTAATTTCACTGTACCTTGCAATTGTGTGGAGGTTGGCTGAAAAGTTGCAGGACTGGTCAGTGTCATGAAAGAGTTTATCTTTCGAGTGACAGCTCCTGACAATGTGCAAAGACACAGTAGTGATGGTCAGGATTTTGTTTTTAAGGTACATCTGACTGCAAACAACAAAAAAAATTCAAGTGAACCATTCCTATCATAAGCTTTCTGATGATTTATGGTTTACCAACTGAGCAAGGTTACGCAACACTGCATGCCTTTAGATGCATTACTTTAGCTAGTTGAGATTTAATTAAGATCACAGCCTCTAAAATCCCTGTCAAATGAAAATTCAGAGAAGACAATACACTCTATAGCTTCATGCAGAATGTTTCCATTCTGTTCCCTGGAAAAATATGAGTTAATCTGTGTTTCTATGGCTGCAGACAAAAGTTCACTAATTTTATTTTCTTTTGACACTTAGGCTGTTTTCTATTGTGTATGTCATGAGATCATTCCCTTCCAGAGAAGGAAGAAAAAAAAAATCGAGAGTGAAACACGTTGCAGAAAATGCACTTGACATTATTATCCGACATTATCATAGCTTAGCTATGATGTCATCACATCTTCATAAAATCAGTCCATGCTTAGGAGAGTTTCATTTAATGAAATATATTTATTTAAAAACACTACACAAATGGGAAATCTACCTTCCATGAATTACTCAGATTAAAGAATTGACATGTTAGGCTTCTTATTTCCTTAACTGACCAACTTTTTATCAAATGAGCTGTATATATGGTTAGAAAAGAAAGTTCTCGGGGCGAATGAGGGAGCATAAAGCCCATTACTTCCATTCTGTAAGTACTCCTTAAGGGTAATACACACACACACACACACACACACACACTTAACAGACTTCTTACAGTTTGGCACTGACAAATTTTTTCTTAAAAAAAAAAAAAATTTTTGATCACGTGGCCCTGTACCTAGTCCAACATATTTTTATTTGCATCATCTTAATATCTGGTTGCTTATCTCACGCCTTAGAAATGACAGGTGCTCGTAGTCTTGCTCTTGACAGGCCACTACACAAATAACTGTCTTGCCTGAAAGGGCTAATGCAGTACTAATGAACAATAAATCAACTTTGATTATCAAGTGTCAGCCCAATCCGTTTTCAGTTTGGCTCTATCACATCCTAGAGTAAGTCAGCCAGTGTCTCTGGGTAGGCAGTCTGTATTTTGGTTTCATTTTTACACACTTTTCACTGAAATGTGTCAAGCAGCTACAAAGAATCAAGTAAAATGGAAGCAGACCTTTTTTCAATGTAAGTGAAGGGCATCAATTAGGAGAATGCGCTTCTGCCTTCATTCGGTTCCTTTCACGAGGAGTCTTAACATTCGAGAAAGCCTTGTATTCTTTTAAACGGCAGCAACAGCACAGACCCTAAACTAGAATCCTAATGTGATCATGTTTGAGGTTTCTGACAATGACATGCTAGCTTGAACACTTCACCACATAAACCACCTTTNAAGTTTCAAAAAGGGACATGTTTCAGGGCAGGAGGGCATTTCCCAAAGAGCTTCCTCCTTCAGGCATCAGGAAGGAAGAGTCACTGTCGCTATCAAGCCCGAATCCTTATTTCCCCTCCCAAGAGTGACAGGGCTGATGACACCCACATGCAAACTCTCGATTTTAGGCATAAGCAGGACTGGGTCACTGAAGGGGAAAAGAAGACATGGCTCTAGGGCGATGAGGTGACATTTGAATATTTTTCTATATGTTTCATTATGTAGAAATCGCTGAGTATCATTTTAAGGCACTGGCCACCTCTAGGCAGGAAAGTCAGTTTTTCCGGAGACCAGAGGTGTGCAGCAGGCCTGCAGAGAGGCAGAAGGAGCATGTTCCATCCTGCCCTCCGAACAATGCTCGCAGATCTCCCTCCCAGGTCACGCCACCCTCCTGTGACCCTAGGCTGGCACACCCTCCTGTCCAAACCTTCTTTACGTCTGCCCTCTGCTGGTAAGCTTGCCAGGACCAGGATATTTTTGACTACCTCAACTTATTTCAAAGACAACTTTTAAAAACTGAAGAGAGAAAGGCCATGCAATGAACTATTAACCAGAATATATAAATTAAGATACTTAAAAAAATGGGGAGGAGGGGGCGCCATGGGTGCAATATGGCACTTCTAATGTAAAAATGCACATCCGTCTACTCTATTGCCGGCTGGCTCGGAGCACAGGAGTGCCAAACTCTATATTTTAGCTCACCTAAGAGAACAACCTGTATTACTGCCAGGCATCTTGCCTTCTCTTTTGCTCCCTCTCCAGAGAGAGGTATGTCAGCGCATTTTCAATAAAACACCTTCTTAGCAGTAAAGGGCCACTGTTCCCATTTCAGTGGTCCCTAAGGTTTTATGATACAGTATATTTAGCTGGCTCACGGCTCAACTTTTCCTCTGGCATTCATAAGACTCATATAAAAGGAAGCGGGCGGCGGGGGAGGGGGGGGAGAACCTTCGTGTCTATCCTTTGTTTAAGTAAGACAACAGTTAACTCTGAGATTGATGAGCTGGCACGAGTGTCCCCCCCTCCCCACCTGCCCCGCAAACAACAGTATGTGCTCCCAGGCCTGATCTCCATGACAGGTGCCCTGGTGTGCGGGCCAGGCAGGGAGGGAGGAGGGCTCTGGGCATCGGGAGAATTTCTGTGGCAGCAAGCAAGGCTTGAACGAGGCACTTCCTGTCAGTATCAAAGGGAAGCACGAGGCCTTATAAATCCCTGCATCCCATTTCAAAAATATATCTCCAAGATGGGCAGATGCAGCTTAGCAGTTGCAACCTCGGAAGCATTCAGGAAGTGGTGCTCTTGACGGCGCTTTAGATGCTGAGTAAATGCTCTTAAAAAGAACACCCAGTCCAGCTGACGATAAATCTTACACTGGGGAAGCCCGCGCAGGGCTGTGGAATCCCCTCCAAAGATAATTACCTTCCACACTGTGTGGCATGGAAACGGCTACACAGAAAATCTTTTCTGGGGCCCTAGAGCTCTCTATGGCTTTTCTTTCCTTAATAGTCACTGATTATACACACACAGGCACACACACACAACTCTACCTTTAATAGAAACCGTATAAACATCCAAAGATTTGTCTTCTCTCCTAGAGGAAAGTGATGAGGCCAGTTCTTGGCAGGGGCAGAGATGGAAGAGGGAGACTGGGAAGAGAGGAGATGTGTAAGGGTCCAGGGGCAGAGGCTGAGGCAGGACATTAAGTTCCAAGCCCTTCTGCATCCACTTCCCACTCTTTGAAGGTTCAGGGAGTTCCCCAAACAATTTCAAGCTGGGACTCTCCCAATAGGCCCCTCAAGAGGTAAGCAAATCTCTTCTAGTCCAGAGCAGCCTCAAGCGGTCTATTTAAGCCTGGGATGATGCAGGAATATTAGACAGGATGCTGAAGTCTACTAAAGACTTTGCATGAGCTCACATGCAATCGCAGCACATCACCTCACCTCTATGAGACTTCACATTTCACCTAAACAAAAAGGAAGATGGCCAAGATACTCTCCATGTTTTCTTTAGTAATAACGACAACAACGATTGCAATTAACTACTCATTATGTGTCTGGTACACATTTTACCCTAGCAGAGGACTAATTTCTGGGTGCTTTTTAGCCTAAGTAAATACATAAATAAAATAAACTACCAAGAATATTGTTTAAAACTATAAACAGGACCTGAGAGCGCTGGAATCTTGGACACTGTCGTGCCAACAGAAAAGCAGGGAACAAAGGGAGGGAAAAGATGTTTTTTGGAAAACAACTCAAAAGCTCTTCTGACCCTCTCTAGGTCACAAACCCTATGAAACACCAACAACTCGCGGCCCACTGAGTAAGTCACTAACAAGCTTTAGGACTTGCTGAATTAAGCTGGGGCCTCACAGGATGGGCTAAAACTGCCTGACTTTCACACATGTTTATGTCTTCTGTCCTTGTGACTTTTTTCCTCTTCTTTAACCATCAGAGCTGTCTCTTTGCATTACGCCTGCTCCCTCTAAAACTATTTTCTGAATATCTGGTCCAACCTCACAAGCCATTCACCTGCTTCTCTTTGCTTTGTATCAGAAAGGATACAGGAAAGCATTATGTGCCAGGTAACTACTGGTGAGGGCTGGCATTTCCAGCTCAGATTGAAGCCACAGATGAAGTTTGGGCTGGATGAAAAAAAGAAATTTGCAAGGAAGCATAGCATCCCAGAGATGTTAGATTCCTTTTGAGATCTAGTGAGTCTCATCTTAAGAAAATACATACAGAAGCGCATACAGTCCAGCCAGCAGGCCCATTATTTACTTTTTAGTGTTTTAAATGGCATTTCACTTCTCGTGAGGAAAAGCAATAGAGAAGCAGGAAGCTTTCAGGTCATACAGAACTTTGTTCTTTTCAGACAAATAAGGTATTGTGTGTTTGAACAATAGGAGGAATGTCTAATTGATCTTAATTAAATTCAGTGATGTCCAATTTTTGAGATGGGTCAAGACACATCTATGTAATGTCACAACCCAACAGGCCAGACTTCTGGAATCAGGGAGCTTAGTGGTGCACTGTTTCCTGACGCTCTTTCTTGTCCATTCTCCATCCCATTGCCCTGCCAACTAGTTCTGCCCTCCAGCTTTCTTCTCTCTGCCTCACGTGATTCCTGGCTGCTTCCTGGTTTGGCACGTACTCCTTTGCTCTCGAAAGCCTTCTGAAATGGCGAGGCCCCACCGTGCACCCCCTCATCATTGTCATGATTGCCTACCAAACAGGAATCCTATTATATACATATGGAGGAGGGTCCCTGGAATTTGCCGTGTGAAAGGTATGGGTTTGCATCCCATCTTCTCTGCTAACCGGCACACTAGGTAAATCACAAAAGTCCATTTTGTGTGTATGTCCTCATCTGTAAAGTGGGAGCAATTCTCTGTCTCACGGTGGTTGTTTCTTTTATTATTTTCTGAGGTGGGAAGGTGTCTGTTTTTAAACTTAGTTTCCCTGATCCGAGAGCACTGGTGTGGGTCTTTGATCTGATGCCTGGAGAGCACTTGGCTACAAGTGTCTAGCCCAGCAGCCTCTCTGATGGTAGCACGTGTCAGGGGACTTGTCTGAGGTCACCGGGCTGGTGGATGAAAGTGGCTGGGTGTGACTCTCCCCTCCAGAGCTCAGCCCTGCATTAGAGAACTTCGGGCTTCCTGGTTACAGAGCTCAGGTGACTTTGAGATAAGAGCTAGGAAAACAAAACCCAAAGCCAGTCATGATCAAGGAGGTGCCGGGAATAGTGTAAATAGCCTGCCAGTTACAAATTAGGAGGTACAACCAGGGCCTTGGAACAGGGGTTGACAAACGAAGGGAAAATGAGGAAAGGGTGGTGCCTAGTAACAGGATGGCCAAGAAATGGAACAAATATTTAATGAGAGGTCATGATGAGTTTGGCACTTTCCATAATATCTTTTAATGCTTAAAACAGCCCTATGAAAGAGGTTATTGTGCCCACTTAACGGAAGAAGAAACTGAGGCTCCCAGTTAATATCTCACAGCTAGTAAGGGGAGTGGGGCTTAAGTGACTCCAAAACAAGGGTTCCGTACCATATGCTAAGCTGGGGACCAGGCTGGGGTCTAGAACTAGGTGTGGAAGAACAGAGGCGGGTCCATTTCTACTCGCTTGGAAAACTCACGTGACCAATAGTGAACCCGAAATAATACAAAGGTAAAATTCAAATACCCTCTTTGTTTCTTATGTGAATCCACAGCGACAGACTCAGCTGACCACATGAAGGTGAAACTGGCCCTGAATCTGTTGGCCGCCACAACCAGGCCAGGCAGGAGAGGCAGTGCGGAAAGGGCTCGTGCTTTCTCTTGAGTTACTTCTTGATTAAAGAGCTCCTCACACTGCCACCTCCACTGCTGAGAAGAGAGAGACACACAGACAGACAGGCAGACACTCCCCCCTTCATCTTTTCTAAGATGTCACTGGGCAAAAGGCGGCATGCCAGCAGTCCTAGCCTGGATGGTACCCGAGCTCTCCTGGCATCGGTGTCTTAGATGTAAAGACGGAACAGTGCCGTGTTGGGGCTTCTGTTGTCCCTGGACATAAAAGGCCCACAGACGCTTTCCTATAGAAGGGTTCTCATGCTGGCTGCACCACTTCCTGACTGCACTTTCGGTAAATTTTTCATGTCTGAGTGCCTCAGTTTCTACATCTATAAAAGGATCTAAGCCTAGTACTTCCCCCAGAGGGTTAGGATCAAATGAGTTAAAACGGGTCAATGCCTGGCATACTGGAAGCACTTAAATGTGTCCTAATACCATTCTTATTGTTACAAACTGCTTCTCCTTCAACCTCTTCCTTTTGCTATGATGAACTATCAGAAGGCAAAATGGTTTTTCACTCTTGTTGACTTATTTTCCTGTGATGGAGGTAGTCTCCATCCTAACTCCAAAATTCAACTAAGCAGTAGCTGTTTCATCCAGTGAACCTCAACAGTGGGAGAAGACATTTGGTCATCTTGTTTTGTTTTTAAATTCAAGGTCATGAGGCAGCCCCTCTTTTCGCTTTAGGTTGCCCAGTAGGTCAGAACCGCCAGCCAGGTCATCGCTTGGATATGTGAAGGAGTCTGGTGATTCCTTAAATGAATTCTCAAGGATCCACTGGGAATATCAAAGGAGGGATCTGCCCTGAGTGCTGAGAACACACAGGCTGGCCAACACGAGGCACAATTAATGGAACCTTCTGCCTATGTTTGGATAATATTTTGCTACTCTTGTCTCTGGGAAGGAAAGCATTTGGTAGAACCCTGGCCACCACAGCCCCAGAGAGGACTTGACTTACACCCAAGCAGATGCTCTTTGACCTAATGAGCTAATTTCAAGCTTCTTTTCAAAGCTTCTAACATCTATACTACCCAAGGCAAGGTGAAGAACTCCCTAAGTGCTCTCAGAGCGCGTGGCGTGGCATCAGCCATCATTTGAACAATGGAAAAAAAAAGAGAGAGAGACACACGTGTAGGGGGGAAGAGAAAGGGGGCTCCGTCCTTGGCTTTAGGGAATAAGGGGGCCTTTCAAATAAGATAAGGATTGTGCTGCAAATTTAAGGATAATGGTGTGACTTGGTAGTTGGGCGGGCAAGTAGGAAGAATATACATACTACTGGGAAGAGTGTATACACATAGCCACACAGGAGAAAGCAAGAACCAGTAACACTGAGGATCTGGGAGGTCCTTAGCAAGGCTGGCATAATTATAATTCCTGCTATATCTCCCTTTCTTTGATATCAAAGGGCTTTTTTTCTTTTTCCCAATTTCACCCATATATCCCATCTGAAAAACACTTCAGTTTTGTGATGGAGTGACCTCACATATAATAAAATAAAAATAAAAGGGTTTATATAGAACAATCAATGATCAATCAGAATGTTTGAAAGTTTAAAAAAGACAAACGGAAAAGAAACTATGATTCAAGGATTACACAAACTACTTTACATTTTATAGCTGAATAAATTCAAGTCACTAAGTTCAATACAACTGTACCTACAACAATACAACTGAAGGTAGACAGTGATTCATATTTAAAAAAAAAAAATCATCCATCTTCCATTTGTCTTGCTAATTTTGTCAAATGAAAAGAATCCTGAATGGAGATAAGGCTAGAAGGGCGGGAAAAGCAATTTCCTGAGCTGCTGCCAACACCAGACACCCTGAAAAGGATGTTCGTTGCTCAAGGCTTCCCTTCATTTGGCTCTGCTTCTGGAGGCTCTTGCCTGATGCAGGAAAAAGCTGAGAGAAAGGCCTCAGCTTACATGTCACTGGGGCCATGGAGCAGTCACCAACAGTGGCAACTTAACCTTTCTCTTCAGAAGCAGAAGACCCAGTGCTGGCAAGACCTTATTTTTCTTTGGTGGCCTGGATTCTGGAAATTGTGCACTTAGGACCAAGCTCATCCCTAGGGATGATTCAGTCTAACCCTGCACCATCATGACTTCGCCCCATCCTACCACACTGTCTTAGTTCTCTCCTTCCCCTTACAGTGCTTCCCAGGCGGTGCCAGTGGTAAACAACCTGCCTACCAAAGCAGGGGACCCAAGAGATGAGGTTGGATCCCTGGGTGGGGAAGATCCCCTGGAGAAGGGAACAATGCACTCCAGTATTCTTGTCTGCAGGATTCCATGGACAGAGGAGCTACAGTCCCTGGGGTCGGACACAACTGAACACACACGCACATGTGTACTAGGCCTTCTGCTCCGGTCTGCCCTGGCTGCCTTCAAATGCAGCATCAAGAAATAGGCACAGCAGGCCAAGTGTCACCTGTCCTTCAAGGAGGAAAGAGCCTTAAATTAATTCTTCACTGTGCTCTGAATGCAGCCAAGGGGCCTCGTCACCCCCTCCCCCACCCACCCCAGAGCACACTTGGGTCCTACTGGTTTTACAGTCATCCCCTGACTGACTATGACATTAGCCGCTGATCAGTGAGAGCTCTCTACTCTGCACTTGGGCAGGGGAATGGGCTGTGCCTTTATTCCCATGGAAGATCTTTTTCATTTTGATCCAAAATTTCAGCCTGCCGAGACTTTAGAAAACTGTAATTCTTCTGCTCAGAATATTAACTCTGCCTTAACCGTCTTCCACACACTCAATTTTTGTCATTTCTAAATTCATAGAGAATTGCCTCATCTCAGATGTAGGGTGGCCAGTTTTCTAAATGTGTGCATTCTATTACTTCACAACATCTAAACTGGGGTTGCTGCTGTTTTATTTGACAATTACCAAGATCAGTTTCGCACTCGGGGTCATGCACATTTATCTGTGGTGTCAGCATGCTCCAGCCTGAGCACCATATCAGACAGTGGCAGCATCGCCCCCTCCTGTCACCTTCATGTGGCACCTAACAGGGTGTCTGCAACTTAGGTGCTTCACAGCCAAATGGTTTTCAATGCATAAATCAACAAACATTTAATTTACGCCACAATCCATTGAAGAGATGCCAGGATTAATCTACATTTAACAGATGGGGAAACTGAGTTCTAGAGAGTTAAGTAAATCACTCAGATTTAAGCACCTTGTTACCTAAAACCAGTATTTAAAAATAAAACTTTGAAGCATTAAACAACTCATGAAAGACATCCTAATTGCTCATTTCAGAGCAAGACACCCCACACTGGGTCTTGTGCCTCTTTTTCTTATGTCTCACTGGTACTGGGGGGGAGGGCAGTGATCACACCTCCCGATCACCTCTCCCACCAGCTTTCTTTTTTCTTTTCTGCAGAAACAGACGTGGCTACAGAAATTTCCAAATTAAAACTTGGCAATGCTTTCTATACTCTTGTTTCCTAAACCTATAAATCAAAAGTGTCTAAACAGGTCATAAATGTACCTCGGCAATATAATGGGAAAAGTTCTGATTTATGGTGCCGGTGGAATAATTTTAAATAATTACATAAGAGTTTTGAAAAATGCAATTAACACCTTTAAAAGTTTTTTGAAATGAAAATGAATCTCTGGAGATGACTGTTACCATACATAAAGATAGCCAGTTAAAAAATAAAAATAAAGCTACAAGATGCAACTGTGTCAAAACTATCCTATGGAGACATACCCATAGGAGCTTTTATTTACAGTGGGAGTTCACCAGCATGATCACATCAGTACACGTTTGAACCCTGCCACCTTATCACACACTAACAACACAATCAGCCTTTGTCATTACTGAGCATCAAAATTAAATCACCAAGTAAGCATCGTGTTGCTATCCAGCCCCAGCTGAAGCCTCTCTCCCTCTGCACTGGTTTGACACATCCTACCACACTGTCCTTTGGAACACTTCACATCCTCCTACCTGCTCCTGCAAATCTGGCCAGTGTTCTTTCCTTCCTCTTTCTCTTCATTTGTGATTCATCTCCTCCTTCAAAAACCAACCTTCCACAGATGAAGTCACTCCAAACATCTTTTCTTAACCCTAACTTCCCGGGTACCAAAGAACATCGTCTCTCTGAATTTCCTCCTTTACACTCACCACCAAGCAGTGGTAGCTCTAGTTTTCGGCTAACAGTCCTCCCGCCTCGTCCCTCACTCAATATTCTTCACTTTGACCCATCTCACAACACCCTGTCTGAAGCCTTGACCTCCACATTCAACTCTGGAAGTGGCAACAGAAGCCCATTTCAGACGAACCTGTCTTTTGAATCAAGTATACATTGCTTAACACTACCTGTTATTTCTTTCTAGATTTATCTCGGATTAGAAAACTAAACAAGACTGAAGCAGACCTTGACTTTCCTCAGGGTTCTTTCAGATTCAGTGGTCCAAAGTATCTCCCTAGTTCTTTCAGTCACCGGACGTAGTACACTCAGCAGCTACACAGAGAGAAACTCTCAGCCATGTCCTGGCCATGAGAATGAGGAAAAAAAAAGACTTAGAATCATAGAAACTTTGACCTGGAACAGATTGAGAGATCATTTTAATCTCACCCCCTCATTTTCCAGATGAGAAAACTCATGCCCAGGAAGGAAAAATGACTAGCCAAAGGTCATGCATCTGAGTGGTTACTGGCAGAACCGACACCAGAACCGAAAACTTTTGACTGCTAATTAAGCATTCTTTCCATTGCCTCATGCCACCTGGCCGGGAGACGCATGAGGAACCACCGAAACTGGAAAAATCAGCCTCCAACACGACACTCTTTTCTGATCGGGGGACAGTGGTCTTTCTGTGTTTCTTGGAATGACCAGTACTTTTTAATTTTAACTACAAATTATGAATGAAAAATAAACAATCATTACCAACCAAAGGCACAGAAAATCAAGACAACTTCCACTGTTCAAATCTAAAATTCACACAACGCTACTTGACCATTAATCTAGAGCTGAGCTAAAAAGAGGAGATACTGGTCACATGTGGCTGTTTGTTTAAATCAATTACAATAAAATAAAATTAAAAATTAAGTTCCTTGGTAACATCAGCCTCTTGTGAAGTATCTAATAGAGAATACGATTAGAAATTACCATATTGGACAGCAAAGATATAGAATATTTCTATCACTGCAGAAAATTCTATCAGACAATGCTGATACTCCAGAACATACCAGTCTATGAGATGAGTATAATATGGAAAACAGCATACTAATGAATTCTAAGTTTGAAATATAGCCTTTTTTTTTTCCCCCAGAACAAAGGGACTTGATAAGATATTCTAGGTTTTTGGTTTCTGATAGAAACTGAATCCTAGGAAATTTATTTACATGGCTCTCCCAAGCTTTACAAGCAGTTAGTCACAGGGTTGGGATGGAATGTCAAGTTGCCCAACTCTTAAGGAAGTGATTTTTTCCATTAAACTTGCTGACTGGCTGAAACTAACAATACGGTATGCTTCACCCTCTTTAAGATGGTATGGGATAAAATATCTATGCAGCATCCACTCCTCCATGTTTTCAAAGGACGACTGAGGTACAACAACTTAGACAGTACGATTCTGGATCTATGTGGTTTTAATGGAGCCAATCTAGCCAGGGTAATCTGAAGGTGAGAACAGGACTCACCTGTGTCGTCAGTCAGCATGTTCCCGACCTCTGGACCATAGTGATCAGTTCACACACAGATGACTCAAGTCATTCGGTCAATTCAGAAGCTCTTGTTGGAATTACTGGGCAAAAGATACGGGTTTTCTGCAGGGGCTGCTAAACTGTAAATATGTCAGTCTGGGGCTCCTGCGAGCCATCTTGTCTCAGCGGAGAGGAGACTCTAACAAAGCATGACGCCAACATAAAAAGAAAGCAGAACAAAAAATGGAGCTAGACCAAGTCCTGGTGACATTATCTGAATGCCTGGTCCCAGCTGTGTCTGAGGCCAGGCTAAACCTTGAACTTTCAAGTTCTGTGGGCCAAGAGACTTTCCCCTCATTGCCAGCCAGTCTAAGTTGGGTTTTGACATTTGCACATGACTAATACAGGTACTTCTTTCCTCAAAGAGATTAACAAGTAATCGTATTAATATCTCCAATCAACCTTGAAAAGCACAGCAAGAGGGAAACACCAAATTATAAAGCACATGATAGCAGCAGCAAATCTTGGTCCATGTGATGCCGTTCTGGGAGGGATTCCCCACGTCAACCCCAAGTACACTCACACTGTCCCAGTCATGGATCAATCACGAAGTTTCAATTCACCATATGTGAATTTTTCTTTCCATCACCCGAATTTACAAGTTTCTTATCAGGTGGGCCTGCCACTTCACTTTAAAATTCAATAAAGTGTCTTCTATCCATAAGCCCTGGGAATTTCTTCGAGACATTTTACCATATTAAAGCACCAAAAAACAAAGAGATCCCCATCCCCTACCCCACCAAGGTCTCATGATGAAAGTACAATTCAGACTTCTTGGTCCAATGGGTTTTCACTCAAAACTCTTTTACTGTCCTTTCCCACAAACCCTGCAATGGCTCCTCAGTCCTGAATTCAACATTAAAGTTTCCCTTTTTTTCTAGGTCCAGTGTGCCAAACTAGGACAAGCATACTTTTTTTCAGTCTGGCAATAAATGATTTAGGAACCCTGTCAACAACTACTTTAGTATCATCCACATACAGTTGGCCCCCCTCCTTATCCACAGGTTCCTCATCTTCAGATTCAACCAACCATCCATAGAAAATATTAAGGAAAAAAATTCTAGAAAGTTCTAAAAAAGCAAAATATGAATTTGCCACACGCATGCAACTACTTACATGGTATTTACATTGTATTTTACAACTATTTGCATAGCATTTACATTGCATTAGGTATTAAAGTAATCTAGAGATGGTTTAAAGTATATAGGAGGATGTGAGTAGGTTATATGCAAATATTACACCATTTTACATAAGCGACTTGAATATCCTTGGACTTTGGTATCCAAAGGGTCTTAGAACCAATCCTCAATGGAAACAGAGTGAGGATTGTATTTTGGGAGATATATTCTGTCTTTATGGGGCCCATTTCACAGTGTCCACTGTGTAAGTTGTATTGTTTGCAATCAGCTTCTGAGACCAGGCATATATTAAGAGGATGGGTTTTTCTTTAATACATTAATCTCTCTTTAAATAAAAGGCTTTCCAGTCTCCCTTATAAGTGATTTTTTAAAATTAATCAGTTTGAATATATGGGTTTCAGGCATAAAATAGTTGTTCTCCATTAGTGGTTTATTTATTTCATTTAACGATCCTTCTGTCCAGCTTATCAACAACTTAGAGCTACATTTTTTTCCTTCAATCCAGCTTCTTCACTTAACCTTATTAATATCTGGCATCCAAAATTTCATTTGTTTTCCTATTATTATCAAATTCCAGCCAAAGATGAATGAGGTTCTAGGATTTAAGGTTTTACTAATAATATTAATAGCAGCCTGGTGTCTTAAAGTCATCATAAACAAGTTCATCAAGTTCTGATGATATCATTGGTAACTTCTGTTAAGTGTGTCACATGCTAGGTGTCTCAGGCTGGATGCTTTCTGTTCCAGTTTTCAAATGGTCCTTACCGCAAGCTTGTGAGATAAGCATCATCTATAGCCATTTCATTGACCCACGATCAAAAGGGAAAGCTTAAAGATCATGCTCAAGATCCCAGTGGCAGGTCAGGATTCAGACCTGTGCCTCTAAATCCAGACTAATTATTTTGATTGCACAGCCAACAATTCTAAAATTTGAATTAAAATATCAGTTTGAAATTATCCATAACTCTATTCTTTGTAACCTTAAACCTGAAATCGTATCTCATGTTGGCATTTGGCCTTTCCCATTGTCTGCCCCTGGGCAAGGGGGCAAAGAGTGGTCTCAGCTCTCTCTGGCTCTGCCCAGCAGTTACAGTTTACCCACAGAGGATGGTTGGTTAATTCCATATCGAAGAGATATGTGAGCCTTGCCTAGAAAGGAATCTTCTAATTCTTCATGTGACAATGTAATCTACCAATGTTGTTATTACACAGTTACTGAGGAAATAGTATGTAGAGGGACACTCTTAGTGTCACGCTAACTGTATCTTTGGAGAACCCGGAATCACTGTTGCATTTTCTAATCTTCAGCATCTCTAGCTGGTCAAGAGATAAGAGCTGCAATCATAGACCAGAGAAGCCATCTCCAATTTCACCATCAGTCACTGAGAGGTACATTTGACAAGGCCCGAGTCTAATGAGAGGCAGGGATTGAAATTCTGAGTTCTGTCTTGCCAGACACTTTCCAAGAATGCCTCTCTTCTAAATCTTCAGCGATATCTAATGTGACCCTGAGCTGCCAACTCCTGCCGCAGAACAAAGCAGATAACCAACTGATGGAAGATGAAAAGCTATTTGCTTGATCCACCCCTTGCTTCCACTCCGGTCTACTTTCAAATGTAACACATTCAGCGGGAATTACAGGCTACCTCTTCATCCGGCACTGGGGCATGGAATCGATATATGCACAACCACGGAGCATAAACATTACAGAAAAATAATGGCTTTGGAAGCACGAGGCACCCTACCCCAACACAAGCTACATGTGTGTTCACAGATGGAAATGAACGGCTGTTTACCCTGAAGGGCCCATAAGAAAAATGCAGTCACCTTTACAGTAAAATGTAACTTAACTATTCAACATGCAAGAAACTGAAAGAGAGCCAGGAATGAAATCCAACAAAGAGCTCTTCTAGTTCCTTGGGTTTCTTAGGGAGAGTTCAAGCCACTCAAGAGCCATGCAGGCCCCTTATAACTGAACTGTATGAGTGATGTGATCCCAGCATCAAGGTGGGAAAGGTTCACAGGCTCAGTTCTCTGCTTCATGGGTCAGGGAAGAGAGTCTGTGTGACCCTGTATCCCGCCTCACTCAGGAGGCACGTTTCACAAAGCCAGAGTCGAATGGTGATTAACTGAACACAAGAAACAATACAGGTTTTTGTCTGGCAAAGGGTTATGCAATAGAGTAATGTCAACAGGCTCCAGCCACACCAGAACACTTCTGACCATTTCCCGGATGCAACAAATAAGGGCACGCATTCCTTGTTGGTGGCTCACACAATGACAACAAAAGCCATCCCAAGCTTCCTGTTGAGAGATGCCAGCAGGTATTGACACAAGCTGAAGAGTGTCTTTCTGAGACTTCTGTGGTTTAGCACTTTGTCAAAACAGGATACTATTTAAATTAAAAATTTACTGATTCAAGTTCAGAAAAACCCTGCTTTGCTGTTTTTATAACCAAATTCGTGGGTGGGGAAACTTTGACCTTTATTTTTTCTTTTCTTTTATGCCACCTTATATGGGGCTGAGAAGGTGCTATATTTAGCAAGCAAGTTTTGAGAAATAAGGTGTCTAAGCAAGATGACTATCACTTTCTATGAATTACTGTACATGTGAAATCATGGACTTGTTATATTATGCAAAAGCGACTCAAGTGAAACAAACAAAAATACGTGTTTGCATACATAAGTTTTGTAAAAATCTTGGTGGGAACAAAAAGGGGAAATACACATCAACTCACCACAGCATACTGTGTTTCCCATGTGTTTCTTGTTGAGCATGCAAAAGTATTACTTTAGCGAAGAAGGCTAAGTCAGGACTACAAGACTACAGAGAACACAGTCAGTGGTCAACCAGAAGCAGCACAGTGGTGACTACCTTAGTGCAGAAGTGGATAGAGCCTCCATGAACTGTGGAAGCCTTGCCAAGCCCGCTTCTGTCTAAGAGTCAGGGGCAGGGGGGTGGGGAGCGGGTTTTCCACCTGCTGCCCCCTCAATCTTAAATATTCTTCTTCTAGACACTTGCAACACTCAACTGAGGTCTCCACTCAAAGATCAGTTCCTCAAAGAGGTCTTGCCTGGCCGGTCAATCTACCATGGGAATCTCATTATCACTGTCTAGATCTTAATCAGGTTTGTTTTCTTAACAGCCTTCATCATCATCTGACATCTGGTGATTATTATTATTTTGCATATAGGTTTAATGTCCCATAAGAATGTCAGCTCCATGAATTGAGGAACCCTGTCTGCTTTGCTTGACCCTTATGAAACACTGTCTAACCAAATACAGTTACCCAGTGATTTCTCTGAGGTGGGACAGGGAATCTTCTCACAGTCTATTCAAGAAGACTCTGCAAGAACTTCTTTCTCTTAACCTTCCATCTGACCACCTAACTACTAACAAAATCATTCTAATAACATCAGACCTCTAAGATACTGAAGCTGGAGAGGCTACTGGATGGAAATGCTGAACTTCTGATTCTGCCTTAAAATTACTTTGCGGTAATCTCCAAGCTCTCACCACTCTGAGAATACACAATCTCTCAATGTTCAAGGAGGAAAGAGTGGAGGAAATTTGGAGAATGTGACAAATCTAATTCCTCGAACATCATGGTACAATTCATCTCTTCTTGAGTCAATTTTTCTTATTAGTCACAGGGAACTCTCTTAAGTGAAGTGAACGCCACTTTGGCTGATAGAGTTGAACCAACAGGGCAACAGTTGGCCTTTACCTTTTATTCTGTCCAGTCCAGCTGAAGGATATGACACATGACAAGCTGCTACACTGGCTCACTTGGGCAATAGGATCAGCCCAAAATTCTCATCCGCGAGTATGCACGCTTTCTGTAGTCTTTTCCAACACTGGATCAGGGCTAGTCTGTGTGATGGATAAATATGGCAAAGGTGATGATAAATGATTTCCAGAGCTAGGTCACAAAAGACTTGGATCTTCCTGGGGGAAGCCGGCTGCCATGCTATGAGACTTTCAAGTGGCACTCTGGAGACGTCTGCACCATGAGCACAGATGGCTTCCTGCCATGTGAACTGTCTCGGAAACAGATCCTTCAGGCCCAGGGTAGCCCCAGCCGCACAATTTTACCTGCAACCTCATGAGAGACCATGATTCAGAACCCCCATGAGCTACTCCCGAATTTATGACCCAGAGAAAACGTGTGAAAGAATAAATGTTACTACTGTGGCTTGAAGACACTAAGTTGTGCAGTTACACAGTAGCCAAACTTTATATGGGAAAAAAAAAAATGTATCATTCTGTCTGATGCACGCTTTTCTCCTGGAGGGAAATACGGCCCCTGCCCCACCCTGGCATTATGGGAATCGTTGCTATTTCAGAGCCCTAGGTAAGAACGTGAAGTTTCAGCTTTACGTGGCCAGCAGTTATAGAAGATGTCACATTTACAGTCAGGATGCCCAGGGATAAAGAATCCAGAACTCCCAAATCCCTGAGCTCAAGGTGGCCAGCGGCAGACAGTCAAAGCCCTCCCGCCTCTGGGATGGATCTGTTAAAGAAGTGTTTGGCCCCTGGGAAGAAGGGGCTACAGGAGATGGACAGTTCCTGAAAAGAACTGTGCAGCAGGCTCAAGTCCACAGTGAGGTAGGGAGGAGCAGTATTTCTGAGCTCCAGATAACCATGGAGAAATGCTGCTCCAGCTTCCTTTTTTTTTTTTTTAAAGGATAAGGAGTTATCCTTGGAGCCAAATTATTTTCCAGTCATCCTTGGAAAATGGAATTTTCATGAGAACCACTTCAGCGTTTTTGCCTTTGCAAACTAACTCTACAAGATGTTCAACACTTTGTACAAACGAAACAGCGTCCAGCTTGCCGACCCGCAGTTCGCAGTCTCTACTTGATTTCTTGCTTCCCACCTTCTTTTCCTATTCTAAGTGAAACCTCAAATTTCCTACTTCCTATAATTTCCATTTATTTCCTAAGCTTCTTCCACATTTTCTTGGACAATTTCATGCTTTTTATTTTTAAATTTCAGGCTTTTTAAAACACAACCACTCTCTTTGTATCTGAGTAGTCCTACTTGCTGTTAGAAAATATTTGTCCCTTTTTAAAATAAATGCAGTTAATAAATGTGGCAAAACAGAAGTGAAAGAACAAGTGTCTTGCAGGTGTGTGGAGAAGTGCCCTTGGGGGAAAAGTGACGGGGCAATGAAGAGTGACAAATGACTGGGTCCCCAGAGAAGCAAGTGACCTCTGAGTAGCAGGCCTCCTCAGAAGACGACTTTAACACCCAAGCTGTGCCTCCCAACACATCGAGACCCAAGGAAAGGAAGGGTTACAAGGAAATTAGAGCACTCTCTGCTCCTGCTTGCAGACATGAAGCTATAAGCTCAGTGAGAAAACAGCTGGACAACTTCCTCCTTCGAGTGGAGAGGGGACTAGGAAGGGGCTGGGAAGTGAGGCGAATACACGTCACACATCTCTCTTCTCATCAGCAGGTGCAGCTCACTGTACCGTCACAAGCGAAGCAGGTCCCGGTACAGAGACCGACAGACGTGAACATCCACTCCGCACAGTCTTGTCTGGAGAAACCTTTAACCCACCGGGTGTATATGAAAGATCTGGAGACGATAATACATCTGTAACCACCCTCAAAGCAACTGCTCCGACATGCGTATTCTCAGTGACAATCGCCACTCTGCCCCCCGATCACTGCTGAAAAAGACCTTAATGTTACATGAAATCCCAATTCGTTCTGTGCAGGGCAGTCGAGGATCTCACAAGCGATAACTCACGACTAACATCATAATCAAGACGATAAGAGCACTGGTCCAAGGGTAAGGAACAGTCTGAGTGCCACGTGTCAGTTCTTTGCAGGTACGTTCGTTAAACTTAATCGTCCAAAATAATCTAACAGTTGGATATTCCTACTTTATACAAGAATTGAAGAAGTAAGCTAATCTGGACAAGGCCTTACAGTGGGTACATGGTTTTTGAATTTGGGTGTATCTGACTCTAGAATCATAACAACTAAGCTTTGTTTTCTCATGGACACTTGAAGCTAAAGATTAAGGGTAATTCCAAGTTTCCACTAACCAATCAAAACAGCCAACCAATAAATTTAATTCTAATATTATTACTGCTATTAGTCTAAATGGACATATCACTACTCATTATATCACTGTTGATAAAACACAGACCTATAAACTTCATGCCTGGGAGGCAGGTGTGAGAAGCACAACCATGAACAGGTATTAGAAGCAAAAAATGAAGTCCCAGGATTTGGTTTTTGGCAAAGCCAATAGGAAACCATGGTGTGTCAGTCTCTGCCCCTGAGAAAGGAGGCAAGAACAAGACCCTTGTGGGACCCTTAGAGCAACATCAGTGGAAAGTGAAGGTCACGTTCCTCCCCCTCAGACTGAGGAACGGAGGAGGCTAGTCTGTGGGACCAAAGTAAACCTTCGATAGAAGGAAACTTTCAGAGGAAATGATTTAAGCTTTTTTGGTGAGAAGGGTATTTTTCAAATTCTCTTTTGAAGTTCTTATTTCCATCTTAAGTCTACACAAATAAAAATAATCATCAGTTTTCAAAGAGACTTGTGGTTCACTGCGGGGGAGGGAGTTTGGCTTGATTTCCTTCAATGAAACTTCCAGGACTTTGGAGTTTTTCTTATTAGAAGGGAAAACTTCAACCCCCAGGGAAAGACATTAGCTGTTTCCAGAAATTATGCCATTATAGTCCTGCCTGATAGCCATTCAGTAAAAGAAGGATACAGAAGATATAGTATGGGACCAGAAGTTAGAGACACACATTTAGAAGATGTATGAAGAAGCCACATTAAAAAAGACTATCTTTTGATCTTTCATCGGGAAGATATATTTACCGAACTATTTTCAAAGCCAAAGAAATTCTAGAACAGCACTATCCAATGGATTTTCTAAGATGATGGAAATATTCTCTATTTGCAATGTCCAGAATGGTAGGCACTCCCACGTATGGCTACTTAATTAGAAGTAAATACAAATTAGGAAGTAGGAAGTCAAGAGATACCTGGAGTAAAAGGCAAATCTGGCCTCAGAGTACAAAATGAAGCAGGTCAAAGGCTAACAGACTTTTGGCAAGAGAACACACTGGTCATAGCAAACACTCTCTTCCAACAACACAAGAGAAGGCTTTAGACATGGACATCACCAGA
This sequence comes from Neotragus moschatus, assembly GCA_006410615.1. Lineage (NCBI taxonomy): Eukaryota > Metazoa > Chordata > Mammalia > Artiodactyla > Bovidae > Neotragus > Neotragus moschatus. Next base: position 3,193,557 of record SJYA01002905.1, on the reverse strand, counting down.
TGGTCAATAAAAATCAGACTGACTATATTCTTTGCAGCCAAAGACAGAGAAGTTCTACACAGTCAGCAAAAACAAGACTGGGAGCTGACTGTGGCTCAGATCATGAATTCCTTATTGGCAAATTCAGACTTGAATTGAAGAAAGTAGGGAAAACCACTAGACCATTCAGGTATGACCTAAATCAAATCCCTTATGATTATACAATGGAAGTGACAAATAGATTCAAGGGAGTAGATCTGATATAGTGCCTGAAGAACTATGGACAAAGGTTCATGACATTGTACAGGAGGCAGGGATCAAGAACTTCCCCAAGAAAAAGAAATGCAAAAAGGCAAAATGGTTGTCTGAGGAGACCTTACAAATAGCTATGAAAAGAAGAGAAGCGAAAGGCAAAGGAGAAAAGGAAAGATATACCCATTTGAATGCAGAGTTCCAAAGAATAGCAAGGAAAGATAAGAAAGCCGTCCTCGGTGATCAATGCAAAGAAATAGAGGAAA